>JAODJX010000065.1:25859402-25872327 GCA_026776945.1 Isichthys henryi
CCGGAGGAAACCCCACGACGACATGGGGAGAACATACAAACTCCACACACATGTGACCCAGGCGGAGACTCGAACCCAGAGGTGTGAGGCAACAGCGCTAACCACTGCACCACCATGCCGCCCATGTCCACCTTTTGTTACGGCAAATTTAGAAGCTTTCTCTGACTGATGCTCATCGGATGCCTCCCTGACCTCTGGCACACCTAGAGGGTTTAACAGCAACTACAACATGAGCTCTTAATGGAAGTCTAATGCCATTGTGTGTTACATACCACTTTACGATTCAAATCTCAAGGTTCATCAGCCAAGCTCTGTAATGATAATGGAACACGTGTAGTTCACTGTAATGAGCTCTATTGTTCCTCATTATGGCATGTGCTATAATGGCCTATGTTATGTTGAAAGGATTCTCTGTCTAAGTTAATATCTATTGCATTTTCAAGAATGGTGCTCCAGGCATGATCTTTTTGGAGATATTGGCTAAATGCAGCCTTGTAGTTCTTTATTGGCTTTGGTGAATACTTCTGGCTTTCATCAAGGGCTGTCGTGTCCTTCATAAGATATCAGAGTCGATGCTATTTATGCTCTATGGCGATATTCATTTCTGTTTGTATGGAAAAACACTCAGTTTCAGTTTTCGAATTGTACCAGTAAATTTTATTTGGATCTAAGATCAATGCAACTAACAGTAAAACTTTTTGAGCAGAAGCTCAAAGCTGCATCGCTAAGCTTTGAATCCCTTCACATGAAGATATAATATTTCAGTTAGATGAAAGGTTCATATCAATTAACACGCGTTACGGAAATCACATCATTTGTATTGATTAATGCAGCTACTGAATCTGTATTATTGGTTGGAGCCAGACAGGCAGCGAGGATCTCGTGAAAAGATGGGTCTCGCTTTCCCTTTGATTTGTGCACATGTGTGTATCGGTACTTTTGTGTGTGTGTGTGTGTGTGTCTTTATATACAGTTTTCCATGCTCTGCATTTTTGTTCCTTCTGGGTGAGCGATTGGGCATGTAACTGCGGAACCTTAGAGGCAGGGTGCTGATAAATATCGACCCCCCCCCCCCCGCCGCCCCCCCAGTACTGGAACTGTGTACTAATGGTATATCACTAACCGATGAATTATTAAAGAATAGAAAGTTCTAATCTGTGGGGGACATTAAATCTCTGACTTAAGGAAATACCTCACTGCTTCTGAGCGGACGAGAAAGCTAGTGTGACCTTTCCAAAGACAGAAGTGGAATGAGTTGTCTTTGGGTGGGTGGTTATTCTGAGACTCTCTGCTGTGGGGGGGGGGGGTCACCTACCTCATGCAGCTCTGCATCTTTGCATATAACAAGCAGATCATGCTGACACTAACGCCACCAGCCGCCCTGTGGGGGTTCCTCGGCAGGTACTTGGGCTTAAGTGCCCTCCAGGGTGACTGATATGAAGTTTAACGCTTCATGGTGCCTGGAGACAGGAGGATGGTAGCTCGGTCTCATGGGAAGAAAGGATGCTGATGTGAGCGTCGATATTCCACACTCATCTTCTGTTAAACGAGAGAAACCTGCTCATGCTTGGGTCTGCTACCCCCAGATGAACATGGAGGAAACTGCAGGTGCTTCTGTGCTTCTATAGCAAACCTGGGATGTCCCCACTCTCCTAAAGCTGGGCGACTGACGTCAAGCACTCCAGTTTAAGATGCAACACGCCGTTCAGTTCCTTGACATGTGGATGTTAAAAGAATCGGCTTGTGGTGTATGTGATGCATGTTTTTCAGGACAGAGATTTGTGGGTGGTGATGGGGGGGGGGGGGCATTTACTATGGAATCCTCTGCAGGGCTCTGGAGGAGGTGCGGCTGGGTTCATCTGTGTTAATTTCTGGGAACTTTGTAATGAATGCAGTAGCTCTGGTCCTCCTACCGAAGGAAGTCCAATGATCCCTCAGCTGCACTGCCTGATCTGCTCCCGGGTCCTGGCATTATTATACGACTTCGTTGGATGCTGAACCTCCTCCTCCTCAGATCCCTGTCACGGCCTTGTGTCAGTGGCTGTGCTGAAAGGGAGTGTCGCTTTCAAAGCACCAAAGCTTCTTGTTTGTCTCTACGCTCTTCTTCTGTCCTCTGCTTTGTCAGCTAACCCGTTCCCTCAGCAACTTTTACAATAAAAGTGTTTCTCTTGACTCCTCTCGTCTTCGACATTTTGTTAGATCCTTCTCAGTAATTGCTTTTTACCTAGCTCATTCCTGGGCTATTTTTATTGTTTGACTCTGGGAATTTTTCCTATTAAGAACTTTACAATGGAAATGAAAAAGCGAGACTATAAGTGAAGTTCATTTGCATGGGCAGACCAAAAAGATTTTCCTATCCTGACTAATTATTCTCAGAGTGCAAAGAACGGGATACTCTTAGAGATCATTTACATCCTTACTGTTGCCGATTCGTCTCTCAGATTCTCGCCGGGGGTTAGTAAGTAAGTAAAAGTAAAACAGATTATTATAAATCATTTCAAGAATCATTTCAAGTAGCACATTATGGTTCTGCTTGGAAAAAACAGACTTCAGGGCCCCAAGTGGGTGGGACTATTGAGCCTGGTCAGTAACTGATTGGTTTAACTAACTTCCCGTTGGATGAAGGGACTACCTTCTCCTATTTGGGTTCAAGCATAAAGTGAATTGCAGTGCACAGTAATGCTACCTGCTGTGGGTATGAAGTCCATCATCTCCCATTACTAACTGTAGGTGCTCTTCGGTCGAGGGCTATAGGGGTGTAATTTGGAGGGAACTGAGATTAATTGAGTTAAACAGTCGTGGTCGTGGTCTCATTAATACTCTGATACCAATTAAGGCCACATGTAGGCCAGCAAACTATTCACCCGTAGCCTGATTTAGGAAACATGAAAAGACATCTTGAGACGTTAATTACCAAAAGTAGATGTATCATTTAACATACAAGAGAAATTATTACAGGAAAAATGTGATATCTTATTAAGTTTTTGTTGCAATACACATTGCCTTAAGTATTTTGCCATTATGTGTTAATTTCTCAATTAATTTCAAAATTAATCTAGTAATTCAGTATCTGAAAATGACATTGTTATTGAGGGTAAGCTTTTGCTCGGGGAGAACCTTGATTGTCTTCTTTGCAGTGATAAATCCCAAATCCCTTCTTTGTAAATGAATGTATCATCCTTTCTATAAACATACAGAATTCATGAATGAATTAGTTTGTTTTTTTTTTTTTGGAGAATTTTGCTAATTGTTAGTTTGAAGTGCTCAGTAAATCTGTCGCATAGCTAATAGTGGATTGGGTGTCTTGCTAAATGTCTTGTCACAGGAAGTGGAGATGGAGATGGAGAGCAGGCCAACTTCAGCCCTGACCATGCCGACTTCCAGTGTCGTGTGGCTCTCTGCCAAAGCTGTGGGAGGGTCACAGAGATACGGATATGAGCGCTAAAACATTCACCCCCCCCGCTGGCATCTAATGTTCATGGACTGGGGGCTGCCTGCCAACACTCAGATATTTATTTACTTACAGCTTCAATGAAAAGTCTGGCTTAACATGAGGGTGTAGCTAAAATAGCAGTGTCGTTTACTATAGACACCTTGGGAATGCTGTCGATTTAAGAATGTTAAACTGTTAATTACCTTTCGGGCGTCGACATTCTCAACGGATAGCCAGCATTGAATACCTGTAATTATTAACGAAATGATCAATATTTAAATCGATGATTAAGGGTGCAGGAATGTAGGTGATGCCTTTTTGCCTCATATTTCCTCGGTTGAAGGGTTTGAATCCAGCCTACTTTGCATGTGCATGGGGTTTGCGTGTTCTTCCCATGTCACGCTGGGCTCCCCTAGGTGCCCTGATACGTTCCCAGAGTCCAAATGCATGCAGCTGATCAAAGTGGGGTCACTAAATAGCCTGTAGTGTGGGACTGTGTGTGTGCACACTCTGTAATGGAGTGACATCCCATGCAGGGTCAACCTCTCCCTTGTATCCTGTGCTGCCCTGGGATTGGCTACAGGTCTTTCTCACAACAGTATCCAGAGTAGCATGTTGGTAGATGGCTGGATGAAATGTGTTTGTTTTACATTGAGTTCCTCTTAAAAAATTTATTCTTTATAAAACCCAGTATAACCAAGTGCTTATTACATTTGTATTATATATTCTTCTGTTACCGCCTAGTCAGAAACTTACCATAATTTCAAAATCAAGTTTTACAAATTGCAAAAGAAGAACATCCCTAAAGCCAAATTTATTTATTCTTATCACAAAATTGACTCTTTGTCATGTAATTTTGATTTGCAAGGAAAGAATTGACAAATATTTCATTCCGTTTGTCTGCAATAGTCTCCTGGCAGGGAAAATTAACTGCAAAGAGCGTGAAATCAATCCAAATAAAGCACGACGTGTCTGGTTTTAGCTAAAATATATCTAGTGGGCTCTAGGTTACCAATTAAATATTTTTCCTTCTTAATCAGGATGAAGGTTGGATGTGTGATTTGGAGCAACATAAGCCTGCTTATATTCCTTTGTTGATTATTGGCTAAATTCCACAAGTAAATGTACTTTGCTGAATACTGCAGGCCCCCGAAACTATTTCCATGCGAATATTGTTACTTTTTTTCAGTCCTCAAATACTTTAGGTCTAGTTTTTTTGGCTTCCTTGTCGATCAGAGGTGCTTGGGTTTGGACTATTTATTGACTTTACCCACAACAGAGCAACTTCTTTTGGATGGAGTTTTACATTTCTACCTTAAAGTCCCACACTAACATTGCCTGAGGTTGTAACACTTTATTTCACCCTGAAGCTTAAATAAAACTTTTATGAAGTAAATGTAAATCAGACATCCAAAGACGTCACGGAATAAATGCATCCAATGTGTTGATATTTCCTTGGACCAAGTGGATGCTCGCGGTAGATAATCCTGGAGCGCCGTCTTCACCCTGTTTATGTGGCTCCACTACGTTTCAGCTGAACGTTTTTGCCAGAAGAAGCTGAACACATAACAATTCTTCGGTAACAGATGTATGTTCTGACCGAGCAGGACTGGTGGAATGGAAAAGCTTGGTCTTCAATTACTTGAGCAGAGTAAATCTCGTGGCTCATTCGGCCTTCCTTAAATGTCAATGCTGTTGTGACCTTTGGAAAGATTTTATTTCCCTCTGAAAGAAAGACTTCTGTCTTTCTGCCTGGATGCCTGATATGTTTGCATTAACCTTTGTTTTTTATATATCAGCGTTCTTGGTTTGCTGTTTGTTTGGTAATTATCTGGAGAACAGGATCGTGTTGTTCGTGACGTGACGGCATCTCTGGAGGGGTAATGTGTAACCGGTGAAGAGCGGGAGTAGCAAGCAAGGGAATCCGCCATACTGAGCCAGGCATATACTGGAAGCGGTGTGTGGCTCGGTGGGTTAGGATGGAAGGCAGAAGGTTGCTGGTTCAAATCCCTGAGTTGCCAGAGTGGATCATCGTAGGGTCCCTGAGCATGGCTTATAACCCCCCAGTTACTCCAGGGATTTCTGATCTTGCTTCCTGCTACCCCCCCTCCCCCAAAAAAATGCCACTGTTTATAAAAACATCTGCTAAATAAATAAAATGTCTGCTGGAGGGCTTTCTCCTCATCTGCCCAAAGGCAGAAGTATCTCCTACGTTGTCCTTCACCTGTATATTGACTTACACATTTCGCCTTAAAACCAGAGTAACGTCTGAGAGAATCCACCCGGACTTCTCCGCTGGCCTGATTTCCCTTCCCAGCACTAATCTCTTGGTGCGTGTACTGTTACAGAAGTATAAACAACATGATTAAAGTCACCCTTGAGGTATTTCGATGAACAACAGCCCATTTGTTTTTTCACAATGATGCACACTCATGGATCAAACGGTACGGATGCTGCACAGTGCTGGACCCATGGAGACGTGACTCCCTGGAATAGTTCAAGAAGTGATTGATTTCCTGTGTTTTCCCTGCTGTGCAGCTTGTGACCTCCTCTCCTAGGCTGCTGCAGTGCAATATATGTAATGTATGGTGAGAATTATCTAGGACTTCTGATAAGACCTGTAATAAACGAGGTTATTTTTTCAAGGTCGTGCTTCCCTTCGTTGAAATGGGGATCGCAGGTGATGCGTCAAATGACAGATCAAAATGAGACGAATTCCAACAAAGTCATATTTTATCTGTGTGGCTACAGGCAGGTCACAGGAAGCTTGGTGCAAGGCTCCTACTGATTATGCAGTTATGACTTTCGACTTGTCGCATTTAATAGTTAAATTTTCTGCTAGTTATGCCTGGTTGAGAAATAATTCCGCCTGTGTGGTCTCTTAGATGTCTGGTTAAAGTGCTAAAGATTTTTCCATGTTTAGAATCCGAGAATTGACACAGTCTAGGCCTACACTTCGTGACTCAGAAGGTGGAGGGAATGATTTCTGTCTCGCTCATGTTTTCTTACGGTGCAGCTGTAGGAGATGGTTGACTGACTCCTTCAGGTGTGTCTCCCTTCCTTGGCATCCAGAGCCAGATGAGGGGCGTGGCAAAGGTTTGCCACGGATGAATGGGTGGGATCAGGGTAGCTTTTCTTTATGCTCCATGGACCTGGCACCTCGGCGAGGCAGGCTTAGGTCAGCTCATCCGTCCGATCTGATGCCAGCTCTTTTAATGAACCAATGAACTGTTCTGACCAGCTTGGAAAGACCCAGAACAGGGGAGTGTCTGTTTCCTGTCCTGTCTGCAGGGGAAATTTTAGAGTTTATTTAAGGTGTGAGGGATATGAGGGGGCATAATTCACACAGAGGGGGCAAGCTTAACATTAGCCAATGATGTGCTTTGAATCAATGAGTGACAGGGATTGCAGACACTTAAGGGGCCAATCAGCTTTCAGCTCGGGCCAGTGCCCCTCCGGTCCCACCCCTGCATATACCTCTGCTTACCTGGGAATGGTCATTTTACCATTTCCACCTTGAGAATGAGACAATGAGGTTATACCTTCTTGAGCATTTGGGCTCCTATCTGACTCCATTTCCTTTGAGAGTGGTGGCAAGGGGGTGAGGTAACATCAAACACTTACAGCTCTGAGAATATAAATCAAGCAATAATTACATTCTTGTCTTTATTACTGTTTTCTAAATGGTTAATTTAAGTTTCATCATTTTCTGGTTTAGGGCTCAGACTTTTCTTGGCACAAACCACACCGATACTTTATTACAGTGTAAATATGGGTTTAATCCGACTAATCAGCTTCCTTCTGGGACACAAATAGATTAGGTTTGTTCTTCTTTCATTGATACATAAATTCAGTTAATTAACTTTAATTAGCTTTAATTCCACGGTGGTGGCCTGTCGTTATCGCTCCTGACCGCTGTGGCTTAAATTTAACACTTGTGTTTCAGCCACTGACTAAGTCTGACTGTCGCTTCTATGTACTTGTACCTAGGGGGTGCTACATAGGTTAAATTGCTAGCCTGGCTTTTCTCTTTGTGCCGAAAGACATCTCTGCGTAGACAGATTACTGTCTCTGTAATGTATTTTAGGGAATGGGGCGAGTGAAAACAGGAAGTACTGGCTTGATTTGCTGTACAGAATTTATTGTAATGTCATTAAGCAGAGTCTGGTCATATACAATCCAGTGTCCCCTCCATGTCCCTCTCAGAAGCTTCTCTTAGTGACAGCAAGGCGTGTTCCCTGCATGGTATGATATTACCCATCATCCCTCCAAATATCAGCACTTGGGTGCTGATAAATAATGATATTTTAATAACAGAAGCAGTTATGCTTCAGTTTTTATATTTATCCTCCAAGGAAATTAATTGAGCTATTTTGCCACTCAGTTCGTTTTTTAAATAAGTGAATGCCGAATAATTTTCAGTCGATTGATAAATATTTGCATATATCTCACTGCATCAAGTCTGCATGAAGAGTCGTGTTGAGATATAGCAGAAATTATGCTTTTGGCATCACCCATTGTGATTGGCAGTTACAGCTTGTCAATCAGGGGGAGAGCTGCTACCTGTGCACGGGGTGTGTTCAGCGGCATCCAATGGCACACAACGTGACTGACATTACTTCGCCCAATGGCGAGGGAAGGGTTTATATTTTGATAATGGAGCATAGTTGATTTGATCGCTTCCATTGATCACAATGGTGTTTCCCTGAAATTCAATTCCATTTTTGTTCTCCATAGTTTTTTTCCAATCCCACCTCCGGTTCCATTTCCTGATTTGGATTGGAATTGATGAATGCATTCCGGACAACGCTATACGCTATCTTTAGCGAATGACGTGTTTTGAATCTGTGAATGACAGAGGAGGGACACTCTGAGGGCCAATCAGCTGCCTTTTCAGGCTTGTGGCCCTGCCCCTGTATACGCCCCCTGCTTGGAAGCCATCATTCTGACTGCTGGACATCATCGTCCTCTATAGCTGACAATGGGAAAAAATATTTATTGTACAGATGTGGATAATCAGGGATGTGCAGATCTAAGGGTTGCCACAGTGAATAATACGAGGCATTTGCAATCTGCCGCTGTCTTCATCTTGCCCCAGCCCAGACAGGGGGATGCGATTCTTTGTTAAACTTCTGGTTTTTCAAGAAGATGGTGAACATCTGGAGTGGCAAAGTTTGTGATTTGTGTGGTATGTTCATGTCAGTTTGACCTTCGCAGACAGCTTACTCTACAAAGAGCAAGTTGAGGGAGGAATAAAAAAATAGTTTCCCCACGTGATCAATACAAGTATAAATTATTATTATTATTATTATTGACCTGTAGGCCATGTGGACGCTGAGTGCTGTTCTTCTGGTGGTCATGGTGTCTCCCATATCTTTGTCCCCTGTTCTCATCGCACCCACTGTACTTGGAACTGCATAACTGAATTCTAATATTCCTGTTCTGTGGTTTCTGAGATTACTGGTCATTTACACCAGAGTTTCCTGTTGCAGCCGGATAATGGGGACTGATGTGCGCAGGATAAATGTATCAGTGGGTTTTTGGGCCTGGTCTGGTTGGTAATTGCTTTGTAACCCCGGCAAGAAACGACACGAGGGGCTCCAGTTTCCCCTGAAGGCTAGGCCATACGAGCCTGGGTGTGTGGAGAATTTGCCCCTTTGGGGCACTGTTGGATTCTAGCAGTGCTGCCTTCATGCCCCAAGTTTAGGCTTTGTCTACAACCTGATCTAGCAAAACTGGCCTGGTAGGCAGAAGGCTTCTCCCCTGCCAAGAGCCATGAATTATTCATCGGACTCTAATTGGGTACATGGTAGTCTCACACCACTGATTACAGCCATTCAGTCTCGCAAACATGCCTCTGAGTGATGGTGACTTAGTCATGTCCAGCAGGCTTCTGCTCTGCTGCTTGGATTCAGATCCTTCCTGTACAGTAGGGGGTCTCAATATGTGTCCCACAGCCCAGATTTGGAACCTTTATTTGGCCCTAAATCAGTTCAAACTGGGAATATAGCCTAATTAATATATTGGGTTCACTGGGAGACTTTTATTATGAAGTTCAGTTAAGACTTCAGCGTAAAAGCCTGCGAAATCTCTACCTGATAAAAAAAATAAAATAATCTTCTTGCAGCCCATGTTGGTCAACAATAATTTTGCAAGTGCTCGCCTCCATCTCCACCCCCATTCTGCTTGACTGGCGATACCATTTCAGCCCTGAAAAATTGCCCTCTTGGAAAATTAATGGAGAACCCGCTGATATATAGTATGCTACATCTGCTTAATGAGCTGGCAGCTAGCAGTACTGCCCGCCTGTTGGCCCCAGGGGGGTAAAGATTCCTGCTTCTAAGACGGCTCCTCTACTGCATTAACATGTTAAAAAGATCCGTTAAGAATCGGGAGGTTATGTCCATCAGCATCGCCGGGGGGGTTGGGGTGTGGGGGGACAAGGGTCGTCCGGTTCCCTCCCGCAAACGCGGTTTCACTGTGGTCGATCGCTCACTGTCCAATGAAAACAGGCTTCTGAACTCCAGTTCAGAGCGGTGGTATGGGGGCGTGGCTTTTCTTGCCCAATGGGAAACTTTCTACTGGCCTGGTAAACCTGATAAGCTACTGTTGGGGAAAGAGCTAGGCTTTGCACTCCAACTCTGCACACGTCAAATATATGAGACATACACTCTGAGTTTTACTTGCAAGGGTAAACACACTCTTTGCCGAGTGAGCTACAAAGGGTGGTTCCCCTTATCTCCTTTATTTATAGTCGGGGGGAGGTGGTCTTACAAAAGAGAGGGAAATGTGAACAAAGGGAAGAAGTTCTGGCTTTTACTAAAGTGGACGGCCATTAAGCACATACTCAGAGTACGTGCAAACTGAATGCTATTATTAATATAATCTGAATCTTAACTCTATATACACCTGTTAGTTACACAAACATATAAGGTTAAAGGAAACAAAATAATGAATATACATGATTACATCCTTTGCTGATTATACAGAAATGATAACAAATGATTAATAACAGCTTCTTCAACCTAACAGCTACACATGAACACACCCGGCACGAGTCCAGGCAAGCGTGTGCATGCATGGCAACGCACATCCTAATTTATATTGTCATGCACATTTTTTTTAATTGGAGCTGAAAGCTCTGGATTCCTCGTTTCCACCGGTGGAATGTAAGCAATTCTCAATCCAGTCCTGGACGGATCCTCAATATGTTGACACCGTAAATGTATGGAGGTATACAGACTTGATTATGCTTAATGAAAAAATGTGGAGTTTCTAAGTGGGAAATGGTGAAGATAAGATTCTTTCACCGCACTACGAGAATTGATTTTGGCTACATGGCAAACAGCAAGCTGGGCCGTCGGAGTCCTTGCTCTCTAACTGCGTGGAAGGAATCGAAATAATGAAGAGCTTACAGAGTCCTGCTTAACGAGACTGTCTGTCTGCATCCAGGTCACATGACCTGCTGTTGGCACCGGCATGTGAATTTTGTGAGCCTCATGACCTCACCTAGCCTCTCATTCATAAATTTAGTTATAAAGAACGTGCACTAATACTTACGCAATTGTATCACCTTGTTATTATGGGGGTATTGAAAATTTCATTTGGACAAGCTGGAACTGGAAATTAAGGGAGGGGCTGCAACCAGAAATTAAAGGGGGTTACTGAAACCAGGAATGATTGATACTTTAGGTGGGTTTTTTTGCGCAGGTTCACATAGATTTTTCCACACTCCTGTAGAGGGCGCTATAATCACATGCATGTGCTCTGGCTGCATCTTAATCCACCCCGTGTGGATGTCCTGCTTTGTTCCAGCAGTGGTGGCCATGGAAGAGGAATGGTAGGCTGTTCCAGTGGGCCCATTTAATGCAGCCGTGGGGACCTCGCATGAGTATGTGGGTAATATTTCTTATCATGATCAATGTAGGGTAAACGGCTGGACTCCTATTCTTTCAATGGAGACTGCAGCTATGGTATCAGTCCCCCATAGCCTGTGGGGAATTTTATTCCTGGTTACATTTCATGTCTAATTCATGAAGCTGAGTTCCGCTCTCAGCCTCATACGTGGGCAGTTTCAGAGGTCGGCCTCACCTCATGATTGACAGCTCACTTTGATACATTCACGGTAACATTGCCGCTGTACCGTACATGAAACATTCTGTTCCCGTTTAATCTGATTGGCAGACTGGGCTGCTCTTTTTAATCTGCCAGTCAGCGGTCCTAGTGATCGTTTCAGTGTGCAAAGGTTTGGTAGTGGTAGTGAGCTATTGCTTCACAGTTTGTAGATCACGTGGCGTGACTGACAGGTGGCTTTGGGAGGGAAGAGCCATTCTGGAGGGTGGCCCAACAGCGTGAGACAGGGTGATCATAGGCTTATGAGGGACCATAATTCATACAGAGATACGAGCCATATTATTAGCCAATGATTTGTTTTGAGCTAGTGATTGACAGGGCAGTGGGCATTCCAGGGGCCAATCAGCTCTCAGCTGGGGGTGGTGCTCATGTGGCCCCGACCCTTTATACATCCTCGGTGAAGGACCATGTAGGAGTGCTCGTACTCGTGGTAACTTAATAACGTGTCTGCAGAGGGAATGCAAACAGCCTAGCTTGCTTGGAAGGCAGGTACTCTGGGGACTAGGGCTTGGTTAGCTGCTGGGGCCTCCTGGCCAAACCTACAATGGCCTTTCTGCACCTCCTTGCCCAAATAATTATTAGTCTGAAAACCGTATGAAATGTCTTAATTGGAGGCTTATTGTGAGGTTTTTCAAGAATACTGTAATGAAGGATATGTATGCTTGTGTGATTTTTTTTTTGTTTCATGTAAAAAAATCAGTATATTTTTCTGCAGTGTTATCATAACCTGCCTACCTTTTACATTTGCCTGAATATTCATTTTCGCTGTCAACATCCATCCTAACCAAGCGACATCGAGGGGGTTCCATGTTTGCACTGGGGTGCTTTATTCTGTAATAAACACCATAAAAATAGAGTCACTTCTAACTGTCTGTTGAAATTGGGGGATGTGGCGGATTTGGTCCTTTTGTGTTGCGTGCAATAAGTGGCGTCTCTTCGCTGCTCTGTTCAGCTCCTCTGCCGTGTCTGGGCCACGTGTGGCCCTCGTTTCCTCTGGCAGTGTGTTAGTGCGTGCGTGTGTGTGTGTATGCATGCGATCTGGATGCAGGCACACTGTGAGGAAGCAGGAAGCTGTGCGGCCTGCTCCTCTGCAGAAATAACAGGAGAGCAGCGGCCAGCCGGTCCCAAGGTCTCCCTCTATGCGCCAGCCCACTTGGATGGACTGTCAAAGGACTCTACATATTAGGGAGGGAGTCAACTTTCAGTCCGTCCCTATAAACTCAGTCAAGGTGTGACTATAGACCTCCGTGACCGTGCATAGGACAAGCGGGGATTGAAAATGCCATCCATCCATCCATCATCTTCCGCTTGGTCCGGGGTCGGGTCGCGGGGGCAGTAGTCTCAGCAGGGAGGCCCAGA
>JAODJX010000065.1:25874718-25891566 GCA_026776945.1 Isichthys henryi
CCCCCCTGGAATTTTGCTGGTGGTGCTTCTCTTTGGCCCCATCCACACATCCAGGAATTTGTGGTGTTCAACACCCTGGGATTCGGGGCGTTCCGTTTGGTCAGGGCTTACGATGAGGATGCTGGAGCACGTCCTTTCAGTGCAGTCGTTAACGGGCTGGGCGATGATCAAAAGCTGCCCCCGTTTTCCATGCCTAATGATTTGTATAATGAATGATCGTCGTTCTCATGAAGATGGATGACGTGCTGGGAAGCGCTGTTGCGAGCAGCCAGGTCTCTTATTCTCCCTTAATCTGACCCATTCGTCTGCAGCATTTGGCCTGCCGGTTATAGACAGGTCTGGAAAAAGCCAATCTCCCGTATTCGTGATCTGCGACACACGGCGCGCTGGGTCAAAGCGGTTCCCTTAGCGACTGATCCCGTGGATGCCTCTCTCCACCACATCCCAGTAGAAATTATCCTTAGAACTTTTCCCATTGTGGAAAAAACTGCTCTTTATCTCAAAAGGTTCAGTGTCTGGTTATAGGATCTGTGCAACTTGTGTATCTATTTCTTTCTGTTTACAATTGTTAGCCAGTGGTATCACCCAGTCCAGATCAGGTACACTCTGTCTATGCAACATGCTGCCCTCACCTGCATCACTCACACATCCAGAAGAACACATTCTGTTGCTAGACTACCGTGTGAGAACGTTGTCTTGCCCTGGAGACCTAAATAGAATCGATTTCACCATAATAATTGTTATTTATTCAGGCTTACTAACTGATTGTGTATATATATGTATGTGTATCAAAAGTGTGAATGTGAGAACAGTCTTATCACTGATATGCTTTCCCCAGCCACCTCTGTACATTGGAAGCCATCCTGTACAAACAAGGTGAAGGTGACCTTGTTCTAACTGAAAAAAGAGCTTGGAATTCAATGTGATCTTACGTGTCATTAAACTCTCATGATCAAAGTCCTCCAGACCAGTGCCCTATTAGCTGGCTCAGAAAACGTGATTTGCTGTTAATCATTGTAGGCTGTTGTTGTCACTCAGGGTTCAAATATGTTTTCATTTAATGTCAGGATTGGTGGAACACGGCACTGAAACGCTGGGGATTGTTGGTCTGTTGGTATTTATTGCATTTGAGCGGTTTTATGAGTCCAGGTGAGTAATTAATACAGTGGATTTCAGGGGTGGATGCGTTCGGTTCTGACTGGCCGTTTACCAGGACGGCACTGTGAAATGACAAATTTTCCCGGTCGAGCCAGATGATGGAACTCTTCTCACGTTCCACGTGACTCCTCTCCACTCCGTTCCGCATGATGTTCAGTGCGTCAGATCGCTATTGACGAGGCCGTGCATGGGCCAGTAAAGCCAAGGACATTACGCTGGGGAGACCGTTAAGAAATGCTAATTTGCTTTATTGATATCGTAAGATCGATTGATCGCATGCTGAACTCCCACGGAGTTTAATGAGTGTTAAAGTAATGAGTGAGAGGAGAATGAATAAGCTTTTATATCTCACATCAGATGTGATTTAATGAGATCATCTCTGCAGGAGTACGGCTTAATTAAGTCTATCTCTAATTAAATAAATTCATTCTACAGTACAGGCAAAATAAACTTATTTTTAATAAGTGTAAACAAGGGCTAATTAGAATTAAGAGAGCATGGTTTTAGCACTGGCATACGAGACACGGGCTTTATTAAAATACACCACGACTGTTAAGACTCCTTTTACTCCATCTGCTCTTTGCCTCTTCTTGCCTCCGGTTCCATTTCCCCCAGCTGACACTGATGAATTGACTCGTTTCTCAGACCGTGAGGTGAGGAACCCTCTGTGACTATTGTCAGCCCTGTGCTCCTTCATAGCCCGACTGTGCATGAAACGAAGGTCCCATATCAGTCAGCGATCTGCAGGTAAAACTGCAAGCGACGGTTTCTGCAATATCTGTCATCATTTGACATACGTGAATAATAATCATCCATCCACCTTCTAAATGCTTATCCTGGTCCAGGTCACAGGAACACAGATGCCTGGACTTCTTGAGAATGATAGAGCATGATGTGAGTCTTGATTGGCAGACAGTAGTTGAACCCAAACTGTAATTCCTCCTGTTGATCTTCTGTCCTCTTATGCAGTGCAAGGTCTCTGTGAGCAGTTTCCTTTGCTTGTTCTTGGTTTTGAAGACAAATGTGTATTCAGCATCATACTTCACCTGGCTGGCGTCTGGCACTCTGGCTGTGAGCTGCCTCCATGGCTTGGCTTGTATAGAGCAGGTTCCATGCTGAGTCTTCTAGTCCTCACAAGCTTCTCCCTCCTATCTTCTCAAATAAAGTCCTCGTGGGCTGCTCTGGAGGGAGAGACCAGCAAAGCCCGGGCACTTGGATCCATCACTGTTTTACTCATTCATCCTGCGGCTGCCTTGAGACACATAGAACACATAAAAGAGCGTAAACACCTCTTTATAGAATTACATTTAGCACTTTACATGTCGTCTAGGTGACTCATTTTCTATGTTATGATTGACTCAACGCAGCTTTAGCCTGGTCATTGCTTTTCGATTGAATAATGCAGATTCAACCAGAGTGCTGATGACCTTTGAAATTGCACATCACGAGTGAACTTACTCTGAACTGTGATTTTTAACTCAATAATTTACCCAGCCACCTTTGCTAAGACCTTTATGTAGAGGCAAGACGACATTCGTCTTTGGTATTTGGTCACTGTGGAGACACGGTTGGTTTTGTCAGCGTTTTTGCAAATGTAGCTTATATGCGGAAGAAGTTCTGGTTGGTCTTGTTCAGTTGGTCCCAGCATGGCACACGCCAGAGTGTGATGTCAGAGCCGGATTAATGTAAGCCTGAAGAAGAAGTGAAGTAGACCTCTGTTGGAGAGAGGAGGTCTCTTGTTTACAATGGAAAATTGCTGACTTTGAACTACCGAGTGGTCGCTCCTTTTGAAGTTATCATATATTACCTATTTTGTTATTGTCATTTTGCTACATGCTAGCACACAAGACAGTTCAGGCCATGCAGGTGTGGTGCTTCCATGCAGTTTCTGGAGATGACACTTTTGTTTTTCTTCCTACTTGTACCATCTTTTTTTCTTTACTAAGTACTCATGTGGACTGTGGAATGGATTTCTGTGGTTGGGGAAAAGAAGCTTTGCTCAGTCACCCAGAGGTCATAGTCCTGGCTTAAATGCTGCATCTAACCTTCCCCTCTCAAAGATGGTCTCCTTTGGTTATGATTCTGGAGGAAACGCGCACTTGCAATATGTCGTGCTGCCACTTTAACAATATCCGCACTTGACGTTGCGTGCATTGTTACTGTCCATTCAGCTGGATTCCTCTTTTATGGCCCCAGTGCTGACCGCTTGAGGATGTCCCTTTGACTTCTGTGCATTAAATAACTATGTAAATAGCAGATTTCAAGATGCTGATGGGTCACCCCATATCACCATTAATGTTCTGCTTCATTTTGGGTAACACATAACTCATTCCCAGTAAACTCATTCTTGTTATACCGATGAATAAACACTCTTGTGGGGGTAATTTTCTTTTCTAAAAATACGGTTCCACTGGACCCAGTATCTCTTATGCACATGCATAAACACATCAAGAACATTCATTGCTGGTAAATTTTTGTGTAGCTAAAATACACAAACATTATTACCTATATATAGAGATAAGATAGAACATGCAAGATCTGAAATATTGCTGAAATCTGAGTCGATAAAGACTTGATAATTCATTTGTCTTCAACAGCAGGGGTGTTTGTCAAGTTTTCCTGGGACATTTTCCTTTGTTTCCTCTCCCGAAGTTAATCTAAAGGTATTTTACGTGGGAAGAGAAGATGAGACTGATGATCGTAATTCATAATGTGACCTTCTGTGAATGGTTTCATTATATTGTAACAGATAGTCTGTCTAACCTGCAGGCTTGACCCAAGGGGGAGTGTAGGCTTGATGGAGTCTGCTCGGCCCATCCTGATGTATCATGTTCAAAGGGGCCCGATGGCAGATCGAGCTCGCTACACGTGTCTGAGCACATCTGACGTACATGGTGCGTCTCGTGTGCCCGGTGGCTCTTGACTACCCGCCAACATTCTAGGGAAGTCCGTGGATTCGGGAGTGAATTATTCAAAATGTCGACAGGCCGTAGTATTTTTTTTCCGCCCCATGCAGAAAAGCTAGAGGTGGGGGAGATGGGGTCGTTGGGCCGGGAATAATGCTGGTGGGGCCTTTCCCACAGCCTCTGCAAGAATGTCGACGTTTCCATTAACTCCCGATCTGTTTAGCTAGCAGTTTTGGTCACCCCGACCGCTTTTCCAGCGCTCAGTGCGGTCTTTTTACAGCTCCTATAAAAGGTCGGAGTTTTCTTTGAGGCCGTCTTCCCGTTCCTGCCAAGAGCCACAACAGATGTGCATCCCCCCGACTCCCCTCCCCTCCATTTTGTTACTCATTACAAATTGCCATGTGCCATCCTCTGCGAATCCGGAACAGAAAACAAGCGCTCTCCTGTCATTAAGAGTTTGACGTTAGCTGTTGTTTTCCCATACTGGGACGATGACTTGTTTTCTCCTATTTTTGTTCTATGCAGAAGAAAATACTGGATTATACAAGCTTCCAATATACTATCAAAGGGGAACCCATATGGTATCACTCAGCATGCGGTTTTTAAATCAAATACGGGTGTTTATGTTCTGATATTGATTAATTGTAGGAAATCATACTGTTATACAAGTGGTTTCCAATTTATTTCCATCTTGGAGTGAATCTGACGGTGGGTTTTTCATTGACCGACCGGTGTCTGGTTTGTCGTCCGAACACCTGTGTGCACGTGCTGCGGTCAACAACCAACTTTGAATATGGGGATCAAAAATATGTAACACATTGAACATCAGTTAGTGGTGCATGTCATGGCTGCTGTAATGAATGCACTGCTCATGATGCTGTTTTCTGGGATAGAGGGGGAATGGTGGATCTCCTGAGCTCTTTGGTTTGGACGCTGATGTTTTCACTGCATCTGTCAGGTCTTATGACCATCTAGCTGTGCTATAAGTAGGTCAAACCAGCACGGCACTTCTTGTGTTAACTAAGGAAAGACCCCAGCAGTTCTAATTGGCTGGGAGACGATGCATTCACCTATAACACTCAGTCTGGAGGAGTTATGATGAAGTTCTACATATCTCTGTGTCCCTCACAGACCACAGGTTCAAAAGGCACGAGCAGAGCTGCTGAAAACAAAAGTCAGACTGCAAGGTGGCTGGACTGGCCACACCTCCACATCTACAGACCTGTGAAATGAGATGGTGTTTCCTGACATGTCATTGCCGATATGTAGTTTGAAGTTCTTTGGTGCAAAGATCTTCCGTTCATCCAACCATCTTGCAACAGCTTATCTAGTACAGGGTCACAGTGTCCAATTATTCAAGAATATTCAATAACAAATAACAAACCCAGTCGGAAGGGATATGTAATCCAATATTCCATAATCTTTATAAATAACTTATTTAAAATAGGTCAACATGATCTGCCTGTTTTTTTTTTTTTTTATTTATTAACTATTTCACACACATTAAGATGACTTGCTGCATTCCTTTGAAGATTCTCCAAGCCTGCAGCACTGCAGGGGTGTCTCCATCGCCAGCACACTCTTTGTGAAGGACACCCAGTGGGACGATGACAGCTGAGGACAGGCGACTGTAACGCAGGGCTTTCCGGTCTCAGGTGGGGCCCTGCTGGATGCCTCATCACCTACTTCAGCAAAAAAGTGCATCTCGAAGTCCTTCTGGGAGGAAGCATCTGCTGAGTAACTAAAAGTAGATGCACAGTGAAATGAGATGGTGTATGAGCCAATTCCTCAGGGTTAGAGTCTCTGCAATTGTCCCAAAGGAGCTGATGACCAGCAGTGGTCTCTGTGTCTCCTGGATTTCCACGGTCCAGATCTGTAGAAACGCAACTGGCCAGTGACACTGATGTATAAACATTTTACATTTACCTGACACTTTTACCCAAAACAAGTTAGTAGTGGGAATGTTTACAATTTGTGAGTGCTCCCTCAGAATTAAGCATGCTACCTTTGTGCTATTAGCAGAATGCTGTAATTCCTGAGCTGCAGGATTCTTTGGGGCACGTTTAGTTAGCATGCATTTGTGTAGTATACTTACAGTAAGCGTGGCTTCACATAAGAGTTGCTGACAGGCAGCGTGGACAGTGCAGCATCAGGGCTTCCTGTTGTCCTTTTAAACAAAAGCTGAAGCAGAATTCTTGTCCTGACTGTCAGTACGTTTACATGCACACTTAGTAAATCGAATTATTGTTACTAAAACTGGACTTGTAAACTAGTACATGTAAACATGTTAGTCTGACTGAAATCATGCTAAATCGAATTTCTCTTCCTCGGACTATGCAATTCGGAGTCAGTATACTCCGGCACGTGTACGTGCAGTCGGATTCAAACTGGCCTAGGCACTCTGCACGTGCTCCACAGTTTTTCCCTGGGCTTTGACCCGGAAGTAACAGAAGAAGCTTCGAGCATAGCAGAGGATGTACAACAAGTACGAAATATACAGCACTGTACAGCTGTCCAATTCACCGCTGAACTCTAAGGCACTTTTCCGCCCCACCAGGTACCATACTTTTGGTACTTCAAAAAGGTACCAAACATATTATAGTGAAGGAGTCTAGCTAAAACATTTTTACTCTGTCATAGGGAAATAAAACTTAGCAAGTTTTGCAATTTTAATGATTATTCATTTTCAAGGAATATGTTTAAAAATCAATTCAAAATTGACCTCCGCTGCCTTTGCATGAACGCTGCATACGTTCTCCAAGACAATCAGAATCATTTTCATCATTGCTAATTAAATCACTCCTAGACGGTTCATGAGAAATTTATGTTGAACTCCTTTTTTGTTTCATAAATACCCCAATATTTATTACAACAAAACCACATTGTAATATTTGAAAAAATTCCAATACCGTGCTGTCATAGTATATTATACAAAATACTTTATTTGTTGTTATGCTATACCGGTCTTGTAGTATCTCAGATCTGGTCGATATAACAATTAAAGCTTGTGTCACTGATTATGATTAATTCTGTTATTTATTTTTTATGTCTGTGATGTCACAGGTTAACCTGAAAAAGCCCAATACTAACAAGCTGAAAGGAGCCATATCGCCACCTGTTGTAGCGGAGTCAGTCATAGTCCGGTCAATAAATTGATTCCCCTCCTGTGCATGTATACTGGAACAAGGACAGCAGTCTGATTAAAAGGCGTAATTGAGCTATAACTATAGCTCGACTTAGCTGTGCACGTAAACGTACTTTGTGAGGTCCTACTATTTACGGTGTGACAGACCACCGTGCGGCTGCAGAGGTGCCATGTGCATCAACAGCGGCTCCCTGTAATTAAACAGGTGCATGTATGGAAACTAACCCAGGCACTTTTTGACACGTGTGAAGTAGCTCTGTGAGTTTGATTCATATCGCGTTTTTAGCAGACAGGGTAGCTTTTAATTGGATTTACGCACATGATTTATATGTTGATTGATGAGGGAGCTTGTTGAAGTAGGACAGGTTATCAGAGCACAGGAGATGCAATTTGTACAACCTAATTGCCTCAGGGAGCAGCCTGTTGCCCTTAATGGCTACACTGTCACATACTGTGGACTCACTGACATTCCCAGACTATGTTGTACAATACATAATAAAATGCACATGTTTATCTTACCAATGACATCGTGCGAAGTTGATGATCTGTCATTACCTGGAGTCATCTTCGATGCTGGTGTCCAGTATCCTTTATAAATAATATAATTACATTTTGAAAGTTTGTCAGTCCAGTTCCACTTCTTTTTTTTTTTTACTTCAGAAAAAGCTCTTAATTTGGGGCAACTTAGAGGATTTAGAATATACAGTAAGACACGGTTCGTCCCAAAGGCCCCCCAAACCGGGACATATCAAGCTGATACTACATGTGACTGGGCCAGAATACTCTTGGATGGACCATGTGCAATTGTGCTTTGCCAGTTAATGTTGTTTTGATTGTCTCCTCCAGTCAATGTCTGCAGCTTTGCAGTGGAATTTAATCACTAGGACATGAGAATCGTATTATATATTCAGGCAAATAAGAAGAAGATTCGGCACACTTCGTGCCATTGGAGAGTTCCTCGTAACTGCTGCTTTCAGCTAGATTCTTGTCCTGTTGTATTAGATTTATCTCCCATTCAAAGGTAACCGGCATCAACCAGTTCAAAATGGTTCTCCTCTCATAGCCGCAGATCATTGATGCATCTCAGTGGGGTCCAGAGTTCCTTGTTATCCTCACATGGTACATGCTTTCACGACCATGTGACGAGCCGTACCTGAGCTCCACCAGTCCAGATTGCATGCATTAAGCTGTGCTTTTATATCTCCTTTCGATGAGGAAATGTTGTGCCCAGTCGTCAATATAACAGGCAGCTTCTGAAACTGCATTGATATAAAGCTGGAGCCTCTTACGGTGAGTGTGGTAACACTTTGCTCTGATAGGTATGTCCTCCCAGCTATTAGGCGCGGACATGCTTTCCATTAAACACCACAACTGAGTTTATTTTAATGGCTTTCGTATGCATCCTGGACACTGATGAAGGTGCATGTCCATATCTAACATCTTGTGTGGGACAAGTGTTGAAATTCTGACACGGGGGCAATAGTGGAGGTGGCAAGACACTTTAAACCGGAGCTCGACCCCCTTGTCTACCTCTCAGACGGAGAACCAGGCCTTGCTGGCTTGAGTTTTTCTGGGATTTCAGTTGGGGGGAAGGAACTTATCCAAACAATAAACATGCTTGTAGATGTAGATGCCCTAATGAAATGTACTTCATTAAATGCGAGAAAAAAAGCTTTTTTTTTATTTTTATTTTGCTGGAAATGCCCTGTTTTGTTTCAGGTCTCTGTTTTCCATCTCCTCGGGGAGTAACTAGGTAATATTGTTCCTTTATGTTAGGTTCGATCGCATGCTACAGGACTGCAGTGTCGAGTTGATTAACTTAACACTTTCAGTATGACTGCATACTGCAGCACCATCTAGGATAAATCTGCTTCTGAAAAAATCCTTTAGCAAGTTTAGTGTCGGAAATAAAAACTTATGTCTCGCTTTTGAAATAATTCATCCCTAAGGATATGATTTCGGGCCTTTTTTTCTGCTGGGAAAAAGTCCACGGACTGCCTTTGGCGAGGTTTCTCAGTGAAGCAATCCTTGTTTTGTGTTCTTGATTTTTATATATATATATTTCAGCAAATGTTGCACAATGTATAATTTTTCCACTGACGCCTGTCTTGTTTTCACATGAAGAACAGCCCATAAATATAAAGGACACATTTTCGGAGGTCTTCGCATTTTACTTCCAGAGATCCGTATGAGGGACCCCACCGAGGAGCCGATACGAGGTACAATCCGCTGTATGGAAATCTGTCGCCGATTTGCAGCTTCTATGACAACATGTTGTCTACGCTGCCCAAAAAGATGTTTCGGCGTGTGAGAGGGGCAGGGTGTTGCGGGCATGCGTGTGTGTGGGTCCTGCTGCAGCTGTGCAATCTGCAGCAATGCATTATTACCGTGCATATCGCCAACCTGATAACCGTTATACAAGGGAGTGATCAGTGGATTGATCCTGATTGTTTGGGCATGTCAAGTGTGGTGATGGGCTGGGTTGAGTGAAGGGAATGTAAGAGATTAACAAACAGCCAGGCGCTGTGGGGGTCCTTATTTAGTTTGTCCGAAGGTCAATGTTTTATGGGGCACCTGTAGCCCTGAAAATACCTGCAACCTAGCAGCGACCTCTGGTGCCAGCAACACATCCGGACACGGGTTTGAAGAAGGGTTAGGGAAACAGTGGGATCCCAGAGGTCTATATGCAGCAAGACGCGGTTAAAACTTAAACGCAGGTGTATGTTGTATAATATATGTGGTCTAAAAAATTTCTTTGGGGTGTTAGCCACATAGCAGAGGCGCCGGCTATGGATTCCTACCTCCTGCCTCTGTCCGTGATGCTCCTGAAGGCACAGAGCAGATGTCCCACAGAGCTCCCTGCTTTGGTAACATGTGAAATTGAGTTCATATCCTTAGCTAATGTCCTTCGACTATTTCTTTTGACACTCGTTTCAATTTTGGAGTAGAAAGAATTCCAATGATTGGGTTTTAAACAGTCTCTGTTGCGTTTTTATTAGTGAATAAAGTAA
This sequence comes from Isichthys henryi, assembly GCA_026776945.1. Classification (NCBI taxonomy): domain Eukaryota; kingdom Metazoa; phylum Chordata; class Actinopteri; order Osteoglossiformes; family Mormyridae; genus Isichthys; species Isichthys henryi. Next base: position 25,884,939 of record JAODJX010000065.1, read on the forward strand.
TAAGCCCGTTTGCTCGTATTGTTTTGTTTGTGGAATCTGTGAGTCCTGGATTTCACATAAAAAAGGTGGAATGATTTGAGTAGCGCACATCTGTGTGAGAAGCCAGTGGGGTGTCTCTTCCCAGCCCCCTACTCTGTGACACACAAGGATCGGCATCAGCGGCTAGTTGTCAGTATTATCATGGGGGGGTTCGGCGCTTGGCCGAAATTGCCAGGAGCGCTGACAACAATTAACGTCTGTCTCAAAACAAAGGATCCATCTCTTTGGGGAGGAGGGCCGGTATGGGTGGAGACAGGAACGGATTAACAGGACCAAACCAGGTCTGCCAAGGACGTTCTCCTGGAAATAAAAGCATCCCCACCCATAGAGAAGAAGGAATGTTTATGAGCATTATCTGCTGTTTATCTCAAGGCTTCAAGGGATCATGCTTTCAGCTCAGTTATATTCGCGTACCTGCACTCACGGAAAAGGCAGAACGTATGTAAAAACATATCTGAAATCTATCTGGATGGGTTTTGTGTGTGTGTGTGGGTGGGTGGAAGTGTGCTTAAGGCTTATGAACTGAAGAGATTGAAACAACTTGTGTTTAACAAATTATTACTTCCTGACATTTGGGAAAAGGGAACCTGGTCAGATCAGGATGGAGGTAAATCAGTTTCAGACGCGACCGCAAAGTCGCCTTTGATGCTCGGCTGATGATGGGTCAGCACACGTGCCAAATCATGCGTCGTGTCAGCACATGGGCAGCGGCTAATTTTATTAAGCTTCATTTCGGTCTGGTGTCCCTGAACAACCCCAGGCAACTGGGAAGCCACAGTAGGACGTGCATCAAAAGGAGAGAAGAAAGAGAGTAAATAATGAGGCCGTGGTGACGTCCTTAGTTTATGCGGCGGCTTTCTGACTTTCCCTGCAAAAGGGTTTCCTGTGTCACTGTTGATCGAATGGAAAGGATACGTCCGTCTTGTGACCCTGACAGATCTGTACGGTAAATACTGGCTCATCAGAATACACTCTGATTTTCTTTTTGGATGCCGGTCTTCATGATGCATTTTATTTATTTAGCAAACGCTTTTATGCAAGGTGACGTACAATTGAAAAAGCAACATCGGACACTTCCTGGAGCGCTTGGAGGCGAAGGGCTTCGATCAAGGGCCCAACAGCGAAATTGCTCTACCGACTGTGGGATTCAAACCGGCAACTTTCTGATCCCAGCGTCATAACCCGATGATATACGAGGTCAATGAATCGCAGGCACTTTCTCCAAGTGATTCAGGAAAAGAAAGTGCATGTTCTCATAGTTTCACCAGCAGAAGCAAAGTGAAGGTTGCTGGCATGTCCATTTCTTGGTGCCTGTTGTTTCCGTCTTCCACTCTTGGTCATGGTGACACTAAACTACTCTCTCCTCATTTAATAGCTACTCACTATTTCAACCCTTCTCCACCTCATATCGTTGTTACTACTTGCAGAATGACACCCAAGAAAGGAGCAGTTTGATTATGGTCGTAACTTGTAATTCATGCTTTGCACATGTGACCTGCGATGATGAACGACCGTTTGCCGAACATCTGCTTGTTGGACTTGCTCCTGTCTCCCGTGGGGATGAGTGGTTCCTCGCAGCATTGTGCTTACTGGGATGATTTTCAGTCTGTTGCCATCGATCCTTGGCTGACAGTCCATCGCTCAGTGTCTCACGGACGGCTATAGTACGATTTAATATCGCAGGAGGAATCTGTCATCACGGATACATGACGGATAGCATCTGGGAGGAAGAGACGTGGGCTTTTTGAGAAGAAGCTGTCATTTACTTATGTCGAACATGCCCCCGTCTTCTTTTTTCTCCACTTTAATCGTCTTCGAAGAAGGGATTACGCAGATTTGTGATAAAACCGATTTATGTGACTAGAACTTTGCTGAAGGGTGAAATGTACCGCGTATCTTGTTCCTATTACCATTCTTCAAATGCTAAAGTGGGAGGATGCTTTCCTTTCTATCCTTTGCTCATCTTTTATCTTGCGCCTGATAATTAACATAAAAATATGCAGGGAAAGTTGGGAGTGTTTTAAAAGTTGACTCCATCTCACTGTTCCAAGAACCATAAAACCGAACACAGAACTTAATCCCTCCTTTAATACATTTTTCCAGAAGTCCATATTCGGTTGCTTTCTCTTGTAAGTATAATGATAACAGAAATAATGATAGTTAAGGCACAAGTGGAATAAGTCTCACAATCACTTGCTTTGTAGGCAAGAATTTTCAACGTGGCTCCTATTCTGTGTTTAGGCCATTATGGGTTTATCAGGAGAACCTTTTGGATGGGGAAGTAGGAGGAAGTCAACGTGAGAAGCTGAAGAGATTCTGTACTCATTTCTGCAGCTTGCTTAGTACAAAAGGTTCTCCTTAGAGGTAACCAAAGACTTCAGCTCCAAGCTCTGCAGCCCCAGGCTGCAGCACACAGTGTTGGCTTGGCAGTTCTGCTAAAGCCATGTAATGATATACTGTCACCCAGCTAATCCACTTAGTGACAAGTCCTACAGCCCAGAAAACAGCTTGGCTTGGGGGACAGGGGCTGCACTGCAGTGTGACATCCTGCATCCGTATTCCTGTAAGTGCGCTGATATTTACCAGCAGAGCATGAGCTGGGCTGAGTTGAAGACAAGTACAACAATGGTAGCAAAAAATGTATCATCACATCACAAAATTGAGAAAACAAGTGTTGCTTTTGCTGCTAGTAATATATTGATATTCATATTTAAAATCCATCCATCCATTTTCTGAAACCACCTGTCGTATTCAGGTTCGGGGAGGTGGGGCAAGGGTCCAGAGCCTATCCTGGAGGCTATGGGTGCAAGGCTGGCATATTTAACATTTTATTTAAATATGTATACACTAGACTTAAATTAGACTTTTAGGGTTTTTTTGTACTATGTATCTTGCAATGGCACATTTGAATTTAGTGAATAGATCATGTTTAATACGTGAAAAGACAGTCTATTTCTGCTTTGTAGCTATGAAGTGCTTTAGAGTCCATCTGTAAGAGGTTTGATATGCCAGTGCTGACACCGTTGAGGGAAGTTTTCGGTGTACTGTACCCAGGACGTCCCGGCAACAGTTCCAGAGACCAGTGAGTGACCTATTCCCCCTACTGTACCTACCGCAAGCATTCGGGAAATTATTTTATCCTCTGCTGTTTGTTGGATCCTCGCTGATCAGGAGTTGCTGTAGCCTCTGCAGAAAGTTTCTTCCCAGTGATCTTGCTGACTAACCACAACCAGGCTCCCTGGCCGCTGGCTTCACATTTATCTGGAATTGCTATTGATGCATCTGGGGAAAAAATTGGTTATGCAGATATAATGACTGCTGGGGTCTGAATTGAAACTTTTGGTTACCCTTCATTTACTTCCTGAGGTTTTCTTGTTATTTTGCTTATTTATTTTTTGTCATTATACTTGGCGGTTGGTCGTCTATGAAACGTTTAAAGCTTGAAGTCATTGTAACTTTTTTTCGTCGTATCCTCAAGCAGCATGTATTTAGTCGTCTCGGGACTTTGTTGTGTTTCCTAAGTTTCTTTTCATTTAGTTTATTTATATATTTTTTCTTTCTGCCATTTGAACAACCTTTCAGAACCAGGACTTGGGATTTGTCTGAATTAACATTCATGGCTGGAAAACATGAGCGATTTCATATTTGTGGCAATTTCACAGCTCGGTGACTCCAGCACTTTTCTGCAGGGTGAGGCTGGTCTCCGGCTCCGCTGAGGTTTCATGATCTCCAGAGGGTTTGGTAGCTGTTCCCTGAACTGTCTCCCTCGCTTGCCCAAAGCTTCAGCGGCCTTCAGTTGTCTCTGTGTCGTTAAAACGCTCTGTTTCCTCACCGCCCCGTTTCAGAAGTAGTGAGCGTTACAGTACGGTGGAATTAAATTGCCATGATATTTAGCATTCCGCCCCAGAAGTCTGATCACTTTTGTTTGGATGAAGAGCTCAGTAAATATTCTCACAGGGGTAGAGATTTCAATAGTCTATAAAATGTTTTCTTGCCTGTTATGGATTAATATATGTGCAAACAATATAGCCAAGAGGGCTGCTTGTCTATTAGAGAGCATAGAAAAGGAATTTAGATCACTAGAATTAATTTGTTTTTCAGTTGTTAACCTAGCCAAATGTTGCTGTAGTATCACAATCTATTTAGAGACACTTAAGGAGGATAAGATGTAATAGCGCTGTATAATAAACCGGATGGATGAAGTGTCTGAATGCTGTTTGTGCTGAGAATAGCAGAGGCATGTGTATCAGTGCGACAGAACAAGAGGCTGCAATGCAATTCCTTCCAGATAAGTAAGGAAGCTCCAAAGAAGGAATTACAACTCGCTTTTGGGAAAGCCAGGAAAATCCAAAGGATTTGTTGTGGTCAGCTCTGACCCCATAGGGGTCACTTATAGGCCACAAGGTACATTCAGTCCTTATATTACTATATGCCTTTGTCTATGGTTTGGTTCTTTTTGTCACAGAAAGAGTTATGGGGTCTGTGTCCGAGTTACCGTCAACTCATTTGTTTTTTTACCTTATTGAGAAATGTAGGCATAGATGTTAATCACCTGCAGTTACAAGCTCTTGTGTGACTGTGGCTGTGGAAGCTCTCTTCGGAGCACCCTGCCCTCGGTGTTTCAAGTACGGACAAGCCGCGTGATGTTTTTCATGGATCTGTCACATTTTTGAAGAAGATCCCAAGCTTATATAGGGCAGACGTTGAAAATCGGGCTGTGTTGCTGCCAAACACACCCGGGGGGACTGAGATGGTCTCACGTGTCAGGTATCTTCCCGAAAACCAAGTTCGCACCCTCTCAGGTTTGCACGCTCTGTCTATCTCTCTCTCTCATTTTTTTTTTCTCCCCACCGATCCTTTGATAAACTTCTTCCAGATCACTATGCTCACCACAGTTACTTAGCATCAAGCTGCGTATTGGGCTTTACAGGTCAGCATTCATCTTATGTGGCTTTTGAGAATCAGACATAAGTATACACTCGGCTCATTGAAAAGACCTTAAATAGATAAATAGTAATAAGAAATACTTTTTATACGCCGTTTGTTTCTTTATTGACTTCTGGAACACCAGTAGTTATTGATTGCATACAGCTGTGGAGCTCCATCGCATTTCAGTAAACCTCTGTCCCCTGTGGCAGAGTGGTGGCTCTGAGGCTCGGGATCTGTGCCATGAACTGGAAGGTGATTGGTTTGAGTCCTGACAATGCTACCAGTGATCCTACTCTTTTGGGCCCTTGAGCAAGCCCCTTAACCTGCAATTGCTTTGTCCTGGGTATGATGTTAATGTACATCCAGGCCTACAAGGAGGTCCTCCAGCTTGGCGGATGGTTGTAGGACTGACGCTGCAGCCACTGGGGAAAGAACTAACACTGGTCCATTCAAACTAGTGTAGTGCTGAGGTGTCACCCACTGTGCGGTTGTCATCCCTGAGGTGGTTTGTCATGTGGTGGCTGCAGCAACGTGCTGTAATCAGCACTCACCCTCTTTCCGCTGTCCCCTGTAGGCTTTTCAGATGCATGTCTGGAAATCTAATCATGTAACTGAATTTGGGCCCAACCATGGGTGTGCTTGATATTGTAGAAAGAGCTTTCTCGGTTCTTTCCTTTATCATTTCACAGAACCAGAGTCCTGGGAAACAATGCTAAGCATCCACTCCCTTCTTGGTTGAAGCTGCTGGGCATGGTTCTTCAGCCCAAAGGAACTCCAGGACACTCTATTCCTGTTGACTGGGGTGAAATGGTGCTGTCCTGCCAACTGCAACAGTGCCCTGGCCTGGAATCAAGTGTACGGACCCAGTGCTGGGCCAAATACAATAAGACAGCGTGAAAAAGTGCAAAATTGTGTGCAATAATTGCATGTATAGTATATTTTAATTCCTTTAAAGTTAAGCAAACATATTGCTCTGAAGGCCTCTGTGCTTAAACAATTTCTCTTGGCTGAGGAGCCTGCAGAGATGAATCCTGATGGTGTTTCTGGCAAGGAGTTCTCTCTCTTTTATATGACCATAGAGGATTTACCTCCATGGCAATAGCAGAGTTAAATCTGCTCCATTCCAAAGTTGGTTTAAATCCACTCATTAGGATAATCCCACCATATTCCGCTAATATGAAATACTTTAATCCTATTATATTTACAACAGAGATTATGAAATTTTCTCCAGATCGAGTTTTGCATAGATTTCACAATCTATCCTGGGGTGCATATGCATTTGACGAGCACCCTTCTTGAGTGGCGTCTGTCTCCACATCCCATCGGATATGAGAGCATTACCAGACTTATCCTCAGAACGTCTGCTGGCCCAAGGAGATGCGCCAGTTGGGACTTTACGTCTCCCTTAAATCCCCTGCCAACTTCTTGGACTGTCGGAGTCTTTCTTGAGATTCAAATGGCTTTTCCTGGGAGCGTGTCTTGGCCGGGTGCACCGTGCTGCACTGCATTCGGCATGATTTAGATAGCATCACGCACAGCTCGTCCACCACAAGAAGCTCATACCTCCTTCATCTATCTCTTCTTCTGCTATTGTCTTCTTAAAGAGATAAACAAGGATATCATCACAGCTTCCCTTCCAACATTCCCAAATCTGCTAATT
>JAODJX010000065.1:25904104-25929008 GCA_026776945.1 Isichthys henryi
GCCCCCCCCCTCCCCCCCCCCCCCCCCTCCCCCCCCCCCCCCCCCCCCCCCCGCCCCCGCCCGGGGCGGGCCCCCCCCCCCCCCGAAGGGGCCAGCCTTATCAATGACCAATGAAATGTTTTGAATCAGTGAGTGACAGGGGTGGGGACATTTTGGCAGCCAATCATGTTTCAGTTTGAGCCAGTGACCCTGTGGCCCCGCCCCTGACAGTGGTATCCACTGGCCATCAGCAATGCAGATTCCCAAATAGTCCCAGATCATTTTCACAATCCAGAACCTCTGCGGCCCCACTGAGATTCATTTAAAACTAGAATCTAGCTAATTAGGGTCCTCTGCATCAGCAGCATCCACCGGGGTCCCATCCCATCTGAAGCTGGCATCGTCTCATAGATGAAGCAGTGGAGAGGTTTGCGCTGTAGTTCTTTGCTCCTTCTCTCAGCTTCACGCTGTTTATGTCAGGAGTGCTGTGTCATCTAGTGCTGTATTAGGTGCATCTCTGATGGGATCCCTGGTTAAAGGCAGGACGCGCCTCCTAGGCAGCTAAAGCCCCGCTTTCTCACATTTGCTCAGTGTCCCGTAAGACCGGTTTTTGATTGTGAAATCCCGCAGCGTGGCACTCTCCTTCCTCCTAGATATGGGGCCCCAGCCATGTCCTGTCCCACGCCTGAGGGCCCCATATTGAGTACTGACATCTGCTTCTCCCAGCGGTGGCTGGGATCTCACGCAATCTGTGCTCTGGCAGCCCAATTCCCCAAAATCCAGGCAGCCGCGTCCTTTATACAACAGATCCTGTTTTAGAGCTTCCCCTGGGAGAAACTCTGGGCTTGGTCTGTAAAATCCCAGCAAAAGTTTCCCAGTTAAGCAACGGGACTGAATCTCACTTCACAATTGCCGACTCTGTCTGGTGACTGTAAGGTACATCAGTACGGCCTCGACGGAGTGAAGGTCAGCTTAGCAGGAACTGTGCGGAATGTCTATATTTTTCTATCCCTCGAGATTTCAGGGCGGTGAAAACAGGAAGTGGAAGCTGACATGCGTTCACATTGGTGTGTAAGTGCACATTCCCTCAGAAGTCCCTAAACAAGGTGGTTGCTTAGTCATACATACTAACTACCTACTTCCAGTTTCTCTTTTGGAAAGTACCAGTTTTATGGCATGCTCTAGTAATTTTGCTGCGATAACTGGCTTTATATCAGCTTTCAAACTCCTACCTTTTCATCAGAATCTGTATCTCGCGGTTAAACACACCCAGGGGCTTCTCATGGGTCTGGTGCCAGACATAGGATAGAGACTTCATTCATCCATGTAGGGCTTTTTTTTGCCCTCCCCATCTTGCTCTTTAAGAGACACCTGCACAGGTGAGAGTAAGCTTGGGGGTCACAGTGCAGGGTCAGCCAGCATGCAGTGCCCCGGGGGGCTGGGGGGTGAAGGGTCCTGCTCAGGGTCCCAATGGCGGCATCAGTCTGCCAGTAACAGGATTTGAACTGGTGACCTTCCAATCACTGGCATGGAAGCCTAACTCACTGGGCCACATACCACCAAAGATGTTTCTGTAATCATTCCTGATATCTCAGGGCAGTAGGTTTGGAAAGTTTTCCCAAGATTCACAGGAATAGGCGAGGAAAGGTAACTTACTACTACCTGAATTTTGGAGACCCAACATCAACACGCCTGATATCACAGCCTCCATCCCTCGACTGCAATCAGATGGTCTCCACATGTACGTTCCCGCCCTCCCAGTCAGCCCCGGCACGCCTGACCACGGCAGGCTCTGCCTCTCTGAAAAACCAAACCTCCAGATCTGCGGGGCCGTAACCACCTGTTGACAGAGCCCAGCCACGGAGGAGGAGCAGAGCATGTGGCGGGTGGGCGTGGTGACGATTTAATTCCCTCCAACGGACTAAACAGACGTTAGGAGACAGTGGGTATCAGGACAGCCTGGACCTTGTTTCATTAATCCTGGAAAAAGTGGCACTTCTCCTGGAGTCATCAGCCTCACCCCCCCGGAAAACCTTGGCCGGAAAACCAGCCTAGCCAGACAGTCTACTTGGGAATGTTTGTGTGGCTTCAATCATGGAATCAAGTACCTAATTATGATTGTAGTGTGTGGCTGAGTGCAATTATTATATCAACGGGGCATGCAGTCCAAGGATTACACTGCGGTTCGTTTAGGAAGAGTCTCTGGAGGTAATTTATGTGGTATAATGAGAAGGCACAATCCAAGTTACAAGAAAAAAAAACAGTTGACAAGTTTATTGACAAGGCCTAACGTCAGACTTTGTGTGAAGTCAGCTGCTGCCCTGCAACATATGCGGTGCAGCGAGAAGCACGTCTCCTTGGTCACGTTCTCACCATATGCAGGACCAGATCTAAGGGGTGACCAGTGGTGGCCATGGTCCCTCTACAAAATATGTACCCACCCCAGTCGCCACCCCTCACCAAAAAATAAAAACGAAAAGTGGAGCAATAATAGACAATAATGGGCAAAAGGGGCAATAATTAGCATAGGCCCTTAACCCCCAGCTTCCTGGGCACCCGAACAGGTGGCTGCCCCTCACAGCCAGCTTACTCTACAAAGAGCAAGTTGAGGGAGGCATAAAGACAATTTCCCCACAATACCAATAAAGCATCAGTTATTATTGTTATATACAGATTTTATCAGAGATCAACGATATACATGATATCCTGGCTCCATTACGTTTTTCTGAGAATTTTGGAGATTAAGGTCACGCTGGGTAGTTAAATATTTTAATAGGCCTGAGTGACCTGCAACATAAACAGATGGTTAGGGTCAGTTTACTGTGTGCCTGTATTGCATCTTAAACGCCTCATTAATATTCATTTGTTCAGATGATTTCTAATCAGTCTCAACAGTGGGTGAGAAAATACTGAAAGGATTCTTATATTAGGAAAGTTTTAGCCTATGACCTTGACCAAATTGGAAGACGGAGTGGATAGATGGATGGATGGATTCAGGGGCACAGATGGCGAGGGGGATGGGGGGACGAGTTATATACAGACCCTGATCCACCCCCCCCCCACTTTTGAGGGGGAAGAAAAATAACAAAACTTTGATAAGTAGCATCTCTAATTAGGGTTGACTACTGTGATGTTTTCACTCATCCATCTGTGTCGACCATCACAAGCTCCCCATAGCATGTGTTTCCTGCAGGTAGGAGACCCCTCACATGCATGCGCATCCATGCACATCCATGCGCCTGTAAACACGCATTCCCATTGTCTCCCGTTGTCTCGATTGTAGGTAGACAGAGTAAATTGCACACAGCCTTTAAAATGTTTCAATTCCAAGGTGACCTACCGATTTAACAAAGGATAAACAACTTAAAAACAGATGTCACTTTATAAAACATTTTATTAAAGAACATCTACAGTATAATTGCCGCATTTGTGACTTGAAGTATTCTGCTTGCGTTCTGTCGTTGCGGATTTTGGGCACTGAACAAGTCGATAAGTGAGCCGTCATAAATTAGGTGCCGAAAGTAGGTTTGGTCACACTGACCAAAGCGACATGCCATACAGGAAAAAAGCAACTCAGAAAAAAACCAAATCTGTCACAGTGATCTTTCAAATAGTGAGACATACAAGTACAGCAGATGAATGTAGGCTTAATCCATAGCAGACCTATGCTGGATGCAACTGTCAACCTCATTTTCCCATATCTCTGATTCATTCATGGTACTGCGACAAAGAGAACGACGTCACCCAAGTTTGACCTAAGATTTATTATGTCTCTTAGACTGAAGCTATAAAATTATGAATGTGTCCTCACATAATATGTCACATTATAGTATACTGGGGTTCAGTAAATATTATAAATATTATAAGCAAAATACTACCCCACTGCCACCCCAGTCAATGCAAGGCCAGGACTAATTAACGGCTTCTTTTATCTTGATCCAGACGTTCCGTTCTCCCCCTTAAAGTCACCCAAAGAGCTGTAGCAGGTGCTGTTACATCTACTATTTGCACTTTTTCTTTCTTTTTTGTTGCCTTTGGCATGTAATCTAACCTTCTCCGTGGACTTTGAACGCGTATCACAGGCAACGCTGAGTGAACGATCAGGCTCCAGCTTCACTTATGCAAACCCTGATTTTTAGTGAGATTTAGCCAGGCCTGCGGATTCCATGTCGAGCAACATCCGGTAGGAATTCCTCACCCAATTCGGGTGGCGTTGATCCATTTTTTGGGGGGTTGGAGGGGGGGAGGGTCCTTGACCTTATTGCATTATTTAATTATATTTTTTGCGATGATGGGAAAGCATATCTATTTAGTTGGGGGGGGGGGGGAGTGTCCCAGACAATGCAATTTGCTCACTTCCTTTGTGGAAGGGGAAGATGTTTTTGGAAGATGCTTCTCATTTAATCTGTTACACGAGTCTGTCTGGGCTGCAGAATGCTTGGAATTCTGAACTTTGCAGACGGCTGTAAAGTGCGCAGGGCGGCCGGCTCTGATGCGTTGCTCAGATCGAGCGGGACGAAGGTCACTTGCCTGAGATCTGGTCCGTGCCGGAGGAAGCGTGTGACGCGTTAGTACACAGCCTGCCAATGCGGCCATCATCTGAAGCAACTGGGTGCATGTTAGACCATGTAAACAGACGCCATGTGGGTGAAAGGCTTCCAGAACTGGGGCTTTGACACAAGAGAGCAGATGTTCAGTCTTGGTATATTAGGCTCTTGGTTGAACTTTCTGCACACTGTAGACAATGAACAGCACTGAGACAGTTGGAAACAATTCAACTCTTTCTCCTTTGGTTGGTCCCCAGTGTCTTGTCAGTATGGGCCAATGATGCACCTGCTTTATCGTTATTTCATTCCTTATTTTGACGTCTCTGATCTCCTCATCAGCTGTCCTTGGGCACTGTGAGGCTGGTGATACTCTGTGCCTCTGGCTGTGTACATTAAAGTACAGATATTCTGCCTCCCTTCTGAAGATGATGATTTTTCCAGCATTGTCTAAAACTAAGACTCGCTTGGTCGTGCATGCTAAGACCAGACAAGTCAAAGCGCTATGAAAATCCCTTTTTGTCTGATTAAAGACTTTTAAAGAATAGGGGATTTTATATCTCGATTCCAGTGGGGGGGGAAAAAACTCCTCCAGCAGTGAGCCGTCACGACCAAAGCAGCTTTTGGTGGAAACTTTAGTCTCCTATCTCCTGTAATGGGACACTGAGAAGGATTGTGGGCCAGAGCTGCCATCAAATGCGATCTGCAGACTTTTGATCTGTGGTAATGACCTGTAGCTGCTACTGTATTATCAAATAAAACCAAGGGGCGTGCGCTGCTCATTCCTGTAGCACAAACGCCTCTTCTGTCTTCTCAGCTTCACCGGCCATGTGACTTTATTTGCATATGGGAGAATATCGATCAACCAGCACTGGTCTAACGCCAACGCTGAATTTCTCCATGAAGTGTCACTGTTTTTTTTTAAGGATATAAGTGAATCCAGGCTGTCGGTCACCCCCCCCCCCATCTTCTCCATGCACTTCTTGCCAGGTGTGGGCTTTCCAATATATATGGAGGGTTTCAGAAATTGCACCACAATGCTTAAGTATTATGGATGAGACGAATGACAGACAAGCACGGGAAAATCCCCTTGTTAGAGCCATATTCGACTGAAGTGAAGCAGTACTAAACGTTCATCTGCAAGGCAGCCAAGGGGCTATTCCCTGTGCACAGTCTGGCCTTGTGGCTCAGTGTCTTGCCGGAATCTTAAATATTGAACTGTAGCCAGAAATACAGTGCCTTATAACTGATGTGCTCTTTGTCTGTGCACATGTGTGCAGCTGTGTGCACCCCGACCTGCACTGGGATACGAGTGCGTACGTGGATCCGCATGCGTGCAGGTGCGAGTGTCCCGACACAGCCAGCACTGCGATCGCAGCTGCTATTGGCCGGGGTCCATAAGCGTCCATACGCCTATTGAAGGGGTCCCTCTTTGAAGTCTCACTTGTTAGGCTGCCCTTATCCGCTACTTGAAAGGTTGATAAAGAAATGAAAACAGCTGTATTTATCTTTTCCAGATATGATTTTTGCTGATAACCTGGAATGAGGTTGTTTTTTTTTTCCCAGACTTTTTTTCCGGTTAAAAAAGGGAGAAAAACACAGGAATCAGACTCTGTGGTTTCTCTAGGACTCAGGTGTGCTTTCTTCTTCGGCCTGACATGAGACATCGTCTTTTAACACTATTTCTCATTTTGACTCACAGTGATTTTCACGCTTGTTTTGAGGCCTGTTCATGCGGGTGAAACATTGCTGCTCGAGGTTGAACCCCGTTGACCCTTCGTCGCATAGTGGAGAAAATCTCTCACAAAACTCAAGGGAATGGGAGTGTGCCGCTTTGTGAGTTGTGAGAGGCCCCGTTATTTCTGCTTACGATAAGGGGGGCTTTTCCCTGCTGCACAGGGTCATGGTTTGGCCGTCTGCCCTCCATGCATTTGTCACATGACTTCAGGAGAACCTCCTGCTCTCTGCAGCTCTTCTCCGGTTTTTAAGACCAAGTAGCTTCGATCTGGGTTATGAAACGGCCTGTATATACAACTGCCCTGCCACATTGAATATAGTATCCATTTTTAATATGTGGAAAAACTTGTTTTCCATATAATATTGCATTATCATAGCTGACCATGTCACTCACCATCCTCGTGGAGATGTTGGTTACTGTATGTCCGTCTTCTCGCATTCTCACTGTGGTGGTAATCCCAGCATGCTCTTCTGCTGGCCACACTGCCATATCTATTACGCCACCAATGGTGGAGCAAGCAGCCAGGTTCCCCCCTACCCCCCACCCCACACAAAGGTGTGGCTTTGCCCACCAACAAACAAGAGGAGGAGCAGGAGCGGTGGAGAGGCTGTCGGAAATCCCCCCAGGAGGTCCAGGGAGAGCGTGACATGGGTCATGCAAACAGAAGGAGCTTAGAAGAGATATATAATAAGAAACAATAAGGTGACAGGACTAGGCTGGGCTCAGGGCGTCTGTCCATCTTAAGTCTTGTGAAACAATCCCCCCCTCCCCCAAGCTTCAGAACCTTCTGTTCAAACCAAAATACCTGGACAGGTGCCTACAGCCTGGTGGTTAATATTCTCCTAGTGCGTACATATAGCTGACAGTCAGCACACGGTGTCGACCAGTTGCTGCCAGTCCTGGGCTCAGTCGACGGTCAGCTGACTGATGGTGTACAAGCCTTTTCCTGCACAGTGTATGCATCTCCACTAGTTGTAATGATCAGGTAGAAGCTTTGTGTGAATGACTGCTTTATCACAAAATTGTTGGTGGTACTGATTAGTGTCTACATCTTTCTGAAAGAACTGTTGTGATTTGATGGATGGATGGATGGATGGATGATGGGACAGACAGATAGATAGATAGATAGATAGATAGATAGATAGATAGATAGATAGACAGACAGACAGATGGATAGATAGATAGATGGATGGATGGAGTGGTATTCAAAGGAATTGCACGGGGTGAGGGGGAAAAAATAGAGAACTGTGGGGGGGGGGGTTTGAGGTGAGGGCAGACCTATTTCAAAATTACAGCCTTTAGAAATATTCAGTTTCAACTTGCAGTTTCAAAAATGCCCACAGACTTAGATAAGCTATTAACAGGAAAAGAGGTATATCTTTTCCATTGAGATGCAAGGTAAAGTTTATTTGGGGTCTGTGGGTGTGGGTGTGATTAGGATAAATATATCAGTTGCTGTCAAAAAAAGTTTGAATACTACTGCCCTAGGGGGTATTAAGGATGGTCTGTCAGCTCCACTGAAATTGCTACTCCAGTGTTTTGCTCAGAATGCTGCTACCATACAGTGCAAAGCGAAAACAGCACCCACATTGGAAGCCCATTATTCTTATTAATATTATTATTGCCCTTAATTATGGCGGCGCGTTTGCATAATGGCAGAATGAGCGGATCCCCAAAGCCACATATAAATAACCATATATAAATACACCAACTGAAAAGCTGCGCTGAGCGTATTACGCCCGTTAACTTCAGGGTCTCTTTAATTTAAGCTAATGTTACAGCTTATTACTATCATCTAATATCAGGTACAAGAGCATCTTTTCTGCAGTCTCACACATTCAGAGGGCTGTTCCACGAAAGAGGATTTCTTGCTTAGCTGGATAACTTGTCGGATTTAAGGTCGCCTGGGCTAAATGTAAGGGAACGAAAATAAAGTCCATTTGGCCCAGACTACCTTAAATCCAACAAGTTATCTTTTTAAAGTTGAACTTGTGTGCCTGACTTTGCGGGTGAATAAGGATGCACAAATAAACATGCAGGTCACATGCCACGCCGACTTCTGATTGGCTGAGAGGTTTAGAAGCGCTGCTCAGTACACAACCGGTGTTGGGCAGATGTTGACACGTGCTGTTTCCTGCACTAGCCGAACAGCTGGCTGCTTGACTCATACACTAACAGTTATAATTAAAGGAGGCTAAGAAGTGTGGCTCACTGTGGGAGCCCCCTGTGCTTCATTCTGTAGCCTAAGGGAGAAGGGGGGGGGGCAGTGTACTGTAACTGGCCTTCTTGCGGGTCAATGGTGTTACTAGGCCTGCATTCCATTGAAACATAGGCTCCACACCTACAAGTTAGACTGTCGGGGGGGGGGGGGGGTTACCTGAACTCTGAGAAATATACATCAAAAATCAACAGATTAATAAATAATGAAAATGATCGTTATAGGACTTGCAAAATATCTTCATCTTTACAAATTCCACCTGGAAACATCCTAAAGGCCATTCCTATGCTATCAAAGTCCCACTTTGCATGACAGAGGCAACATTAACTGGGCAGCATCATGGTAACCCGCAGAGGAGTGAACATTGCATTCGTTTTGATATCACAGACGCAGCACAGGGGTCCTTTGCTGGTGCTATAGAGAACAAAGGTCCCAAACAGCTGAGCTGGCCACTCACTGCAGCCGTCACCGGCTCAGGGTCTGACCCGGACTGGCTGTGAATCATTCAGTAGAGGAAGCTGTTTTCCGTGAGCATAGGAACCGGCACGCAAACAGGAGAGGCACGTGGATCCAGCTAGAGAGGAAGGATCTGCATGCATGGGGTCTGTGGTGCAGGTGGGCCGCCAAACTCCGTAAAACGGGGGCCGTAGCCCCCCTTCCCGGACAGGCTGTTCCCGTTACCCCATCGCCGGGGGCCTTACACAAGACCCAGTGCAGACACCCGCCGCCAACTCTATCCCAGTCACAAATCTCAAATGCGCCCGTTTCCTCAGTGTGGAGAAAAGGGGCAAAGACAGACTTGTGGTCGTGTGGGCATTCCCAGCTTCAGCAAAATATCATTTTCTCCCCATTGGGAAGGATTTACTGACATGTACCACAGGAACCATCGGGGTTCAGTTTCAGCTAGATTTAAAACCTTTCTTTGAGGCTGCAGTTTCATCTACAAAGCGTTCCCTTGGACTGCAGTTTCGATGGGCAAAATGACTCATAATTTAATCCAAAAAGAGATTTAATAGTATCAATGTTGCGAAGTATTGTTAAGTTTTAGCGTTGTTGTGTCCATTCAGCCAGATAAGGAAAACATGCTTCCAGCAAGGGATTTGCATGAACGAGTGTAACATGTATTTATTTAACTTATTTAATTGGTGTCAGATTGATTTGAGGGTTACATGTTTACTGGAGCAGGCGTTCAAAACGCACAGTTAATAGGAATGTTCAGCATGTTGTTTAGGAAAGATCGCTGGTGCGTTTGTACGCAGATGTGTGTGCAGATGGCTGGTTGTTTTATGTGCAGGTCATGGGCCTGTGTGGCGTGGAAAGGAAAGAAAAAAGTTTTTAAATAGAAAAACTTTTAATTTGGCTCTCAGACTCTTTCTTCTGCTGCAGGCTGAATCCTGTGGACCTGGTGTTGCTGAAACCGCCGCGTGACCGCTGCGTGACCGCTGTGTGACCGCGTTCCAGCCACCATTGCTGGTGACTCAACAGGTTATTTTCTGTTTTTCTATTCATTGATCTAATGAGGTGCCATGCTAATTTCCCGTTAACCTCTGCTGTTAAACCCACACCTTCATTCAGAGCTGCTCGGGTCCAACCTGGGCCAGCCTGTAGCCCGTCCGCGGCATCCCAGATCCTGCTTGGCCAATCCCGGCTCAAGCTTAGGCACGGCTAATCCTTTCCAGCTTGTCAGAATTCCCCTTGCATCAACAAAACGCCCGGAGCTATTGCATCTCCGTTGCACGGCCTGGAACGTACATTATGAGAGGCGAATTTCAGTATTCAAATATCGGTGTCCAGTTTGCAAACAGTCGCTCTTTGTTGTATCTTTATAGCATGAGTAAATCTCGCTGAAGTACTAGCAGATAAGAGGCTGCAGAACGCTACTGTGAATTACGGGGGGAGAGGGGGCCTGTCCAGAGTGTGTTTAAAAGCACATTTAAACTTCCTGAGTGCAGGACAGCTATAGTTTCAGCCCTCTCTCTGTCCAGAAGTGTATAGTAAGTCCTAAATCAGGCACCTATATGAGAAGATGGGTTCGTTTCCCCTTCGGAAAAATCAACGCTGGAAAAGCGATTGCAGGTTTTTAGGAGTCTCGTATTACGGTCTCCATTAGAGTGCTCGCTGGAGAGGTCGCTCTCTCTGCTCAGGAGTGCCTTTTATTATATCTGATGGTGTCTGTGTCCGCACACCTGTTCTCCTCATCATCGCCTCCCCAGCTTCATGACGTCCGGGTGCGTCGGGCTTCGGAGATCCAGCACTATTTTATTGGGATTCCTCAGCCTGACTGGCACTGAGGAAAAGGGGGGGCGTGGGGGGGTGGGTGAATCATTAGCTTCAATCTGTCCGTAATAAAGTCAGCTGGGGGACTGAGCTGGCATGCGCTGCGCCACTCGAGCCTCCCGACCAAGGAAATGCCATAAAGAGACGAGACGTAACATCCCAGGAAACAATGGGGTATTAACAACCCTGTACCCCCCCCAATCCACCCCCTTCTCCACGTGCTCCACATTCCACTCGGAGAGGCTGTCATTTACTTAGGAATAAGCCAGCAAACGAAAGAGGAATGTGTAAAGTTATCCACACCTGCCACACCTCCAGCCCTCATTTCACCTACATTCCGTAAACACTAGGGGGAGCCCACCTTATGCATTTTTAATTTTAAATATTTCCTTTGTTGCGAAAGCGTTATTTCTCAATATATTTTATTGTAGCGGTATTGCACAGTTCTAATAAAGGTAACAGCAGCCTCTGCAGGGCTGATAAATTTTTAAATCGTCGAGCCAGACAGTAAATACTGGTTCAGTCCTCTGGGCCTGTCTGACCTGAACATGATTGGGAGGCACCAGGAGGTGCTGGCTGTGTCGATTTTACTTTCAGACCCGTGAGCTTTGTTTTAAACGGGTCTCCAAAGAAAGGTAGTAGGGTTGGCAGTGTGTTGGGGAGTTGGGGGTAAATTTTGTGCTGGTCATTTGCGGTCATTAGTTTACCTCACCTGGGGGTGGCGCTCATGAGCCTTCCGTTCCAGTTATTCTTAAGGAAGGCAGCCACCACTCGGGAAGCAGTCGAGTGCGTTAAAGTGCGATAAAGACGAATGCTGACGAGCTTACAGTTGCAATAGCGTATGCTTTAAGGACTTTGATGTGTGGACTGGTGAGGCAGGCGGCCCCGTCCCACGCTACGAGATTAACGCGATTTATGCGCCTTTATTCATACAGGTCGGCCCGAGAGGCTGAGCTACATTCACGGGTGTACACGCTGCTGTTAGTCTCCATGCAAAGTGCTGGCAACCATTTCACTGTGAATTTATTCACTTTAACTGCTTTTATAAAACTCTTGTTGCATATTTAAAGGGATGAACATTTGTCTTACATAGTTTCTTTTGTTTAATCTGAATTTTTTTTTAGATTTCATGCCCCCATCGGAATATTCAATATTCTGGCTTTATATAAATAAAAGATTGTTGCTCCTGTGCAACCGACAATGATAAGGAATTAGGTGGCTGGATGGATGGATGGATGCATAGATGAATGAATAAATGAATGAATGAATGAATGTATGGATGGATCGATAATTGGATGGATATTGTTGTTGCCTAGTTGATTCAGTCAAATAGTTATCACAAGGGTGTAGATTTAGGCATGGATGGTAGAGACGTATTTTGGGGGTGCCCTGTGTGTATATGGAGGCAGAGGGTTCGGGGCTGATCTGGTCCCTACCGACATTTTACTCAAATCTACGCCCTTGGTTTATCATTGTGAGAACATGAGTTTCTAAACATTCCCATTACTGGCACATTTACTGAAAGACTCTTAGCTTCAGCTTCTCTCTTCAGTGTTTCTGCCTTTTAAGCATCAAAGTTACACCCTGCTCTCCAACTTCACTGTCATTCCAACTTGGTGAGGAAACATCCGTCAAGTGTCAAGACGTTAGCGACTGCACAGATCCGAACTCTCTGCATTCGTGCGGTAATGTCTGACTTCACGAGCTCATTGTGCTGATTCAGCCCAAGCATTATTTTTTACCGGTAAGGGGGAAAAAAGCATGACCCCAGAGTGTTGAAGCTGCCTGGACTGCGTTAAGGACCTTGGTGGCCTGTGCAGTGTCAGATGGGCACTTTCTGACAGGAGGGCTTAGATGTCTGTGTAATGGTCGCTTACGACAGTCTGGAGCACCGTTCTCAGCCATCTGACTAAATCCGCCCACGGTCCGGAGAGATACGGCTGCACAAACTTTGTATTATTCTTTAAATATTTAACTCTTCTACCTCTCATTTTTTAATGCTTGTGGGAGTCACAGTTTGAATCATTGGGATTGAATCACGTTTTACCCAGAAGTAAGAGGTGACATTAATTTGTCAATATGTTTGCAGCTTCTTACAGCCGGTCTGTCACAGACATTTGACTTGGATATCAGGCTCTGTGTGTTTTAAATCTCACCGAATGGCAGCTAATTCTCACGGTAATGGGGAGGGTGGGCTTTCACCATCCATGTGTCACCAAGCCGTGAATCCCTCGTCCGAGATTAACCGGACGTTTTGAATAATTACCGCGCCGCTTCTGCCAAGTCTTAAAGTGTTCTCTGCCTCACCGAACACTTTGAAAAGGCCTCCTTTGATCCCTCGCCCCCCCCCTCCAGCTAGCTGGCCCGTTCCGTGAAAAGCCTCCTTGTGGGCTCTCGCTCCCAGGCGGCAGGCGTACGCATGACCGCATCCCCAGTCGGGGTGACGGTTTGCTTGGTGATTGAACTGATGCTTTTTCCGCTGTTTCAATCGCCTGAGGAACTGTGGCGAGCACAGGGGGTCCCGAGAATTCCAAGTCAAGTTTGCGGGATGAGCGGGAAAGGGAACTCATGAGATAACCTCAGCAGGCTCCCCGCCATCACATTGTCGTGGGTCCTCTCGATGAAAGAGGTCGGTTTAGAGATCTGGGCCGTCATCATGCTGGGGGGGGGGTTGCTGCACTGAGCGTGACCCAGAAAAGACAGCATAGCAGCACAGAAGAGGACGGGAAGCCGACTGCGCACTGTCTGTTCTCGCAAGCCCAAGGAATCCTGGGTAAGAAGTTGCATTCTTCTCAATGTCGATGGATGAGGTGAACCTGCTCATTGTAAAATAGACACAATACCTGTGAGCATTTTGGTGGTCACAGTAATGCTGTGGGGGTGCTGTAAATGAATCCAAGGGGCCCTAAAAAAAATGTGAACATTATTAGAGTTGGGGGCCCAATATGATACGCTTTAATGGGGGCAAAATTCTCTAGCACTGCCCCTTTCGGTTTGTAGTATATGATGTTGTGTTTGGTAGCCTTGGTGTGTTGGGTGACTGGAGAGTTACAGCCTGGTTTGCATGTTTATGTCACAGGTAGGGGGCGCTTCTGTCAGCGGTGTGAATGACTGAAATGGGTGACAGTAGAACCTTTCGGGGGAGGGTAGTACTTGGGGACACAAGGGGTCTGTAGCTTATTGGTGGAGTCAGGTGACCGTATATGTATAGAATGCCTGGTTACAGTACGAATAACTGCCCCCACCACAGTGTGGCGCAGCCTCCTCCCTGGTGTATATAACTTGTCTGTCAGGCTGGTCCGTCAGGATTCATCGGAGTGCGGAGAGCATCAAGGCGTTTTAAATACCGTTGGATTCCATCAGGCCCACCTGGCTCCCTGGTCCACACTGAACTTGCCAGAAGAAATGCTGTGATTAGAAAAATTAACCAACTTTTGAGGGATGTGAGGTGACTGAAGTGCCTTTTAACAGACTAACATTTACATCTTGGCTACAAAGGCCTCAAAGATCTCAAAGCAGATTCTCTCTGACTCACTTTTCAAACAGACTTCTTCATTTCATCTTGACAGCATCTCTTCTAAGATCACGTTGTGTCTTAAAGCCTTTTCTCGTGGCTCGTCCTTTATAACGTGGCAGATTCATGACTATTGTTGGTGTTGCAGGCTGAGCATTTATGTTCCTTCAAGCGAATATTATGTTTTTGCAAGTCATGTACTAGCAGCAGAGCCCGGGACAGCCTGCCTGGGCCCACGGGGGTCCGCACTGTTCTTGCAGTGATCACTTCTGACATGCATAAAAAATATATGGCATAATATGTTTTGTTGACGTTAAATGAACTCTTTCCTCTGTATTACCCAGCATTCCTTACTAGCAGGTGCACGAGAATAACCACCTTTCACCTCCTTGGCCAGCCTGGCTGCCCATTCGCTTTTTCCTTTCTTTTTCCTACCTTTTCCCTGCTATTCATGGGCCGGTGGAAAGCTGGGAGAGACTCGTGGCTGGGAGAGATGCTGCAGAGGATGTCCCGTAGAGCAGGGGGCCCAGGAGGAAATCCTGATTGGCTGTGGCCTTGGGTCTTTGACCAGATTGGCCCTCTGCATCTGGTCACATGGTATAAATCAGCTATAGGGATTGGGTGTCCTTGTCAGGGAGGGCGCTGCATTACTTCACCTGCCTTTCAGATCCAGATGAGAGCCCTGTGTGAGAACCCGGACCCCTCGCAGTGATTCACCTGTGACTAAGAGGGCTATCCGGATTCCGGGCAGATGCCTCATGCGGCTGAATCCCTCTGTAGCTTTTAATAGTGTCCCATTAGAATGTTTTACAGCGCCCCCTCTGGTTTCATTTTGAATGACAGCAGAGCGACTCACACATGACTCAATGTGACTAGAAAACTTGGAGAACAAATGAGCAAATCATAGGTACAAAGGAGGTACATTCATATAAACGGAATGTATTAAAGGGCTTTTTCTCCTGCTTAAAGTAGCCATGGATTCTTTTTTCCACATAAACACTAAGAAAAAGGTCAAACTTGACAACACAGTAAAACACAGTGAATTGTAATGGTTTCCTGCGCTTCTCTGCCAGCACAGTGGCCGGAGGATATGATTTTAAGTATATGTTAGTGCAAAGTTGTGGGGAAATGCTCATCATTTCCAGTGTGAAAACCCCCCCATGAGGAAGGATAAACTGTCTCCGCACTTAAGCAGATGTGGGGCCCTTGGGATTCGAGTCCTGGCTCACTATGGAAGGGGCCCGAGTTCTCCCAGTGTGTCTGCTTGGTCTAGGGGTCCCCCTGCTGGTAGCTCTAGGTACAGTGCCCAGTGTGCCCAAGAGGACTGTAGCAGCCGTTGTTTTACCACAAAGCCATAATGCAGGAGTTTAACCAAGTTCCCCGGTAATTCACAAATAAAAATAATCATGTTCTCGGCTTGGTGCCCAAAACCCTGCGGAGATTTGGGTTCTTGGATCTTTTCTTCTTCTTCTTCATCTTTGACCAAGTTTTTGCCGTTTGATCTGGCATCTTTGCGTCTCTCTCCAGCCTGACTTGCACTATCATTAACTATGTGCCAATTTATGCATCTGTAGTTTTTCTTTCCAAAACAAAAGCGGTAAAACTCTCTTTAAAGAATCGCTTGGTGACTTAGCCGCATTTGATTGTGGCGGACATGTTGTTTTCTGCATCCTGACCTCCTGACGTTTCCGACGACCCCTCTGTATCCTTCAGCTCCTGATGATGCGTATCACCATTTGGCTAGTTTTACCGGCAAATGGGGCATCATACAAAAATGGCACAAGGCAACTGGTCTTCTCACATAAACAGCAAGGACAGTGGGAGCTGAACTGGTGATGCAGGGTGCAACATGCATAAAAATGGCTTAAGGAGGAGGATACGTAAAGACTCCCCCCCCCTCCCCCAAAGATGAAGGTCAAAGATATTGTGGTGTCAGGAGAAGATTAGTAGTCTGAGACGTTTGGTTCTGTTTTTCTCCAAAGCCTGTTTGGGCCACCTCTGTCTCCGGATATGTTAAATGCCAAGCCTTAGCAGTGGCTCCGATTGCTAACATGAGATTGGAGCAGGGATCACACCCCCCACATTCCATAGACCTGGGGGGTACCATCAGTATAGCAGCCAGTGCGGTTAATGAACAAACCAGGAGGAATGAAGTTCGAGTCTCTTGTCAGGTTGAGGTGGAGATGGTGCCCCGTGGTTCATCTCAGCCCCTTTTGGACAGGGGGGGTCATGACTCTGCATCCCCTGCTGCTGGGGGTGGGAGGGGGGGTCACGTCTGGGTCGTGTGGTTCTCCGCTGCAGTTCTTTCCAAGGTATTTCACAAGAGAGTATTGGGTTTGGTCAGAGTGGAATAAGAGCCATCTGCTTTTCATTACGATTTTCCATGATTTGTTTTACTTTCCAGTCACTTTCAAGTTATGAATGACTAAGCTTCTCTTTTCTCAGCGCCAGTCGAGAAAATGAATTCAGTTCAATATCTGTTTTCACACGGCAAATCGTGAGAAGCTGGCTCCACCTGCTGGACACATGAAATATATGTCTGAGCTGCACTGTAAATTACAGTGGTAGTCATGATCCAGTTTGGTACGACTAAGCTTCGGTAAATGAAGCCGTTAAACAAATGACCTACACAAGTTAGATTCTTGGCCCAGACTTAAATTAAGATTTATTGAAATCCAGTGGGGCTCTGGTGTACGAAGCCAGAGATATTACTGTCTAACTGAGGTTACGTACGTCAGAAATAAAATTGCAGACAGAAATATTTCTGAAAGAGACTTCATGTCAATTATTTAATTCTCTGTAATTTAGGTGGGGGGTCACTAGTGAGTTCTTGAGGGGTTGTGCATCACATTCTTGCAGTTTGCCGTTTTGTGTGAATCCCAAAAAGCAGCGCCCCCTGAAGGCCAACCCTTGAATGGCCCGCCCTCCCCCCTTCCCCTGGAGAGACTAATGCCTGGGCTGGTGCCCGGTTGCCCAGCCCAGCTGAGAGATCGTGCCAGTTCTGGGGGAGTCTTGCATTTTGCTGGGTGCTTCATCAGCCACTGAGGCTGGGGTAACTGAAGAGCAGGAGAGAGAGAAGGGGGGGGGGGGGGCTGTATATGTGTATTATAGCGATCTGTGATGGGAGACACATAGCAGGATTTAAATGATCTAGGTGCCATCATTTTTGCCGCACAGATCCGTTATGGCACCTGCAGGTCAAACTACACGCCCTTTCACAGTTGTTTTTCTTGCATCGGCTGGTCAAACTGAGATGGAATGCTGCTCAGTCATTGGCTGCCTGCTCTCGCTCTCTCTGGAGCCTGCTGAGTCATGCCCCGCCCCTAGGGACACCTCTGGACATGCTGATTGGTCACCTCTAAGAATTCCTTGGCTGACTATGTACACGGGGCCTGAAGTGGGTGGTGCTGGTTAAATGCAGCCACGGAGCCAGATTCATTACGGAGTCCAGTCACAGTACCTATCCAGAACACAGCCACTTAAAAATAATTTGCCCGCTTATACCCGTGAGTGTTAAACAGTAAGAGAATTCCTGCATCACAAAATTGGGGGGGTTTGGACCGGACAGCTGTGACCTCGATGGAGGAATGTGTCTGTGATTTACACCTGCTCTGGTGCTGCTGGTTCAGCCGCAAGCAGAGACCCAGACCTACCTCCGGAGGGACCGTTCTGGACGGCCGGGACGGAATTCAGGCCCGGAGTTTAGCCGCCGATGGGACGCGCTCGTCATCCGGATTGATCCTGGCAGCGTTCACGCCATCCAGCACATCTGTAATTTTTTAGCGACTCTCTGTTTTTCCCAGGCTGGGAGTCACAAAATGGTATTAAAATAACACATTATTTAACTGCAGGGGAAAAAAATGAAATTAAATGATTCTTTATTTGCCATTTAAACAAAGACAGGTACATCTGAATGCTTCTTATTGTGTATCTAGCTCTCTGTTGAGACATATTTACAGTTGAGAGTAAAGTTTAGGGTCCAAGGACGTGGTCAGCCATGTATCTGACCCCCCCCCGGAGCATTTTCAGGGGTTTATAGAGATGTGTCGCTATTCTGCTGAAGCTGAGGCTTCAGTCAGCAACCTTCCAGTCACAGGCACAGAAGCTTACCCCACTGAGCCACACACCGATGTAGAGCCAAGGTCAGTTGGTGTGCTGTGTTTGGCACATTGCAGTGCAATTGTGCAAATAAGAATCCTTCATTTTCCTCGGACGTACCAGATATCTTTATGCTCAGGGTTGCGCAGGCCTTCGCTAAGTCTTCCTAATTAATGTCTGGTTCACTCAGGGCTACGCTACGGCCGTCCTCACCCAAGCAATGCTGCTTTATTAAATCTGGCTCTGTTTTTCAATTAGCGTCCGGCTCCTGTGACCAGGATTCCCTCCTTGTATTGCGACATTGAAGGAGCTTGTCTCTGTCTCAGATTTGGATTTGAGATTAGGGTTAATCCTCGATGGTTGCTCGCCTTCCAAGAAGCAAGAGGACCTGCACATATTAGCTCTTGTAGCCATGACATAAGCCGACTGGCGAGCGTCAAACCAACCGAGCGCTGGATCTGCCATCCTAATAGGAGGAAGACATCATTTATGAGTGTATGAGTGTATCAAGCTCTGTGTGGTCGTTTGGTGACCCAGATGTGCTCTCCACCAAACTGCTGAAAAGGCCAAGAGCAGGTGGAATGTCACTCGACAGCAAGAGAAATCATGCACACGTAGATTCCCACAGGCTGTATCCACAGATGTTCATACTGTAGATATGCAGTCTAATGCATGTGCAATGGGAAGAGATCCACTGGAATCCATCAATAAAGAGTTTTCCTCTTTCCTACATTAGTTTTATTCATTCATTTCTTTATGTTCTTATATTTCCATCAGCTATGTGTTACACCTGATGCTGGATTGTTCATAGACAGCATGTAGGGAACCAGGACTCTTGATTTCAAAATCTCAAGTCCAGCTCACACTAGGATCTTCCAGCAAGAGTTTTTGAATCAGACTGTTGAGCAAGTCTACTACCAAGACCATTGTGCCTGTGGAGTTTGAAGTGGGGGAGAACTTTGGAATTCCAGGAGTAGCTCGGCAGGCAGGAAATGCCGAGGTTCCGGTTCTGTTCCGAATTATGGGCCAGGCCTCTCACTGTAGCGGAATTGGCCCCGCCCCCTCAGATAGACGAATCACTAACAGCACTCGCTGATCCATGGGGTGTCCTAGTAGAAGGACCTGATAATGGCCCCCCCTGCTGAACGGGGACTCTGCGGTCTGGTGTTAATGAGCTACAGATTGACTTTTGGGACTTTCTTTCATGATTTCACCTTGTAAGTTTTTGAAAAGCTTATCAGGTTTAAGATCGATAAAGCGTTGAATATTCAGACTTAGTCAGCTTGTTTGTGTGCTGTGAAATCCTCTGAAGACCCGCCTTCTTTAGCTGTAGCACGAAAATTAATGGAGGATATAATTAATATTAATTGCAGTAATCGAGTCATAAGCGTATTTCTTTTCCCTGCCCGACCACTGCTGAAAGCACCCGAGATCCAAGTAGTGACATGTTATGCAATATCTATTTAAACATTCACAAAACTCTTCTTTAAATTTTTGGTTGAGGACTTTCTGGCCCGAAATGCGCAGTGTAGTGGATGAACTGTGGCTTTTCGCAGGACCTCAGCGGCTGGATTATTTGGGCAGCGAAGAAGCAGGATGACAGTTCTGCCCAGTCTACTCACGGTAGTAGATTCCGAGAAAGAGGAAAAGCTACGGCAATCTCCAGATGCGATTTGATCCAGACCAAGACGCCAGGCAGCTTGGTCCACATGGTGCCTGGCACAGTCTCAAGGTGCTGTGTAGCATCCTGTTTTTATCAGGAAGTTGATATGTACCTTTGGTTGGAGGTTTTGACCTTCAGTGAATTACTGAAACAGGAGCTGTAAACAAATGGTGGCATTTTCCCCGTTGTTCAACAATGAGCCCATCTGAAGTGTGCTGCTTTTTAAAATGAAGGTGCTGTTTTCTTTGCTTTGGGCTGGCTAGAGGTTATTTGAGAAATACACAAATGAGCAAAAACATCATGCCCACCCCCATGTGAGGTGAATAAAGTTGGCTTGATTCATTGGCGTGGCGCAGTCCTCCCCTGACATCATCCAAATTATCTGCGATTTGGGTCACAGCAGTTCTTCTGTTGGTCCTGGTCGTCCAACACCCTCCTGCTGGGTCGTGGTTTTTCCCTTCTCTGTCCAGTCTTGACACGCACTCGCCCCGACTGACCATCAGCACCCCGGCTGTTGCTGCTTCAGAGATGCTCTGACCCAGTCATCCGATATAATGATTTGGCCCTTGTCAGAGTCACGCACATCTTTGCCCCTGCCATTTCTTTTGTATTTATGTCAACTACGAGTACCAATTGTTAGCTTATCATCTAATATATCCCAGACCTTGACATGTACCATTTTTACTAGAAATTTAACATTATTTGCTTAACATGAGGGAGGTTATAATGTTCTGGCTCATTGGTGTACAGTATATGATTTGAGGATACATCGGTGGTCTGCTGAAGAACAAATGTGGTATACCCACCCTGGAGAACCACTTCCAGATCATCTGGGGAATGGCGTGCTGTGTATTTGTGATTCAGTGCAGAGTTGGCATGTCTCATGCTTCCTGTGTGACTGTCTGTGACTGATCTTAGTCTTGCCGTGGCCAAGGCACCAAGACCATCTATGATTATTCTTAATTTTGCTTTCAGAAGTGTTTGCGTTTTGGAGTCAACCAGGGGATGCATTGGGCAGTGAGCAACTATGCGTGACCCGGTGAAACCTGCAGCCGTGGGTCTTCGCTGGGTATTTTGAGAGAGGCATGGAAATTATCTCTCAGCCTTCCAGCTAATTGAGCTGTTCTATGCACAAGGAGTTGCTAAATAAAGACGGTTTGTTATTATTGAGCATCGCACTGGGACATTTGGGGTCAGTTCGCTTTTTTCTTGTTTACCTGGACGGCTTGATGGGTAGCCCGTGGTTTTTTTGGGTAAAAGTGCTGGAACAGCGTGGAATGGACTGGACTTCTGACAGTGAGGTTAGAGGCTTAGGTCTTGGCAGGGATCCTTCTGTGGACTCTTTCAGCTAGAAGCTTCTTAACCAAAGTTTGAGAAGCTTAAAGACGTAGACTTTGCAGGTCATGGATCTCCTGTTTTTGTCATGGTGTCTTGTATCATCTGCTCTTTCGTGAGCTGGAAAATCAGGACGTAGCCAAAGGCTCCCGCTTCATGCCACGTCGACAGAAATAATGTCAGCTGGCCGGAGATGGATTTGTTCGTAATTGTGCTGGTTAGTACGCGTGATGCACTCAGGCGCTACTTTATTAGCTAGATCTAAGTAGCATCAGGTACGACTCCCCCAGAACTAGAGAGTCGATGAGCATTCAAAGGAGCCCTTCTCCCCACCACTTGATCTGAGCGGTTATTTTTGCACTTGTGGCCTTCCAGTTAGCTTTAACGAGTCTGGCCATTCTCCGCTGACATCTCTCATTAAGACGGTATTTTTGTCCAGAGAACTGCAGCCGGCTGGATGTTTTTTGGTTCATCGTGCCATGCCAGCCCGACACCACACTTTACAAACGAGACACTGTAGCGCGTGAAAAAACCAGGAGGGTGGGTTGTGTCTGAAGTCCTGTACACAATATGGCTGGCAGCAACATCCATCCATCCACTATCACACCATGTTCAAAATAACTTAGATCACATGGCCTAGTGGGATAGGATCCTGTGTCTGTAATGGGAAGGTCATTGGCTTAAATCCCGGTGTTGTTGGCATGATGTCACCATTGGGCTCTTGAGTAGAGCCCTTAACCCCTCAGTTGCTCCAGAGACCGTCTGACCCGGGTTTCAATTGGCATAAAAGTGCCTGCAAAAGAAACAAATAGTTATTGTGTCTAAGCTGTTTAAAGACTGCGCTGCACTTAGCTCCTTGACCCTCTGGCATGTTCTATATGTTCAGTTGCAGCCACGTGGCTCCTTGTTTGGAAGAACAGGTTGTGTTGTATTAGCCGGCAGGTGTATCTAATGAAGTGGCCACTGAGTGCATTTCATAACTCGACTTGTTCGTAAAAGTTTCCCATCGTGTCGCTGTGGTCTCTGCTGTCTGTGTGGTTTCTGTTGGTGTTACCGGGGAGCGGCAGAGGGGCATGGATATCCTGGCAGATTCAGGGAGGCCCCAAAATCCAGTGGGCCCACTGAGGACATCCCCCTCCCCCCAGCAGAATCTACTGAGGGGGCCCAAGGTGATATTATCCCTGGGGTCGCAGAATTTCTGACTATGTCCCAGAGCGTTTCCTGATGAAGAAATTGGCCTGAAGAAGTGATTAAGTGGCAGCAGCTACAGAATCTTGCAGACCAAATTACAGCCTGGCCTTTCACTTCCCGCGAGGGCAGGGATCCGCGATGCGTCTCACCTGAGGCCCATGTACCTCTGCCAGGTTTGACCGGAGATCAGTTACATGTGCAGATGCGTTCACTGCAGCTCTGGGTCGGGCAGCTGACCCTGAGGCCAGCCACACGTCAGCACTTCCACTCACAAGAACAGAAAGTAAGAACTTCGGGAATCCTACCCAGAATTCAGCAGTGACAACAAGGGCAACAATTAAGACATGAGATCAGATGTAGATTTACGGCAGACTTAGGCAAACGGACAGAAAAGAATGCAGATTTGAGTTTCTCGGAATAATGTGTCTTATTTTTCTGAAACATTGTGGTTCTTTTCTTTGCAGGGGCTTGACTTTTTATGAGTCTTGTTGTGATTTCTACAAACGACGTGTGTGATCCTTTCTCTCTGACTCACTGCTGTTTCACAGACAGACTTTGATCTCAAGTGTGTTTTGAAAGCTCCATGTGGTGCTGGGAGATATCTGTTTTCTGTTCTGTAGTCGGATTTAACCTGTGTAGCTCTGCTGTTAGGCCAGTGTCACCTGAGACCAGGTCATCATCGCAGAGACACAGCTAATTAACCGTATCTCGCGTCCCAACTTTTTTCTTGGATGATGTCTCCCCCTGGTGGTGGATAGGAGCCACTGCGCACCGCTCACTGCACCTGCACCGTAGGCACTGCGGGCTCGAAGGCGCTCCGTCTGTTTCCTGCCAGTGGCTGTTCGCAGTGCCGTAGATCTCGCCGTCTCTCGGTCAGCTACCGATACCGCGTTGTGACCTCTCCCGGAGTCCCGCCACTGCTGTTCGCTGCAGTCGTGCCACGTTAAGAAGCTGAGGGAAGGAGTGAGAGAGAGAGAAAGAGATCAAGAGAGGGAAGAGTGGAGACAGTGCCCAGGAAGGAGGCGACGTCGCCGGTGCAGATGTGCACCCGGGAGCACTTTAAAGTCCGGCGATAGCCAACAATGAGAATGAGTGAGTCCCACCTGCTGTGTTTGGGAGAGAAAGGCAGTGAGTCAGGACCAGCACTGGGGGAGGCAGGATGCTTCGCAGTGAGCAAATCACAGTCCTTAGCCTTAAAGAGACCACACTGCATTTTTGGTACCACTGTGGCATGCATCAGATGTTTGTTTGAGGTCGTAAAGGCGTGCGTTTCAGCCTGAGATGTGCGTCGTGCTCCTACAGGCTTGGGAAAACTTGCCTGGCTCCGTTTTCCAGGTATCCCGTGGGTCTCTAAGTACGGGGCGGGGGTGGGCGGGTGGGGGGTTTGGGAGGGCGATGCCAATCTGAGCTATTCCTCTATCCGCTGTTGTCATTTCATGCGGTTCTCTGAGATGCCAGCACGCATTTTTATTTATATCTCGTTGGCAAGTGTGATAAAAGCGTTTAACCTTGAGCACCGTGCGACGCTAACTGCATGCCCTGTTCTGATGGATGTGTGTTTAGGGCCGTGCTATCGATATATCAGTGTTCCCGCTTCTTTCAGGCATTCTTTTCCCTAGTTAAGGTGTTTATATCCCTAAAAATGGCGGGTCCAGAACAAAATCAATAATGGTGCATCTACAGTTACTGAGAGGACGCGATCCCAACAAGCATGTCACTGTCATGGACTGATGGACTTCCACCTGAGGGTTCGTATTATTAATATGAGGGTGCTCTGCACCTTTTGGCGTCCTTGTAAACCCGGGACTGCCTGCTAACTTGTCTATGTCTGTCCTACCTTTGTGTAAAATAGGTACGCGCAATTTGTACAGAGTATGCGCCCCCAGGTCCGATCGCCTGAAACATCCTGAAAGTTTTCACAGGAAAAGCACTGAGAAATGATAAATATGCTTTATTAACTTTTCGATCTTCCAGATCGCTCTGAATTGGACTGGCACACGTGGGGATTCCTTGCTAAGTTGCCTGGCAGCTTCTTGCCGTGACTCGCGGCTCAGGAAGTTAGAGGATGACAGAGGATGTCCCACCGGAACACCATTGCTTATCGTACTCGGCTCCTCTCTCTCTGTCAGTGCGACACTCATTATTTTGCCTTTTTTCCCCTGGAGGCGCCACTCACTGCTGTAGGATATCATTGACAGCCGCCCCCCCGCCCGGGGTGTCCCCCCCCCGTGCCCCCCGATGGCCTGGCATCCCCTCCGGGGGGGCCCCCGCCATGTGCCCCACGATGGCCAGTCATCCAGTCTGGGGGGTCCCCTGCCATGTGCCCCACGATGGCCTGACATCCAGT
>JAODJX010000065.1:25929463-25942395 GCA_026776945.1 Isichthys henryi
TTGTTTTGTGGTTGGTGTGTTTTTTTTTTCTTTTTTTTTGTTGTTGGGGGGGGGGGGGGGGGGGGGGGGGGGGGGGGGGGGGGGCCCCCCATAATGCGACTGCGTAGCTGTGGTTGGGACTGCATTCCGATGTGTAGCGCCGACGGTGGGCATCCTCGCGGCTTTTGGCTTTTGCCGGTGGGAGGGGCACCAAGCCACAACAGATAAAGCTTTGAATTCTGGGATGTTTGAACGGCGGCATTTCCCCAAGGAGAGGAAAAATGTGCTTAATTGGGGCTGGTGCAAAGCGGGCCTTCCAACTGCAGCTCACAGTGGGCCGTTAATCAACGGCACGCTGATTTTACAACGGTGACCTCTGCCTTCACACAACCGGGCCCCCTAACGGGCGTGACCATGTACGAGTCCCCTCCCTCTTTTTTTAAGCGAATTATCGTCTTTGTTATCATTGTGATGTAGATCTTAGCACAGCCAACCGCGTCTAGACCAACGCAGCAGGTGGTATCTGCAGAACATTGGATTGTTAATGGGTTTGCCTTTATCATAGATCTGCCACATTGCATAGACAGTGTTGGAAGGAGAGTTTATCCAGAGGTTATAAGAAGGACTTCTGGCTGGTATAAAGAGCTGTAGTTGTCTGTGCGTGACTTATTTCTTCTTTTGCCATCTCTGGTAGGTGCTTTCATACGTCATGTGATGTTTAATGAGCCTATCTCAGTTGGTGATTATGATTATTAAAAACAGATGTTTTTATACAAAGTAACGTGCTTTTTTTTTTCAACCAGTCCCTGGGGCAATTGGAGGTTAAGGGTTTTGCTTATGGGCCAAATTGTAAAATCTCTCTGTCAGTCTTGGGATTTGAACTAGCAAACTTCTGAGTGAGACCACAGGTTCCTAACCCCCTGAGCCATACGCTGACACTGGTTGGCTGGCGTGACCCATAGACCACTGTAACCCCTCCTCTAAGGATAATTCACTCCAGATTAGATGCCAGTGTCTGTCCAGCTTTCCTGAATGCCCCGTCTTCTCTGTCCTACACAGATCTACACTGATTGGGCCAATCACTTCCTGGCCAAATCCGGCTGCCCGCGGCTTATCAAGGACCTCACACAGGACATCGCCGACGGCGTCCTATTGGCAGAGATCATCCAGATCATAGGTGGGTCCCTGCATGTCATTGAATGCATGCCCTGCTAACTTGCTTGCAAAATGACATGGGCTTTGTGTACGTGCTATTAAAAGGATTCTTAATTAATCCCATCCCAAGAAAACTTCCTTCTCCTAAAATGGAGCTGGAAGCTGTTTTCTGCAGACTAATTTAGGCTCAGAACATCCTTATTAACGCTGCAGTACCTGGACACACTTTCTCCCTCCCCAGAAAAAAAGGGTCTGCCTCAAAGTCCCCAATGCAGTGAACTAGAATGCATGGTGATTGGCTACGGTATTCAGTCAGAGAGTGGACGGTGTGGCCCCG
Source organism: Isichthys henryi (assembly GCA_026776945.1). Lineage (NCBI taxonomy): Eukaryota > Metazoa > Chordata > Actinopteri > Osteoglossiformes > Mormyridae > Isichthys > Isichthys henryi. The sequence goes on from JAODJX010000065.1 coordinate 25,930,935, forward strand.
CCCCCTCCTGCATCAGCCAATGGTGATCTACGGAGCTGGCGTGTGCCCAGCCGGCTAGTAAACTTTGTGGGCTCTATTAAAGCATGTGTCTCCCATGTGTGCTCTTTAGGGAGCCTGGAGAGCCCTGGATTTACCCCCTCCTCCCCATTCCACACACTCCCCCCCCCTACCCGGGACTGTCTCAGAACTTTACACGGGTCGTCAGACAGGCACCGTCCTCCGTCCTGGTGTCAGCACTGGCTCGCCGGCTTGTTTTTTCCTTTTTTTCTCCCAACGCAGTCTGTCCTCGCATCTAACGCTTTCCTCCCTGCCCTTCCAGCAAATGAAAAGGTGGAAGACATCAATGGCTGTCCCAGGAGCCAATCGCAAATGGTGAGTCTGCCACTCTCTTAGCGACGTGCGTTGTCGACGTGAGGACCACACGTCTGACTGTACGCCGTGCACACTTTGGTCCCATTCCATCAGAAGGTGAGATGTCTTGGCAGCCAAAAATATTCCTTCAAATTATTAATGCTAAAAAGGATGTTTTTGCACCTGACGGGATACTCCGTTGAGTTCGTTAAGCTTGTTCTTGCTCTGCTCTGTATTTTATTGTAATTAATGGAGCCGGTAACGAGTTAATCAGTTCTCAGGCGCTTGCAGTCGGCACGGTGCTGCAGCAGAAGGCTGGAGCCAAGTTTTGAGCACGCTTGCTGTTTTTTCTCCGATCCTGTTCCGATCTTATTCTAATGACTCCCCAAACACATGCGGGTCGTCCTTCTTGTCAGATGGTTACTTTTGCTAGGTCAGTGTTTTTTTTTTTTTTATTTCCTGTAGGTTGTATTGTTTGGAGTTTATTTTCAAGCTGCCTGTCATGGTCCAGAGCAGATAGGACTGCGTCCCTCAGTAAACCAGCGGGATTTCTGTACTTGGGGGTAAGGCCCAAGTGACATAACCACTGGGCTCCCCTGGGCCGGATATGGGCCAGCTCCACCTTCGGATTGATTGTTTGGGAAGCCCTTTGACCTCGACAGCTGGGTGGGAAGTGAGATGGCAGAGGTGTGGTGGAGAGGACGGGGTGGACCGGGAGCGAAATGGCAGTTTCTGCAGGGGTTCTCATTATTTCTGGCCAGAGGTCACCTTGGTAGGAGAGCGTGTGGGGGAATTCATCACTCAAGTCACCTACTGGAGACGTTCCCTTTGAGATGTGAGCATGCTGTTCTGCTGTTTCGCCTCTGTAGGCAGACTCTCGCCGATTCTAATGAGAGCAGAGTAAGCTGCTTAGAAACCCAGCTTAAAAAATGGCTGTTAAGCATCAATCGCTCACTTTCCCAGAACCACTGTTCCAGCACGGGCTTACGGAACCTATTCTAGGAAGCACGGGGCAGGTATGGATAGGAGGCCGGTATATCTCCGGGCAGAAACCAAGGACGACGTGGAGATACCAGTTTGTCTTAGCCGCATGCCTCCTTGGACCTCCAAAAACTCCACACACACAGTGGGAGGTGGGCAGGAATCACATCTGAAACCCCGGGGGTGTGAATCAAGCTTATAAGCCCTGATTTGGGAGGCCACAGTACTGCTCCCCCAGCTGTCGCTGTGCCCGGGTTAGATGTGGGAGTATCAGGCTGTGAGCAAGGCATCAAAATAAGATGCAAATGATATGCATAATAAACTTTTTCCATTGATTGGTGGCTCTTGGGAGAGCTAATTAATCTGAAACTGAGGCAAATGAGGCTAAATTTCAGGCTGGGAGCAGCTAACTGTTGAGTTAGCAACACCACCGCTCATCTGCGGTGGTGTCGTCGTTTGTTGCCATGACACCGCTATGCTTGCTCGCGGGCCGGATCGCATATGTCGCAGGGTATGAGCCAACTATGCACGGTTGCAGACCGCCCCCATTCCGTGGGGAGCTCTGTGGCCCTCAAACGTTGCCCCTGGTGTTATTTAATAACCAAAAGAGCAGCAGTCCCTTGGCATCAAGGGTGGGATTAGTGGAACAGGAACACAGTAATGATGTGAGGTATCTGTATGTGGTCTACAAATGCGACAAGAGCCGTCGGTGTGGAGCGCTGCAGGTCAGAACCATGCATCGGGCCACTTGGGCTTCTTATTTTCCCGGCAGTCTTGGCGGGTGTTCATGATCTACGTCACATGCTCTGCTCACTTTGAGCCAGTTTGGCAATGTTCTGTCAAGTGAAAGGGAACGAAATCTTCATCAGAATTAAAAGCCTGACTGGATGGGTCCTTTTAGGATCAGGGTACTCCAGGGGCCAATCAGCTTTCAGCTGGGGCCAGTGGCCCTGTAGCCCCGCCCCTGTATTAACCCAGGTTATGTGCTTAATTAATGTGTTTCATGAGTTTTTAAAGGTGAGCTGAACAAAACAGCCGAGCTGTAGGTGCAGGGAGGAGAAGGGGTGAAAAGCACTGAGAGCGTATAAGGAAGTGGTGGAAAGTTCAGGTGCAGAAAGTACAAATCCAGACCAAGATTTTGTTTCAATCAACCAGTTGAATAATCTGTGAATGTGACTCTTCATACTCGACTGACTAAGTAAACCTATCTATCTAATCTAGGTCAGGATTTGTGCTCCTCTGGTATATAGTTAATGTCTCTTTCAACGTCCTGTTGATTGTGACCCAGCCTGCAGGTTTCAGGGGGATCCTAGTACTGGTACAGAGCCCTAGTCATTTCTATAAAGATCTCAAGTACTCAAATGCCTGTGAGATATGTCTGTGAAGAGTGGCTTACCATCTGTGTGGGTGGTAGGGACTGGAACACTGGAAGACAGCAGCCTGGTGACCTTGTCTTGTGTGTCGATGTTCTTCCAGGAGACTGTCTCCCAAACTCTAGCATCACTCCAAACTCCTAATCCAACAGGTTTGTAAATCTAAGGATTCACAAAAGCCTTAATTTATCTGTAAAAGACAGATCTGTGAAGGATAAGTCTATGAAGGACCGATTTATAAAAGACAGATCTGTGTAGGATGGGTCTGAGAAGGTCAGATCTGTGAAGGACCAGTCTTTGAAGGACTGTGAAGATTCAGTCCAGGAAGGATGAGACTGAGAAGGACTAATCTGTAGCAGAAGAGTTTGTGATACACAGATCTGTGAAAGACTGATCTGTCTTCAGATGATATTGGGGTATTTCACCTGGACCTCTCAGTCTTTTCAGTCATGTTCTGCCCCCCCCCCTTCACCCCCACCATGGAGTTGGAACTGGCAGGTTGGAGGTTTCTGTTTCTTTTGTGGCTGTGATTCTGGCTAGACTGACTGGTGGAGTGCATTCTGATGGCCTTCTAACAGCTTCGATGAATAATGTCTGTTTTCATTGGGCTGCTTGTTATTTGGGGGGTGTTGCAGACGCTGCACCTCCCCCCTTCGTTCAGGGAACGTCTGAACATTTCCAGGCAAACAGCCACGCTAAGGGACCGTCTCTGGCAGACACGTGTGAAAGTGAAACTAATGGTGTTTGTATGTGACGGTCCCTAAAGGTGAAAATGAGTTTAGCGATGGTTTAGCATTAGCGATTCTTCTCCTTCATATTCCACATTAATTCTGATATCGTCTCAATATCTCAAATAACAGGCCCACATATGACGCTACAATAGAAATCCTTATAAAAAAATAAAACCTTAAAATGTCGGTTTCATAGATTTGTATGCAAATGACTCGGTGATGGTTAATTGTGTGCAGAATCACTTTGGTGAGGTTCGACCTGAGTGAAATTAAACGAGATGAGAACTTCACAGTGAGTGGCCGTTTTCACCATCAGGTGTGTTCCTGGCTCATATCAGTGATACTGCGGTTATTTGCTCTGATTAATGTGGTGTCTCCGATGGTCGCTGCTTAGACTTGGGGCGTAACGGTCATGCTTAACCCCTACTGCAGTCTGAGTGAGATGGGGGGCGGGGGGTGGCCACTGGGCCAAGGGGATGTTTATTGAGAGGAATTCGTCCACCCAGGTGGTGGTATGATGGACAGCCTTCTGCTGTGGAGAACTGGTCCATGGCTTTGGAGATGGTGAGGGAGTCATGCTGACCGCGGAACTACATCATTCTACTGCTCTGTGGGACGTTTCTCTGTCTCTGTGTAGAGACATGCCTGTCACATCCCGGAGTGTTCATTTCCTCACACCTGCATGGAGAATTTATCAAGCTGCCAATTACACCCTCAGTTCATGGTTGAAAGGCCATGTCCCGCCAATACAGAATGCTGTGCCCTTCGAATGTCCCCATCTTAATGTTAATTTTAATGGTTTATTGATTACAGGTCTGTTTCAATTAATCTTTGACAATGGGTGTCTCTCTTCCTTTGTCACACATAAAGCTCTTTTGCATGGATATCTACAAGCAAAGTGGTTTTATAAACCAGCAGGGATTTACCAGGCAATAATCATTGGGTGTCCTTTCTGTGTGGGTGCCTCTTTTATGAGGGAGGGGGCACTTAACCAGCACACTCGAGAGGAGTCGCTGAGTCACCCGTGGGCAGTTGCGAAAGGGGTGCTGAAAGCCAAAAGAGAGCGAGAGTGGCCCTTCCGCTTTCACTGTTCATATTTTTTGTCCCTATCATCCTCTTAAAATCCATAACCTCAACCACTACTCCACCTGCTGCCCACGCACGGCAAAAACACCGCACTCAAAGTCTGAGTCGCGTAAATGACGACAAAGTACCGTCGGTCCGTGGGTTTCAAAACCCGACTCCACTTTGTGCGGAATGCCTCGATACCCATACATGCCATTGGGCACTTTGAAGAAGCGGTGTGTCAATATGGATTATTTTGGTCTTTAATTGGACCGGATAAGCCTCAGGAATTTATGGGCCATCACCGCAACCTCGTCTGCATTTTTCCCTTTTCTTTCCCTCCTCTTCGTTTGGGAAGCTGTTGCTTAGGGATGGACCGCTGGCAACAAATTCCAAAAGGTTGAGGTTCATCAACAGCATCTCACCAGCCAAATGATGTTGCTGCTGTGCAAAATGAGTATTTAAGAGCATATTATTTGATTTAAACTTAGGTATTATTTGGTGTTTTTTTTATTACATTTGTTTTTGCACCCTGTGAGTGGTGCCAGCAGAGAACTTGGGCAATTTTCAGATTTGTGTGGACCACCAGTGGTGTAGTTATTATTGTGTGGTTGCCAAGCGTGGAAACGGCCAGGGTCTGTGTTTATATGCGAGACTTTTGTCAGACTCCAGCATCTGTGGAAAAGTCCATTTAATCTATGCAGCCAGTTCCATTCGTGATTTAGTTGAAAGGATAGATAAATGTTTGCATCAAGTATCCCATTTACAGGAGCGAACTGCTCATCGCAGTGTTCACTTAACACAGCAATTAAAATATTTATTTTGTAAGAAGAGCCATATAAAAGCGGTATATTTAAAGTTCCGGAATCTCTTTATAATCCTCTATTAGTAAATGTTGGTGTCATGAAAAGAATAACTGCATCAGTAAGTAAACAAAGGGTCATTAGTTTTTTTCAATTTTTATCCAAGAAGTGGTACTTTCCAAACAAAGTATCAGTGTGGTTCTATTATCATGTTCAACAATGGTTAGCTGATATTTTTGGAATGGAATACTCTGTTCCAACATGCATTTTTGTAGCTTAAGTATTTCACATATTCCAGTACGATGCTACAGTATTGTAGATTGTGACACTGATTGTAACTGAAAAATAACAAACTTCTACAAATTGAATATTTCAGGAGAAAATTAACGACCTTAATCAACAACACATTTCCCGTCAGCTACATGAAATTTCCATCAGCAAATGTGAACAGTTCAAAATCGGCAGTGTTCATATTAACAATAGGAGTGTTGCTGTGGAAAGTGGGATGCTGCATATTTTGCTCTCCCAGTCACTAGGGACTGCGTCTCCCAGTCATTTGAGAAAAGTCCCTCCATTATAAACAACCCAAAATTTTGTGGTCTCATTTTCTTCCAGTAATACTGGGGTTTATATAGCAAAATGTAGCAAAACATTAACACTCCTTTTAGTCAAAATCCGGCTGTAATTGGCTGCATCGTAAATAGTGTCGTTATAAATCCAATGAAGCTTTGCTCAGATGTTTTTTGTAGTTCTGAGTAATTTCTGTGGCTCAGTTGTGCTTTCCGCACACACTAAACGCTCACTCAGCATTTTAACTTTAATGCTAAAAACTTCACACTGTATTCACCAAATCCAGCGGAGGTCAGAACCCAAGAATTCCCAAAACTCCTTCTCTTTGCTTTTGGGGGTGTGGTGCAGGGCTTTGGGAAACACGCATGGCTCCCAACGACGCCCCCTAGGGGTATTTCATTACCATCTTTTTGAGTTTATGTGCTGGGAAACCTGCCTTCCAGTCACAGTGTTTTCCGCTGTGCTTTAATAGGAACGCCAGCCTCCTAAACTTGTGTCATTCATTAAATATTTCATCACACAACCACGAGTCCTCTTATGTAGCTGTATTGAAAGCAGATGCTGATTTCCTTTGGTACATAAGTGCCGTGGGATTACCAGAAGTTAATCTAAATATTTGGAAACTGTAATTAAATCATCAGTCCCGAGAAAGGAGTCGTTTCCACACAGGTCTGTTTGATTACATTTCATTTTGAACCAATATACAGTATTTATACTGCCCCTGTTCCGAGGCCCTGGGCTTGTCAGTCACTCCCAATGGTCTTTAGCCCAGAGCCTGTACATTTTCTTATTTAGATACCACTTCAGTCAAATGACCGATGAAGTAAAATGATGTGAACTATTGTATTTAAAAATGCTTTGCTAGCTCTTCCATGTTCTTTCCATTTTGCAAATTTGGGGATCAATGAAATTATTATTTGTTTTTTTTTTTGTATTTCCTCCTTGCACTGGGCCTGGGGCTTGGTCCCTTATAAAACCCTCTGATACGAGGCAGACCTTCTCCAGACTGGCACAGCCCAGACTTGGTGTTGCACGGTGGCCGTTCGGTCTCAGTTCTCCTGTCACACGTTGGCTCCATGGGTTAGCTGAGAGCCAGGACTCTGCGAGGTGACAGAATGGCCTGAAAACCAGTGGGGAGTCCATTACCCTCCACTAGCGCTGGACTGCTTCCCAGCACAGAGGGTGTCACCGGCGGTGACTGCGACACAGTCCGGCCTCGTGCTCCCTCCCAACTGTGCCGTAAAAGACCTTTGTTGTAAAGCCAGGATGGGGAAAAAGACGCTGTTTTTAAACAACGTGTGCAGGAAGCCAAAGAGGTGTCTTCAAGTAAGATCTGTATCCCTCTGCTGGGGATCCTGCTGTGTTTTGGCACCTGTAGGCCGGTGTTTATATCTGTTCAAGTGCCCGTCCCACTGTGCCGCGGCCAGGGGACACGTGGCAGATGCCCGGCCACGCACGGGTCGGGCCCCAGTGGTTCTGAAGACGCACCTCAGGTGGTCCATCTGTCCTCCTCGTGCTTCCCACGTGAGACCCCATCCTCGGCCCATCTCTGAGGGCCTTTGCTCGCTATGTCTTTCAGATCGAGAATGTGGACGTCTGTCTCAGCTTTCTGGAAGCCCGGGGAGTCAACACGCAGGGCCTCTCCGCCGAAGGTAAGGCGCCATCTCGGCCGCTTGTCTCTGCCAATCACAGACGACGCCTCAATCCACCGGGGGCTGTTGGGACTGACATCTCCAATGCCACACCAGACAATGGCTCTAAAAGCACCCCGGCTGCTTGCCATGGATCATTAAGAAACTGCTCTGCAATTACATTCGGTTTGCTGTCGACGGCCTTTCCATCATCATCATGAAAAGGAGGCAGCTCGGAGTTATTTTGTCAAACGTTGCCTTTGTGTTACAGAAGTGAGACACTGTTTCAGGATTTCAGAAGTCTTGTGCGAAGCCTCGGTCGGCAGATGCATTAAACACGCCGGGAGGCGTCGGTGTGGGGCGTCTTGGGGGTGATGCAATGAGGAAAAAGGGGCAAATGATGAAGGTCTCACTAATTCACATCCCTTAAGAACAGGGGATTGAAACTTGATGCTCGACAGAAATGCAGACTTTCACTGTATCCCATCTCAGCCTGTGAAAATAGGCCTTTTTGGGTATGTATGCTGTTTCTGAACTGGTTACCCTTCTCCTTACAGACAAAGTGTGACCCAATTCAACTGGCTGTCGTCCCCATGCTCAGTAATAAATGATCTGTCAGGAAAGAAAAGGATAGTTGGACATGCAGAGATAGCACATCACTCTTTTCCAAGAAAACAAACTCATTGTAATCGGCCACAGGGCTCAGGATTTAAAAAGAATAATAACTGTCCTCTTAAAATTAACAGACTCCCCCCCCCTCAACTGAGAAAGATAAGTATGTGTTTTACTGGATACATAGTCTGCTAGAATGTCAAAGCAAAGAATGCACAAGGGAACTATTTACCTAAAAGAAAAGAAATTGACCACTGTCGTCAAGGAACACATGCAGGATGTAAAAAAACTATGAATGAGAGCCTTTTGCAAAACAGCTCTATGGCCATTTTATTAGGTACACCTAGCTAGTACCAGGGAGGACCCACTTTATTAGGTACACATAGTTAGTACAGGGGAGGACCCACTTTATTAGGTACACATGGTTAGTACAGGGGAGGACCCACTTTATTAGGTACACATGGTTAGTACCAGGGAATACCCACTTTATTAGGTACACATGGTTAGTACCAGGGAATACCCACTTTATTAGGTACACATAGTTAGTACCGGGGAGGACCCACATTATTAAGTACACATGGTTAGTACCAGGGAGGACCCACTTTATTAGGTACACATAGTTAGTACCAGGGAGGACCCACTTTATTAGGTACACATAGTTAGTACCAGGGAGGACCCACTTTATTAGGTACACAGAGGTAGGAACCTTCCTATTAGTTTTAACGAGTCTGACCTCTGAGCTCTCTCATTAAAAAGGTGTTTTTAGTAACAGAGCTGCCCCTGGCTGTTTGCTTTATATCTTTCTTTTTTGTTTATCATGTCCATCTCTGTAAACTTGATACATTACCATGTGTGAAAATCCCAGCACGCATTCAGCCTGAGAAATGGCATTTATATTAACCCCTAATTTGCTAAGACTTGACTTTTGGGCCCCTGCGGTCAGAGATTTTGAGTAGCACCCCAGCAGGCTACAATATTTAGGGGTTATTTGTTTGGAGATTTCATAGATAGGTCAGTTTCTCGGTGGGGGGTGATGAAACGCTGCAGTGATGGAGCTCTGAGTAACTTGTGCGGCTTCCTTCCTCGTTGCCCCTCATTTTTTTGGGCTGGTTTCAGCTGTTTAAGTATAAAAGCTCTTTTTTCATTTGTGTTTTTTCTGACACGTCTAACCATTGGTGGTCTGAGGCTTGTGCGTATCCCCTGCCTTCCACAGAGATCCGGAATGGCAATCTGAAGACCATTCTGGGGCTTTTCTTCAGCCTGTCCCGCTACAAGCAGCAGCAGCAGCAGCAGCAGCAGTACTATCAGTCCCTCGTGGAACTCCAACAGCAAGTTGCACAGCAGGCCACTGGGGCGGCGCCACTGAGTTACCACAAGTCACAGGAAATGCAGTCGAGGTAGATGTAACCCCAGTGTCTTACCTTTGACTTCTTTCTCAATAACAGACTAATACTCTAAAAGATTCCATCTTGTTTTATTTCTGACTCATTAGCTTCCTGGCAGGAACATCGGAAATTCCATTTTGGAATTTGTAGAGTACATTTGTTGTCTAAATGATTCTTCCTGAAATTGGAGAGAGAATCTGCATAAAACATCTATTATAATTTATTATAATTGACTATTTATTGTAATGTATTATTATTGAACTTCAGCAAGCCTCCTCTTTGAATTATAATGGTCTTGTTTCATCTGAGGGAACTAAAGCAGAAAGACCAGACATCAGATATACATCTTCGCCTTTTGCTTTGGCAGATAATATCCTTCACAGTAGTAGATTCAAAAACAACAGTGATTTATATAATTGAACTTAAGTGTAACTGTAATGACAGTTTTTTGTTTGTTTTTTGAGGAGCCAAAATAAATAAAAATTTATAGTTGATGTTATGTGAAAAATTGGGGGTGGGCGGCGCGTTGCTTGGCTTTGAGGACCTTCTGAGCCGCACTGGACCTGAATCCTGTTAGGAGTCACCAAACCGACCTCCTGTCATACACCAAGTTCTGTTGATCCTTTCAAAACATGTTTCTTTCATTTGAAGCAATTACAAATTTAAGCCAATATGGAAATCTCCCAGGTGGGAGATGTGAGGACGCGGAGTGATTTAGATTAGTGTGGTGAGTAAATGTAGACTGGGAGCTGAGCCAGACTCACCGGCGGTTTCTCTGCTACAGTATTGCCTCAGACTGGCAGAGATAAGTGCAACGGCCTCCATGCGTCTCAGCTAGTTTGACTTCACCTGCCCGTCCCCACTTTTCGGGACATGCTGCACCTCCACCAGCCGTTCGCAGTGTTGGCTGGTGTGAGGAGGATGGTCCTAGCCGGCCCATTTCCCGGCAGGGTCTCCATAAACCAGCCCTGCTCTCCCATGTGACCATAAATTGGAGCGTAGGGGGCAGAGCTGGTCTGTGTGCAACCTACTCTGGATGTGATCTTCTCGGGACATCTCAGCACATCCTGCCGACAGTTACAGAGCGTGATTGGCTTGCATTCCATGGTTACCATGGCAGCAACCCCCCCCCCCCACCAGATAGAAGATGACCATAACTGATTACTATAAATGTTGCAGTGTGAATCAGCACATACACAGTTTCTATTTTGTAATATATCATAGCCTGAATCATAGAACCCCCCGCCCCACACACACACACCACCCCGGCTCCAAATCCACTTACTTTTTCTTTTTTTCATCCAAACAGTCCATCCATTCATTCCAGGGCCTGTTCTCACACTGCAAAGACACTGCAGGAGTGGCGCAGTTTGAGGTGCAGCTCCATAGACATGCCGCCATGTGTCATGGTAACCTCAGCATTCCCGGTTCTCGCTGCAGTTATGATTGGATGCCGTCTTCCTTTGCCTACGTGGGGGGGTTGTGGGATTGGGTGTTTACTGGCCCATTGGGTCTGTGGGAGTCTCTGAGCAGAAACCTGTAATCTGAACGGGGGCTTGATGCTGTATGTCAGTCGCACCTGGATGCCCCTGTGGGTCCGTGGGAGCTGGCTGATGGCTCGCCCCCCCCCCCCCTCTGGTAGCAGCACATTCTTCTGCCCTGATTCCGGGCCGGGGGAACCAGAGCGTGCCCCGTGGATGGGAGCCTGGGCCCGCGCTCATCATACGGAGCGGGCCAGCATGCCAGCTGAGGCCCGTTTATCTTCCACGTGGCAGCTGAGCCGTTTCTCCCGGGTGTCAGACGTATTCCAGCGGGCTGGCAGGCTCCATGAATCAGCCCGGAAATTGCTATCTTTGCAACAAGGCCTGCCCGTTTAGTGCAATGATGCTTAAGGGACTCCAATCTAGGAGATGGGGGGGTGGGGGGGGTTGAGGCAATCATCGTTTTATACCGAGCTTG
>JAODJX010000065.1:25950004-25965465 GCA_026776945.1 Isichthys henryi
CCCGGCCACTTCGTCCAGCTCCTCTGGGGGGACCCCGAGGCGCTCCCAGGCCAGCCGAGAGACATAGTCTCTCCAGCATGTCCTGGGTCTGTCCTGTCGGTCTGAAATGGCCCAGACACTGCACTGCCCTCCCCCACCCAAAATCCCACTGCTAACTCCTTTACCCACATTGGTTCATCAGTCTTACTCTGGGGATCAAAGGTGTCCGCAAGCCTGATCTTGTCACATCATTTTCTGCGCAAAAAGGACAGAACTGCTGCTATGTTTTTCACTCAGTTGACAGCAACTGAGATCCATGCAGGGGGGGCACCACTTTACAGGGGCGTTTGAGTATGTTTTTCGTTTAATTTTGTTCATTTCCAGCCACGGCCCAGGATGCACGAGAACATCGTCTGACGTCCATCGAATTTTCTCGTTTGCTCAGTCCACCTCGGTCTGACACAGGGCAGTGTCCTGTGCCCTGACTTGCCCGCTGTCGCACTAATGCATGTGTGCGTCTCCTTGTCTGTTTCCCAGGCTACCGGGGCCTCCCAGGGTGCCCGCCGCTGGCGGCGGGACCGGCAAGGCCCATGGGGCGACCAACCTGAACCGGCGCAGTCAGAGCTTCACCAGCATAGACAAGAACAAGCCTCTGCAGTACGCCAGCGGCAACGACAGAGGTGGGGTGCCTTCAGGGCTCAGCTAGCAAACGGCTTGGGTCGGAATGATCAGAAACCGGACCGTCCATAATGACTGATGCTGTAACAGTAGAACACGCCTTCTCGATATAAAAAGCGGCCTCAGCGGGGCTGAATTTAGGTGGGAGGGGGCTCCCTGGGCTGAAGTCATTGCATAAAATGGTGCTGTAACAACCATAAAAATATTTTGGGCCCCCCTCAGCTTAGGGCCCTGGGCTGAAGTCACTGCATAAAATGCTGCTATAGCAAACAGGAAATAATGTCGGGGCCCCATACAACTTGGGCCCCTGGACTGCATCCCTGGCATGAGGTCTGGCCTTGGGCCTCAGTGCTTGTGTGCCACAGCTTCTGTGAGCCCAGGGGGGGGGACTATGCTGAGACCGTCCTGCCTTAAGCTGAGAACGATGCCATCCTGGATATGGGAGGTGAGGTAATATCATCACCCCCCCTCCCCCCCAGCCCATCCTCAGTCCCCAGAGGGTTCCTGTCCACACTACACTCACTCCCCAGCTCTCAGAAGAACGCCTTCTCACACCAGTCGCTGCCAAGGTTGCCCCCCTGTGGTCTGTGGCTTGTGGGGGCGTTTTCATTTTACTGCCTTTATTTATTTACTTCGGCACTTTTGGCCTGATGGATGTACATGCCAGAGTAGCACCCCCTCCGTTCACCTCCCCCCCCCCAAAAAAAAAATAAATAAAACCATGTTTGTGCTGCCCTTAGATTAATGGTTGCACCCACAGAAAGCGGCTTCAGTCTTTGGAAATACCACATACCCAGTACTGCTCCCTTTTGGCAATTTACGGCCTAGCCCAGACCCATGGTGCTCTCATGCCCCCCCCCCCCCCCAGATCGCTTCTCTGGTCTGCTGTGGTGGGGGCCCACGTGTGCTGAATGGTCACACTGTCCCTGGAACAACCTGCTGATTGTCTGGCTTCTCCGCAAGTAGTGTAAATGACAAGCATGCATGCATGTCTGCCATGCTCTGTCGGGGGGGGGGGGGGGGGCACGGCACCGATACGACCCACCAAGGTGTCGGGTTTGCAGTGGCCCAGTGGACCTCTAAGCGCTGTGAGAAACCATGGAGCCCAAATCACAGTCATACTTCCCGTGACGAGGAGAGGTGCCATGTGCTTTTAATGCTAATGCTAACTGCTCAAACAAAGAAACACATCAAAAGACCTGCCATCAGAAGTGTCCCTGGCGGGCAGCAAGTACAACTGACTGTCGCTGTAGGGGGCCTCTGTCCTGGTTCGAGTTTAGAAAAGTTGCCCCAGAATTTGAGATGTTAAATGCGAAAAAAAAAAAATATTTGCATGCCAAACATCAGTGTGACCATTCAGCACACGTGGGCCCCCACCACAGCAGACCAGACAATGACTTTATGAAGAGTATCAGACATCCTACATCTCCCGGAAGTTCCGGAAGTCTCCCACAAATTGACAGCAGCTCCCTGATACCTGCGAATGATGCACAGCGTCCTGGAAATCTGCCATGCAGCTGTTCAGCTGTGGTAAAATTAGCCAGCAAGAAGTTTTACCGCTGCAATGCTGCCCCACCCAAATTTTATCGCCAGCAAACCCCCCAATTGGACACTGACCATTCTGTGGTATCCGGTACTTTGATGGTATTTTAGAAAGCAACACTATTCCGGCATTTTCCAGATAAAATTTTCCTGGGGGGGATGTTGTGTTTCCCAGTTGTCAATGTGCCCAAGATGGGATGTCTGCGATATGCATTCTGACATATATGTGAACAACCCCTAAATCCCAGTCCCAGTTCTGCAGTAATCTGCTGTTTTGTCTTTGCATTCAGATGCGTGTCCTCGCCACGGCTCCCTGGTGTGAGCAAGAGGAACATTTTACACAAAGATGAAACACTTCGGGCAGACAATGTTACATGTGTAGTTACTGCAGAGAAATGGCAGTCAGGCTGTGAGTACGGAGATGTGACAGTTAGGCAGTCAGTGTGTGCTGTAGCGGAGGAGAACAGACAGAGGATGCCACGGGTGCCGAGTATGTGGCAGATATGTGGGAGTGGCGGCGTGGGGGGGGCATGAGGTGTGACATTCCGCTGCCCCGACAAGGTGCTGAGTGACATAAAAAAAAGTATGTGCTACCATGGAAACCCAGCATGGTTTTCCTCTGGAGCTACGAGTCGGGCGGATCAGTGCCTGAGTGCCTGGCCACCGTCCGCGGAAATGGGCATCGCTCATTAAATGCGTTGGGAGGCTTTGTGACCCCCCCCCCCCCCACTACGATAGATGGGGGGGGGGGGACTCTGGCATTCGGTTGTCGAGTGTTATGCGCTCGTCGCATTTAGTGGAGTATTTATCCAGCCAAAGTGCTTACTGATGTCGGTTGAGGAGTTTGTAAGCATCCGTACCGTCCTGACACATGACCCAGCATGTTTTCAGGCAGCCGGAGACAGGTTACACCACTGTTATCAAACTGTTTCAAGAATAAAAATAAATCCCTTGCATCCGTTATCCCATAAGAGGCAAATGGGAAAATGTACAGAGTACAGCATTGCAGGTTATGTTATTCGCATCCTTGTTTTCCCTGGACAAACTGCATGGAAAATTGAAGCAGCGCCACATATTGGTGGCACATGAAAGGACAGCCCCCAGACACAGATCTGGGGAACTTGATGACAGTGAGACAAGTCACACAAAGTTGGTCTTTTAATTAAAATTTTTGGAGAGGAAGGGAGAGCGTGTCAGCGGGCTGGAGAATCTGGAGGTTGGGGGTGTGGGAGGAGTAGGGATTATATAGTTTATTTTTTCTGTAGAGCTTTTGTCATCTTCTTCCACTTCACTGAATGCTGTTAGGTGATTGGATGCCCCTATTTGCACTGAATGCGGTCAATATTGCTCCATACTGTTTCCCTGGTGGAATGAATCCTGTTAGCGTTGCCCTGTCCATCACCATACTGCAAGCGGGGTGATGTGGACGTTTCTGGAGTTTGATGGGAATCCCTGAGTCCAGCTCCCAGCATGCACTGGACTTAGTAAATGGGCAGCATGGTTTCTCGCGCAGACCTCAATCTCCCCTGAAGCGTGCTCTGTAGTGGGGGCAGTGAAAAATGAAATGGAACAACCTTGGATAAATGGGGAGGGGATAAAAATCACCCCGCTCAGTGGTGAAAATGAGGCACGAATCACCCACATCCAGCTGTATGGGGGCCCCGTGATATTTAGAGATTGCCCCAAAACCTGTTCATTTTCTGCTTGGGTGGCCCTGGAGGGGTGTGTATAGGGGCAGGACCACAGGGTCACTGGTCTCAGCTGAAAGCTGATTGGTCCCCTGAGTGCCCTTTCTCCTGTCAATCACCTGCTAAAGAGATACTATTAGCTAATGATCTTGATGGCCCTTCCGTATGAATGATGACCCTTTCTTCCTGTCTTGCTCTTTCGCAGAATCGGTGTCATCTATCCCGCTGCCCGGCATAAATGGGAGCCCCCCACTGTCTGCCTGCACCAACGAGCAGGTCTCTGCCATCCCCTCCCCCAGCACCAGCAAACCCTGGCGTAGCAAGTCCATGAACATGAAGCACAGTGCCACCTCTTCCATGCTGGCAGTGAAGACGCCAAGCCCAGCCACCTCCCCCACGCCGCCACCGGCCCCCAGCCCAACCTCCATGCTTGGCCTCGCCGCAGATCGTCTCAGGCCCCCACTGGCCGAGGCGGGAAAGGCAGCTGCCGGGGGCCAAAGGTCTATGCTTGATAGGTTCAAGCTCGTCAACACGCGGCCATCGCCACGACCTTCAGCGTTCCCCAGCCCTGGGTCGATGGCCAAGATGCCCCTGCAGGAGGAAGAGATCATCCTGGAATACGGAGAGGAGGGCCTGATGGGACCGGGCTCCGCCTGCAGCAGCCTCAGGCAGCCCCTCAAGTCTGGCCTGGTGAAAAACTCCAGTAAGACCTCCGGCAGCAAGGTTCTGGCCCAGCCTAAAGACAAGGAGGACAAGGGTAGGCCCAAGAGCAGAGCCAGCACCCCCAGCCGTGAGGAGAAGGAGCAGCCTGCTGATACCCCCAAGAAGACCTCGAAGATCGCCAGCCTCATCCCCAAGGGGGGGAAGTCCTCAACCGTCAAGAAGGAGGGCATCCCTCCGCCATCCAGTGGGATTCCCAAACCGGGCACCAAGGTGTCCCAAAGCGGCACCAAGCCAGCGGCCTGTCCAGCCAGTCTGCCCGTCGTTGGCCGTGAAGGCGAGACAGGCAAACCGGCCAAGGGGGGCCAGGCCTACCATGCGCCACGGCCGCTGGGGGGACTGGCAGGGCCCGGGGGGCGCCGCACCAGCATGGTGTCCTCATCATCAGCCTTAGGCCTGAACGGAGGGCCCGTGCCAGGAAACGGGGCGGTTCAGCTGCCACAGCAGCAGCAGCACAACCATCCCAACACGGCCACCGTCGCCCCTTTCATATACAGGTGAGCCTCTAGGGGGCAGCAGCGGTGTTAACAGAGGCTAGAACAATGCAATGCTGACTAGGTGCCTGGTGGATTTAACAGATCAGTTAGATACGAAAAAGCAGAAAAAACAGAGTGGAGAGAAGCGTGGGAGGGAGTAGAATGGAAAGGGAGGCAGAACTGACTTTGGTTATGGTGTTTTCAAATACAGATACAATGCCCAACCTGTGCATGTTACATCTTTGCATGAAGACCCTGCCGATTGGCCAGTTACTCCCTCCTTAAAGGGCCAGGCGCACTTTAAATGATCGGCGTAGAACTCGGCAATCCGGTGGCTCTTCAATGGGCCACAGTGAGATGAGTCAGAGTCCGACGAGCTGCTTCTGCAACTCGAGCCCAGACGTGTTATTACGCCCACGTAATGCGGCCGATCCAACGCGCTTCTCCCTGTTCCCGCGATGCTGTGTGTCGGCGATTGGCTGTCGGCACTAGAAACAAGGAACATAGATTTTTTGGTGCCAGCCATGAGCTTCAGGAGGTTGGGAAGATATTAAAGAGCAGCAGAGGGCTTTGGCTGCCCCGTGCATTGAACATAAAAATGTGATCTTCGCATCAGCAACAGGAGCATTTTAGTCTATTGTGCTGCTGGTCTTGTCTCTGTACGTCACAGTGCCACAGGGGCAGGCTGAGAAGATCCTTTCCACATCCTGTCACTTTGACTCCATGGAAACCATTCACCAGGGGCATATACGGGGGGCAGGGCCACTAGACCCAGCTGAAAGCTGATTGGCCTCCTGAGTGTCCCTCCCCTTTCACTCGCTAATTTGAAACATATCATTGGCTAATGATAAGTTTGCCCCCTCTGTATCAATTATATATCCTTTTATGCCCCCCTAGAAATGCCCATGTCATTCACTCTTTGTAACCGTGAGTGTCCCTAAAGCTCAGAGATTTATTTCCTTACGGTTGAATTTTGCTGTGCGGAAATTATCAGGCGCAGTAGTAGAGGGCAGATTACCTTCTTCTCAATGTCGTCTTCGAACTCTCTCAGGGAAACGTTTGTGGAAGTGGCTTTTGTTCGCCACTGACAAAGCTTATAGTCCTCGACATGCTGAAATTAAAATGTGGCTCTCATCCCCATCCTGTTATATTCGTCACGCTGATAAACCCATACCGGTACCATGGGGCACTTTCTCTACATGAATAACCCAGGTGGCAATGCTGCCGTTTGGTAAACTGCAGTTCCCCATGGCGACATCATTCCTATGGTTTCATGGAATTGACCGTATTATAAAGAGACGAGTCGTTAACCCGAAGATTTCCTGATGGTTATCAGTACATTGTCAGTGTGCCCTGTTTTCTGTTGCACAGGAGTCTTCTCATTATAACTATTGAACTTTTGACCACCCCCCACCCCCCCCTCCCTCAGGACCTGCTCTGAGAATGACTGTGCCAGCGTGGCCCCCACTGACCCCTGCCTCAGCCCCTCCAAGGAGGACCTGGTATACAGTAAGACGGCCAAACAGTGCCTGGAGGAGATCTCTGGTAGGTCATAGAGGTGGACAGGACAGAAGCCCCAGAAACCCCTTAGTGGCATAGGACAGAGTGATTTGACCATTAGACCAATGAGCAAGTCCCTTAACGGCCAATTATTTCAGGGCCTTTCTGACCCTGTGTTCTCTGGGAAAAAAATGGAAGATAAAAAGCATCTGCTAAAAAAATAACATGCCAAATAAAATGTCCTGGAGTGGACAGGAGTCACAGATGAAGATGGGAGGAATGAGGCTGTAGAAGCCGGGACTGATGTTCCGTTTGCTATTAAGTCACTGATTGATTCGGAGTGGAAGGCTGTCAAGGATCCAATGAGAAGTCAATTCCAGATGTTTCTCCCACAATTGCACAAGGGCAGATGTTTCTAGGTGTCTAGGTCTATCAATCACTCTGACCTCTCTGTTTTCTGCCGGGAGTGCCAGCAGTGCGTCGCATGGAGGAGCGAGATGGCATGTGAGGAACGGAGAGCCAAGACGGTGGCAGATGGTGATTTAGGCAGCCTGCTGCAGGTGGGGCTGGTATTATGAGCAGTTAAGGAAAGGCTGCATTTAAGTGGTAGGCTGCTCCCCGGAACTTGCCAGAAAGACCTGGATTAGCGCTAGCAATTAGCATTAGCGATTAGCACTAGTGAGTAGCATTAGCGATTACCGGGTTATGTCATGCGCTGTTGCTCAGGGCAGGCATCCTACCGTGTGCAGGCTTAACAGAGACAATACAAATGTGTTGACTTTTATTTAAACACAAGATGGACAACACCGAACTCTCTTCTCCTGGTACGTCTTGTTGTGCTTGTAATTTGCATCTGGAAAACCAAACAGAAACCTTAACAGGACAACATAAATGGATGCTTTCATGTGCTGCGTGCGCTAGTTAAAGTCACAGGATTTTTTTACGCAGTGTTGTACGACATTGTTTTTCGGTCTTATTTTTGTATTTCTAAGCTGTAATTACACACGCATGTGGTCCTTTTGTGGTGGGCAGAGTCAAGTTGGAATTGAATCTAGTACATGAGGCTGCAGGACTGTCTTTTCCTGATAAACATATAGCATAGAATGTGTAGAAAAGGGATCCTTGTTTACTGGGTTAGATCTGTAGTGATCGCTAGGTGATCAGCAGCCTGGAGGTATTATCCCGGAGCCCCCGTGTGTTTTCAGAGAGCTCTAAAAGCAGCCTTCCTAATCTCGTCTATGAGTGGTGGATGAGGGATGGACTTTTCTGAAGGCCGTTTGCTACTCCCTGTTGCTGTCGGCCTTGCCAAAAACGTGAGAGCTAACCCCCCACCCTCCAAAAAATTACAATCAGCAGCAAACTACACCACAAGCAGTCTTACAGAGCAGCCTGTAGCCTATATTTCCTATCCACAAGCTCTGTTTGGGTCGTTGGGATCTCCAGAATATCAGGCCAATCCAGGAGCTCTTGGATGTCACGGGCAGTCACAAACAGGATGAAATGATGTGCTTTGGTCCTTCTGTCCATGGCATGGATCCAGCGAGTCTTAGGGTGACCCCTCCCCCTCTGAGAGCCCAGAAAGTGGGTGTGGAGTCTTCAGAATAAGCTGAAGGGGTAGGCAGCAGCAGCGGCAGTATCAGGGGGTGCAGGTACGGCAAAAGGGGATCTGGGGGACAGAGGGGGCCACTGAGATCGCAGGAGAGGCCTTCAGCAGGAGAGAGATTAAACAGCAACTGAGCTTTAGAAGTGTGAATGAGCGAGAGAGAGAGAGGGAGGGAGAGAGCGAGGGAGGGAGATGCAGAAAGAGAGAGAGGGAGAGTGAGGGAGACAACACGTTCATCAGCTCCCTCACCGCTCACTGGGCTGCTGAGGAGCTGAGGGCAAGGAGATAGCGAGGAGAGGAGTAAGAGAGGGAAGGAGGAGCGCAGTGTCGTGGCACCAGGTGGCAGGAGGTGTGGCAGGGCGACGGCAGAATGCGGCAGACAGACTCCGAGCCTGGTCCCGCCCACATGTGAGGAGCAGCTCAGCCGGCTGGTGCAGAACGCGAGAGATCCAGTGTTAGGAGGCACGACGTGGTCCGTAAGAGGATGTGAGTGCCGAACAGGTGGAGTAGTGGAACCGGAACCCGAAGATCCAGAGAGAGAGAGGAAGAGTAGGAGGATGAAGAAGGTCGCAGAGTTTTCCGTCTTCCAGGGTGGGAGTCCCCCCACTAGACGGACACCCCCGGCTCCTGAGAAGCTCTACAAGCCAAAGTCGCTCACAAACCTGACCCTTCTGAGTGAGGCTCGACCCAGGGGGGGTGCCCTGGAGCTGGAGGCCTGGAAAAGAGGCGTGGACAATGCCCCCGGGGACCCCCGGCAGAGGGCTCGGACACGCTCCCTCTCCCTTTCCCTGTCCAACGTCTTTTTCCGCTCGCAGTCTCCATTGGCACGAGCAGCAAGGCCACCAGAAGGGCGTGCCACCTCAGCCCACCCACCACTAGGGGGCAGACGCAGGGGCAACACGGGTGTGGGCACGGACGAGGAGGGCAGCAACAGCCGGTCGGATGATGAGGCGGGGGCTCATGCACTGGGCCTGGACACCTCCGGGGGTCTGTGGGGGGAGGAAGAACATGGGTGTGCCCGTGAAGGTACTGCTCATTTGGACCAGGAGGTGATCCTTACCATGTTGGGGGACCTGGAGCAGGCCCTGCACTCTCATTCGCTGCGTAAGTGTCACCTGTCACCAAAGTCGACTGCTTCTCCATTTACGCCGGACTCGATAACGCCTACAGGTCTGCCGCAGATACTTTTGTTGTGGTGGATTTGGGCACATCGCCACACTGTTGATGTATAATTAGCTAACCCATCTGCGAGCTATAATGTTTCTGGGGGATTTGAACCCATCAGCACGGTGATCAGAAGGCTGGAGAGAGTAGAGGAAGGGTGAGGGTGTCGATCGGGGTTCCACAGAAGCGTGTCTTAACCATGAGCTCGTGGGGAGGCGGGGCTGTGGCACATGTGTGCGATCGTTGGGGGTGCCTCGCTAGTGCGGCAACCCAGCAAAGTGGGCAAGGAAAAGCTGTGATACCTAACACGCGTGTGTGAGGTTCTGTGTGATTTTGATGGTAAATCCAGCTTCTCATCCCCACCTTATTACCTCCGGGGCTTGAGATTTCTGTTTGGCTTCACGTAAGGCTTCACAGGCATGTGACTCCTGCTTTGATATTGTAAACAGCATTGACAAAATAAGCTTTTTTGCTGCATTCTGGGATTACGCTGCTATTGTATTTCATCATTGTGTTGTCGCATTCACATTGATGATACCCATGACGTGATTTATCGGGACCTGTCAGCTCTCTGTTATATGAACAAAAAAAAGAACCATTTAATGTCACTTCTCTCTGCAAATGCCTATCTGGGAGTTTTGGTATCCTGAAGAGGACTGCACTGTACATTACGGAGGTTCGGACAGAGATTCTGAATATTAAGGGTCTGGAACACAAGGTGGTATCTCGGTAGGTGGGCCAGCATAAATCTGGGGTGCAGCGTACCCCCTGAATGTGCCGAGTCCACGTTCAGCTCCGTCTGCCCGTAATACAACTGTAGTTGGCCGATTCTGATAAGCAGCAACCAGTGGACTGGAGCTGTTCCCACAGCAGCTGGTGCCTCTTCCAGGACCACAGGGTGAGCAGATAAAAAGCTTTAGGTCCATGTGTTTTTCCCTTGAGTGACCAAAACGACCCTGGAACTCAGGCCTTTTCATATCCCCGCCTTTGTTTTGGATAAGATGCTCACCAGTTTGTTATATGAGCCCCCAGTAAATCACTCTTCAGGTCATTAAACCGGACCAGTGTCCGCCTGCTGTGGGAGGTGCTATCGGGGTTCTCACCACCTGCAGGGGAAAACGTGCTGAATAATTTATCTTTGTCACTTTCCTGTTTCCTCGGTCTACAGCTGAATACTGAGCCTGTCTGCATGGGCCTCTTCATATCTCTCATACATATGCATTCATGTCAGATGACAAAAGCACAACCCACACAAAAATGTTTTAGAAGCTACGTTTAAGTAACATTTTTCAACATTTCGCAGAATTCAAGGTGTTTATACAGGCTGAAAGCTGTTATCTTGTTTTATCAGTGTTAACACCAGTTTTATAGTAGCTCCGTTGATCCAGTTTAAGCTGTTAACAGATTAAATTAATAAACCGAAGAACATTCGGAAAGAAAATAAAACAGAAATACAAAACATGGCAAAGCAATTTCACAATCTGAATTTCACAGAACAGACAAAATAGTTATAAATCTGGGAACAAAATATCAGTCCATTTTCCAATGGCCTATCCAGTACATGGATACCCAAAGAACTGAAAATTAATCTCTATTGGCCAACTATTCTGTTCTTAATACTGATTAGATTGGATTGGGTTAGTCATTTCCCTGTGACAGCAACTATGGTTGAATTGTACATGCGATGCTGGTTTCATTCAGTGGTTGTCATTCCTGGTCCTGGATTTTATAAGCTAGGGCTGTTGTGTATTTACAGCCTTTTCAGTTAGTGTCATTCACTGGAGGGAGAGATCACTCTTTATTTAGCACATTTTAAATAACCTTTGGCATGTCTGCCGATTTCTAAACCGTTGCAGTCAATACTGCCAGTGTTCCTTCTCTGCTAAGCATTGTTTGTTCTTAAACAGTTCTGCTACACTTGTTACATGTGATATTGTAGCTTAAGGGCATTAGATAAATCAGATCCGAAGATGAATTCCAGGGAAAACTAGCATGGTGATGTTGTCTTTTCAATGGAGCTCCGAGCCTCTGAACCGAGGAGGAACGTGGGCATCTGCCTTGGTCTGTAGATCTCCTGACCTTCTGGAATGAGCTTCTTGAGAGAGCGCGGCCTGACACAGGTTGCCCCACGCCTGGCTGGTCTCAGCCTGACCTCCCATCTCTTCACCCTCCAGGGGAAGACCCTGAGGCGAGGCGGATGCGGACAGTGAAGAACATCGCCGACTTGCGACAGAACCTGGAGGAGACCATGTCCAGTCTACGTGGGACGCAGATCAGCCACAGGTCGGCCATGCCTCTCTTAAGACTGTCCTGCGAGTCATTTAATTACTGACATCTACGAATGTATATAATTGTCATCACACTTAAAAGGAGGGTGGTGAGGCCGGTTGGCAGAGGGCTATTTTATACAGTCTACTTAGTAGGTAGCAGCAGGCATAGAGAACTGAAGCCAAACTGCCTTATTTGGAAACACACATAAATAAACATGTTTTTGAAGCGTGCAAGAGTGTAGGAGTTTGATATGGAAGGGGATAAAAAGTAATTATTTAAATAATTGAATGAAGGCAAATAAAATAATGTGGGGTAGATGGGTGCCCCCCCCCTGCCATTTCCCTTGCCCCTGTCTGCATGTTTTTTTAATTTTTTTTTTTTATCAAAACCAAGATGGTCGAAGATGTCTGATGGTGTTCTGTCAGCAGATGTCATTTGATTTCGGGGTAATGCTATGGTTGGTAACCCTACAGGCCTCTTGGGATGCTCCTCGTTTATTGGGGGGGGGGGGGATGTCGCAACGAGGATGTTCCCGGCACCAACCCCCCAGTGCCTCTCCCACCCTCCACCCCACTTGAATGATCCAGACAGACATCCGGTCGAGAAGTTAAACTGGCAAGGCAGCATAGAACCTTCCAGGTAGCAGCCAGCCTCTCTGAGATCAGATTCTGTGGGAAATCAATGGGGCCCCGGTCTCCGGGCCCCCCCTTCTTGGGCAGACATGCCATGGAGGACTGACAGACGGTGCGTCAGTCTCAGTCACTGTGATCTGCGGAGAGGAGCGTTGTGGTGTCAAAAACAAATGAAAGAATAGCCCGTGTGTGACAGGGTAGCTGCGAGGACTGAGAGGCGTCAGTTAATCAAAGGCGGAAGGTGTTGTTCTTCAAATCGGCCAGATGGGGCAGGCGGCAGGCCAGAGACACGAGGTTTCTGGATAGTGCCTTTGCTGTTTATTGACATTCAGTAAGGCCTTCGGTGCAGGTCGACCCAGGTGTAGACCTAATGACTTTTGCGTTTTTATTTTCATTCTGGGGTGGGTCTGTCACCCATGAGCTTCCTCGAAGGTACAGCAGAACAGAGGTGTAAAGTTCAGGTCCAGAAAGTTCGAATCCAGACCAAGGTTTTGTTTCAGCCAACCAGTTGAGTATAAAGAATCACAGTCACAGAGTACTCAACTGGTAGGTTGTAACAAAACCTTGGTCTGGATTTCTACTTTCTGGACCTGAACTTTATACCTCTGCAGCATACACATGCCAAACAGGCTGACCCCCTTCGCCTGCCTACAACTGGCTGCGATTCCCATTGATTCTCCAGGCACGTGCCACCCCCCCTCTACCCCACCCCCTGCCCTGCTCCAACAGCTGCATCCTGAATCCCTTCAATTTCTCGAGCCGTGACCAAGTGTGATTGTATTGATTTAAGAGTCCAGTTAAGCTTCTTCGTTTCTCGTTTCCCCCCCACCTCGTCTCCCCTGAGTGCCCACAAATGCCTGTGTTTCGAAATTAAAGTGCAAAAAATATATATTAAAAAAAAAAAAAACGTGGGCGGTGTTTACCCATGATGTCCACTCGTGCCACTCGTCGATTTCTGTTTCGTGAAGAAATCTAGCCAATGACAGTGCCTCACCTGTGCTCTCTGGAATGCCGTGAACCATATGCTACTGCTTGGCACCGACCACGCCTCTGTACCCTTGCACAAGCTGTTATCTTCCAGGACACAATCTGCCAGCTATATGAGCCAGCAGATCTAAGGAAGTCAGAGGGAGCAGTCAGGTGCCATCGGGTCTAATATCACACAACTGATACACACCTGTGGTAGCCTTGCGCAGAGTTAATACTGCGATGGTAATGCTAAGCACAAAATACATTATTCCAATATTATACACTCACTGCAGTTCTGGTATATTGCCACCAGGGGCAGTGTTTCTTATGTCTCTCTTGTAGAACTCATATTATAAGTGCAGAAACAAAACAGGGGCATGATGGATATCAGAGGCTGAGGCCACATCATGGTGACTCTGCTTTTTACGGCTCACAAATGGGGGCCATCTCTTTGTTCTCAGACTCTTTATGTATTTGTTCTGCCGTTGTGCGCAGAAGGCAGCAGGACCAAACCAAACAGGCCGTAGTCGCTGGCCAGGGTGCTGAACAATGGCGTGTCCGATGCTGAGTTGCCATTCGCTGATTTCAGAGGATCAGGTTCTCCCCCCCGGACAGTTAGGCTGAGGTGTGATATGGAGACCTCAGGGTGTCTGCCAGTGCTGACAGGGAGTCGTGGGGGCTGCGGTGAGGTCATGTCCGCTCAGCATCTAGCGGATGCCTTTGCCCCCCCAACCCCCCCCCCCCATTTCTTTGTTTTATAAAAATTGATGTCTGTGATCGTCCACATGCAAATTCATTGTCTCATTCTGCTATCATGGCCTTATATCAGAAGGTTGGTGTGTGTGTGTCTGTGTGTCTGTGTGTGCATGATTGTCCATGGGTTCCCGCTTTCCTGGGAGTGGCTGCTTGGAGAGAGGCAGTACACACAAACTGTCACACACACTGGCAGTACACACACACTGTCACACACACTGGCAGTACACACACACTGTCACACACACTGGCAGTACACACAGTGACCAGCCATCATTTATCCACTCACCGGTCCCGCTCTTCCCAGACTGTAATAAGCTGATGATGCTATTGGCTTATTTATTTTTTAAGCAGTTTTGTAACCAGTTACATGGAGCCTTGATCTCATTGGGAGCTTCTGAAAGTCTGCGGCTTGCAGTTGGCCATGACCTGTCTGTGGGGTGACAGTGCTGCACCTCTGCTCTCGGTTTGGCATGAGGGCACTGCATGCAGTCAGCAGTATGGGAGGATAACGCTAAAGCTATTGATCTCTCTGTATCAGATCCCCTAGGGCCAAGTGGAAATGCAGAGCGGAGCTGCTCAAAACTTTGCTAATGCCTTTCCCTGACTTTTCTCCTCTCTCAGCACCCTGGAGACCACCTTTGATGCCACAGTGACCACGGAAGTCAATGGGCGTGGTCTCCCCGCCCTGAGCAGCCGCTCCTCCCCCATGTCCTGGCGCCTGAACCAATCTCCGAGCCCCCGCCTGCAGGCTGGTGATGCCCCCTCTCTGCCAACCAGCTACCCGTCTCCCCGATCAGCCGGCGCCAGCCGCTACGGTCCCACGGACCCCGGGCGATTCATGTACGCTGGGCCCCTGCGGCGGGGGCCGACGGGGATGCGGGCCGCGGAGATGGCGGAGAAGGAGGGGGTGGCCGAGGGCAGTGCAGAGACTGACGTGGGGGGGTACATGAGCGACGGGGACATCCTGGCAAAGAACGGCAGACCGGAGGATGTTGGCAGCGGGTAAGAGAGTTGTAACCACCAATAGCGCCAGTAACCGCTCACAGCACCAGTGGCTCATATTTCTTTTACTTTAACAAAGAAATTTTGATTCTGATATTTATTTTGTTATATTACAGATAATAATCATTTCGATGGCAATAACTGGCAAGAATATGGCAATAATTATGGCTTAGAACACATCTCCTCTATTCTGAGTTTCGGTTACTCCCATCAGACAGATGAATAGTACTGGCAAACTGAGAAATATATTTTAAAACATCATTCTGTCCTCGGGCAATAAATCTTAGGAAAATATTGCAATCATGTGATTTTACTTGAAGACTCTGATTGTTCACGTGTTTTACTTTTTTTTTGTATCTTTGTAAATTTTATTTTACATTTATGTTCTGAACTGCGAGACCAAAAGGCAAATGTCCAGCTTTATCTGGACAATAATGATTTATTTCATTCTATTCTATTCTATTCTATTCTATTCTATTCT
>JAODJX010000065.1:25974925-25985911 GCA_026776945.1 Isichthys henryi
CCCCCCCCCCCCCCCCCCCCCCCCCCCCCCCCCCCCCCCCCCCCCCCCCCCCCCCCCAACCCTGCGCAATTGTGTTTTTTGTATCTGTTAAAAAAAAAACAGCTGATTAAAAACAGGGGGGCTGGCTACTCCTGCTGACTGATGAGGGAGGGGGTCTGTCAGCATCGTGGTCAAGGACCCATTTGTTGACCTTAGATTGAATTTAATTGGATATGCTGGTGTGAGGAGCGACAAGGGACAATAAGTGACAGTCCTAAGTAATGGGCCTTTCTAGATTCGATGTGTCCTATTTTCATACAGCGGCATGCTGGTTAAATGCGTGCAGTCAGCCGGGAGTGCTTTGTGCCTTGATCACCCCTCAGAATAATCATCAGCTGTCATTACAGTGACCGGATGTCAGTGACATTCATTAGTCACACCCCGAAAGCCACTGTGAGGCCCGTGCCGTATGATCAGCCCCCGGGAAGCGCCGCAGGGGGGCCGGGCTGCACAGCTCTCCTCGGTGGCACTGGGTCCGGAAGGTGGGTGAGTCAGCGGGGAGTGGATCTCCGGCCCAGCAAGGTGGGGTCTCCCGCACCTGCGACAGGATCATGGCAGCATGGGGGGCGGTGCTGGGATCTGAGTGGGCCCACCGACACGGAGAGGCGAGTTCTCTTGCGAAGCCACCATCTGTTCCTCAGCTTCCTCGCTGTCGCAGAACCTGGAATTAGCCGGTTCTGAGAGTGGCCGTCCGCTTCCGCTGGACACCCATCCCCGCCCCCCCACCCCCTGCGATTCTTCTGCGTCAGGGGGCAGGTAGAATGAATGGGGGTCTTGTCTTGGTTATGGCTTTACCGAACGGCACGGGAAAAAAAGAGACGTTTTGTGGCTTGAACACGAGGAATCGCACTGGGAAAGCAGAGAGGCATCCGGTCTTGGTTAGAGCAACTGCTGAGGTTTGGCTCCAGAGCCTGAGACACTGGACGTAAATGTAGTTCGTATCACTAATAATTAGGCCCAAGCGAATGAATGTGACTTCACCCCTCCCACGACAATTCCAACTCATGGGAGTATGAGGTTGAGGAACGGTTTGGAGGAGTTAGTCTATTTCCAAAAAATACGTTTTGCATCTGAAAAACAAAATTAAACGGTAAAATCTGTCCCATTGATCCATCACCAGCATACCGTCATCCCCCCCTCCCCCCACCCTTGTCGGCCACAAAGCTGGCGGTGTTTCAGCACTCGATTAAATCAAATGCGCTAATTGATTCAATTTGGCAGCTGACAGCGTCAAAGCTGATGTTTGGGATGTCCTTTGGGTACCATGAAATCTGGGGGCGTTTGGCAGCCCTACTGTAAGCGATGTGGCTGACGCCCAGGTTGGTGTGGTTTCTTGGTGTTGGGGAGTTCCCTGGGCCTCTCTTTCTGTAACCCTGTACTGCGACAGCTTGTCCCCCCACTGACAACACACCCGGGCTTTTCTCTGGGGGAATCATCTCTGGGGAGATCTGTCATCTGAGAGGACCGGCCCCGCTGCGGATTTGGGGGCTTTTAAGCCGTTTGCCATGATTCAGGTGAGTGTGGTTTTAGAAGGAGACACACAGGCAGAATGTCACGGTGACCTGACGGACGGATGCAGTTACCATGGAAACCCCAGGTCTGTATCCTGTGAGTTCCCTAGGTGAGAACCTTTAGCCGTGCCTGAGATGAAAATGCCACAGATATTGGTGTTGCCATTCTCAATTTTCTGAATTGCGTGGAAGTTGCGGACTTTTGCATGTATTTGTCAGTCGCTTACTGGCCACATAAATATTAATTGCAGCGTTTTAGCTATTCGGGGCTTGATTTCTAAAGTCCATGTCTTGCCTACATTTTTGTGGTGGAGCAGTTTATGACAAGAATGATGAACAGATGGTAGATTCAGCCGTACCAGTGAGACTTTGCAACAACAGAGTTTGAATGTCAGTTTTCCCAGAATTCACTCTTCTGCTGTCAGATTGAAATGAGACTTATCAGTACAACGACGCAAGAGGAGGGGATTGGAGAGTCACATCCATCCCATAACGTCTGCCATGGCTCGAGTTCCCTGTCTTAGCAGAGATGAAGTTATATTTTGGAAATGGGATTCAGTCACTTTACAGAGTTCTATGTTTTAAAGGAGAGAATTTGTCTGATGCCACAGCTGTTTCACAAGAGGATGGGGCGTTCCATGCGATACGAAATCGCTTCTGTTGAGTTGAAATGAAAGAACATATCGGCAGGAAAAACACATATCACGGGTCTGTCGGCTCTGATAAATCACAGGGGTCCTCAGCATCTACGCCTGCATCGCTGTCGGTTCTGCTTTGGCTGTCCCAGACTGTGCCTGTTCATTCCAGCCGACACCAGTTTTCACACTTTGCTTGAGGGGCTCGGACGCCTGTGCAGACTCTCTTGGGTGTTAGGGTCCCCTGGGGGTTGAAATCACTTGTCATTGGGCTGGCGTCTGACGCCCCCACATGGTTTTGGGATGACATACTGTAAAGGACGAGCGGGAGGAGGTGATGAGGATGTGGAGGTTTGCTGATACTAGATCTGTGAACCATGGGACTTTCTTACGGGCGTCGCTTGGGTACGGAGTACAAAGATTTGTACTATAAGACAAGATATAGCTCAATATATTATGTCAAAAATGTATGTCTTATAAATGTAGCTTTTTCAAATGCAGTATTGGAATGATTTGTTCAACATCCATGGATCCACATGAGACCCATAGCTGCAGAGTCAGGCTGTCGCTGTCTGGCTTTATCGATCCGCTGTTTGTGGGTCTTGAGAAGTGAGGAACCCGCATTGTAAGACCTACTTTTGAGGTTTGGGGAATGCCAGGCAGGCTTGTCATTCCCAGATGAATGGACAGGCTTCTCCTTTGAATCGTGGTCTATTAGGCGTGAGTGAGTGAATGACGTGTGTGTGTGTGAGTGCGCTCCTGTGCCAGTCATCTGCAGCAAATTCTGTACACGCAACCATGGAATATCCCATTTCAGCAGGTTAATGCAGCTGACAGATCAGGATTGTTACCACTGTCTGAGTGCTGAGTTACAAGGGTGGAATCCTTGGGGGAAAGGTAGCCACCGGTCAATATGGCATGAGGAAGGGGGCAACCAACCTCAGCGTAGGACTCGGATGATAGGTCACTGAGGGAGAGGCGGCAAGTGGAGCTGTACACCATTCCAGCACGTCCAGCTTCTAGGCAGCTTCTTGGGTGTCGTGAGAATGAGGCAGATCTGTACTGTATATCCAGGGATTTTGCTGTCCACAGGCAGACCAGGATCTATGAGAGTTTTGGTCTCCTCAAACAGACCTGAATCTACTGGGCCTTGGTATTCTTATATAAACTTGAATCTCCAGGGGTCTTCCTGTCCTCAGATAGACTGGGATCTCTGGTTGTATTTGTCAACCTTTCTCTGAAAACTCTGAAAATCATGGTCTTCTGAGGCGGACTTGCATCCCCAGGGATCCTGGTCTTCTCCGATGAAGGATGTCATCCTCCCATATTGATTAGTGAGCTGTTTTCCCCTGGTCCGGCGGTAAGATCCCCGTTTCACTATCTGTCTGTCTCTCTCTTTCTTTCTCTCCCTCCCCCTCTTCAGTTGGGACGACAGTAGCTCAGTCAGCAGCGGACTCAGCGACACTCTGGACAACATCAGCACGGATGATCCAAATACTTCTTCCTACGCTGATATCACCGCCTCACCCCGCAAGAGCAAGGAGCCCCAGGTAAACCTCTTCTGGATTTGCATGCACGTGTGTGTCCAGTGAGCAAAGATGTACGGTCAGGGTAATCACCATGCCGTAATACTGTTCGTATCCATTTACCCGGATGGCTAGAAAATGTCAGAGAAGTACTTCTTAAGAACTGTGCAATATTAAAATTGATTTCTCGAAGTACATGGAAAAAGAAATTGGACCATCAGAGTCTAGTGGGGAAAAAATGACCTTATTTGGTCCTGACAGATGGAAAATGAAGCTGTCATTTTCAAAGAGTGGGGCTCGGCCCACAGATGGATCTGAACTTGGTTTGTTGGCTGAGCTTCTCATGCCCGGCGTGCTCAACAATCAGTTCTGCTCATTACTGATGGTGAAGACCACCTTCTGTGATGAAAAGGAGTGAAGGAATCTGCATACCTGCCCCCCCCTCCCTTTCTGGGTGTCATCTAAATTACTGCCAATCGCTCCATCTGGGCCTGTGCTGAGAATATGTGCCCTTTAAATACCGTGATAAAAACGATAAGATGAAGTCAAAGTGAAACGATGTGTTTTTCCTTCCCCATAAACGAGTGGGCAGAAGGCAAGCTTGAAAGGGCACATCTGCCACCAAGCTTTGTAACATGGTTTGACTGGGACTCTAGAGATGCTAGGAGGACCTCCAGCAGGGGGCACTGTACTCTGTGCTTGAGCTGTGGCTCTACAGTGAGGCTATAAAGCTGTTTGAGTGCATTTATGATATGTTATATATCTTTGAAAAATGTTTGCAAACACAGTAATAAAAATGCATGTGTCATCTGAGGTGGGCAAACCCAAGCACATGGCTGCAGAGGTCAACTGCAGTGGAGGTGGAGGGGGAGGTGGCTGGCCTGTGGGGGAGGAGCTGAAGGCAGCGGAGGAGGAGCTATTGGCAGCCATAGACCCCACCTCCAAGTGGAAGCATGAGGATGTGGAGCGCGCAGGGCAAAAGATGGGACTGCCCTTGTCCCAGACGGGCTCCTGGAGGAGGGGCATGACTGCGCAGGTGGGCATCACGCCCCCCAGGACTAAAGGCACCACTGGGACCTTCAAAAGCATCGGTACGCTTTGTCTCCTCTGCTCTGCCACTGTTGGCGCTGAAAGGAATTATAGGGCAGGCTTTTTCTGTTAATACTTTGAAATGATGAATGTTGATGATTTGTTGGTCATATTGTTTCTGGAAAGGTGAGCAAAGCACCTTGGAGGGTGTTGAATGCTGTTACTGTGCTGCATGTGGAGATTTGGTGTCCCTGACTAGACCGATTGGCCTTTGGGAGATGTTTTATTCTAGTGACAAGAAAGCTTCAGTAAACCTGAGCCTAACTCTCTTTCTGGAGTTGTCCCATGCCAGCGCAGATATCCCTGATGCATCTGCCAGTGATGGATCAGTCAAGTGCATCTCACCTCGTTAACCGCAAAATTATTCATTGATTTTGCTGAGCTCTCGATGACCTCAATTTGGATGATTAACCCAACAGGTAAGACTGATGATGCAAAAGCGTCAGAGAAGGGCAAGGCTGCACCCAAGAACACCAGCATCCAGCGCTCGCCCTCCGACGTGGGGAAGAGCAGTGGTGATGAGGGGAAAAAGCCACCCACGAGTCTTACCCGCCCCCCTACTGGTGGCTCCTTCGGGTTCAAAAAGGCCGGAACCCCTGGAACGTTGGTCACTGCCAGCGGGGCCATGCTCGCTGGGAGCTCAGCCACTCTGGGCAAGCTGCCCAAGTCCTCAACCCTCGGGAAGGGCAACGGGACGGGTGGTGGTGTCCGCAAGACCAGCCTGGACGAGTCGCAGCCGCAGGACGACAGTGAGCTCCTGGGTGTCGGCGCAACCAGGGGGCCGTCCCAGTTCTGCTCTCTGCCCCGTCCGGCCAAGTCGTCTACCAGCACTGTTGTGGGTCGCCCTGGGCCGAGTGGCAAGTCAGCTGGCACGGGCAAGCGGCGGGAGGGAGGGAAGGTGGGATCTGGCCGCTCCAGTCCCGTCACCATCAACCAGACAGACAAGGAGAAAGTGGCTGTGTCTGATCCTGAGACCCCGTGCCTGTCGCCCAAGTCCAGCCCCACCTCCTCAGGCCAATCCGGCCTCCGCCAGCCAGGCTCCAAATACCCCGACATTGCTTCCCCTACCTTCCGCAGGTTTGTACCTGATTCTAAAGGTTTTACTCTTTAGTAGGCAAGAACGAAACAAGTTCTATGTTGATGTTGGTTTTTTTTTTTGGTTACTGTCCCTTTAAGCCAGGCTAATTGTAATGGAATTGAAGTGAGCAGAATTGCATGTTGCTCATAAGGACGTCAGACATGATGCTCAGTCAAGCCATCAGCTGCCTGAATACATTTATTTGTCTGCATTAAAAGTAATGGAGTAAAGAAGGCGCACATTAGCTGGTCAGGAGCGCTGCCTTCCTGTGCCGAGATAACAGTGCCACCCTGTGGCAAATAGATGTCACTGTCTGCAGCCGATCTCGAGACAATTGCTATGTAAAATAACAGGTACAGTAGCTCTTCTCTCAGTTATGGCCACCTAACTCAGTGAAGAGAACAGGGAGGGAAGCATTTTTCTGGCAGTTTTGCTTCAGGTTGGATATAATTGTTCCTTTATATGAGAAAGGTGTGACCTTATCAGGTTGCAGTGTTTGCAGTTTTTTTTTTAATTGGTCTGGGTTGGGTTTGTTGTGGCACACCATCTTTATACAGTCTGTGCGGTATAATGTGTGCACTTACATCCATCCATCTTACGACCATGTGTGCTAGTCAGGGCTGCTTGGGGGTCTGGAGCATGTCCCAGACAGCATGAAGCACAAACCTTGGGTTCACCCTGGACGGGATGCCTGTGCACATTCATTACCATTAAATGTGTTTGTGGTGATAGAGCCCATGGCTCTGCACTGACACTGCTGTCTCGCCACCCAGGTTGTTTGCCGCCAAGGCCAGCAGCAAAGCCAGCTCTCCAGGAACCCCCGACTCAGGCAAGTGCCCATCCCTGTTGGGCAGCCCCCACGGCACACTGGCACGGCAAGTCAGCTTGGACTCGCCATCCTCGGGGACAGGCAGCATGGGCAGCGCCGGTGGTCAGAGCGGCGGCAGCAGCCCCCTGTACGGCAGAGGCCCCGAGCTGTTGGGCTCCGGCGAAGCCTTGGGCCTGAGCCAATCACCGGCCTCCAGCCCCGCTTCGGGCCTCTCATTGGTGCACGGCGGCCGCCCCTGGGCCTCCCTCACCAGCTCGTCTGCTGGCAGCAAGGACACGCTCAGCTACCAGAGCATGACAAGCCTTCCCACCAGCTCCGAGTCCATCGACCTGGTCGGCCACCACGCTTCGGGGCCCAAGGTGATGCGGGCTGGGAGCATCAAGTCCACACTGTCTGAAGGGTGAGTGAGCCTGTTTGAGCTCCCCTTGACACCACCCAGTGGCAAACATGAGCCGTGTCATGGAGTTTCATGTTTACCCACAATGCCATGGGTGGGATCTGATGTACAAGTTTTGATTGGGTGGAAATTTTAGTGACTTCAGTTGCTATACTCGAGCGTTTATCAACCTAGTCATCAAGGACCCCCAGATGGTCCACATTTTTGCTCCCTCCCAACTCCCAGAACACCTATAACAGGTAGTCGCTGTTAATTGTTTGGTTCAGGTATGCTGGGAGCTGGGAGGGGCAAACATGCAGACAGTCTGTGGGTCTCCGAGGACTGGGTTGAGAAACAATGCTATACACTCACTATTTAATAGTTAATATTTAATAAAACATTCCCAAACAGTAACTAAATATGCCATGTGCTGTGTTTCATGTCTTGTTGGCTGGTTGTTTTGAGCAATGTAACTTTATTTTGGTGTCATATTTTAACAGCATGCCTCTGGACCGGAACACACTGCCCAAGAAGGGCCTGAGGTATGATGACCTCGTTCAGTTGCTCTCCCCCCCACTCTCTTTTTAATTTCCCCCATTGTGAGCACATGAGCCCATGTGGTGCCCTAATGTCGAGTGATCTCTGGTCCTGTCAGGGCTATCTAGAGCCTTTAATCTGCACTCCAAGAGGGCCACTGTGTTCCCCTCACTGGCTCTGTAGCCTTTTAACCTCAGTTTCTTAGATGAATTTCTGTCAGGGGTTCAAGTATCACCAGCAACACTCATGTGCTGTAGGTATCCGGAACAGAAAAAACTGTTAAAATAAAAGGAAGTGTGTGACCCGGTCATTTCCCCTCAAGTGCTTCCACCGCTGAAGCCTCTTAGCCCCGATCCGCCGATTCGAAAGCCGAGTTCAGTGCCCCTTTTCTCTGCCTGCACCTGCTGCTCAAAAGGCACAAATTGCAGCCACGGCCGGGTCAGAACATGCAAGCTTGCGCTGGTTGCTGAATGCTGAGCAGCAGCAGAGGGGTTCACTGGTGTCCATGGCGACTGACAAATCAGCGTCCGTGTGCAGAAGGGCTGAGCGTCCGTCATCGGCGTTAGCGAAGGCCTGATTCGTCTCACGTTCCATTCCGCTTCACCACCAGGCACCCGCCCTCGTCCCGGCAGGCATGCAACGAGGAGGGCAAGGAGTGGCTGCGGTCCCACTCCACGGGGGGCCTCCAGGACACGGGGAGCCAGTCTCCTCTCTCGCCACCGGGGGCGTCCTCCACCGTCAGCAAGTTCACCTACTCCAACCTCTGTGAGTTCATCACAAGCGTTCCCCGGTGGTCTCCCTCAGAGACACCAGAAGGTTTCCGTCACCGTGTCGAGTCTGTGTTTGGTACGGCTTTTTGCCAGTTGGTTTTAAACCAGGGTTCCCCCCCAGGAGTTTTGCACTGGGCCACGGAGCGCTGAGGGTGTTCAAGGGGCCTTTTTTTTTACGACCACTGAGCCGGCTATTGTACACAAAATGAAAAAGCAAGCAGATGTAAAGATTTTTGTGGTTGGCCCACAAAAGAGAGTCAAAGGAGAGAGTCGCTATGAAAATATCAGTGATGTAAAAAGCAAAAAATAACATCTTGCAGTGGCAACACGATGTGAGTTGCATAACATATGGTTGCATAGCGACCGGCAGCGTGGGCTCTCCTATCCCTCTGTGCCGTGATGCTGACAATGTCGACAATGTAATAGTATTTTTCTGTTGGGTGTAAAACCTCTGATATATGAAACTTTTGCTGTGTTCTGGCCACTGAAATGTTAGAAAGCTGTACTGTACATGACTGTTCCCGCTCTGCTCCCACAGTGAGTCCCACCAACCTGAGCAAATTCACCCTCCCTGGGCCCAGCATGAGCCGCTCCAACAGCATCCCAGCCCAGGACTCAGCCTTCGACCTGTGCAGGGAGGCCCACGCGCTGGGGGGCAGCGCCACCTCCCTGGAGGAGCGTCCACGAGCCATGAGCCGCTCGGGCTCCTTCCGGGACAGCATGGAGGAAGGTAGGCCGGCCCCTGGCACCTCTCCACTTACACGGGGTCAGCTTTTTGCTTCCGGGGCCCTGGAATCCAGGCCATTACCCACCACACAGGGGTGATTCTAGGATATTTTTTTTTAAGGTGGTGGGCAAAAAAGGAGCCATATTTCATACACAAGGGCCAGCCTAATCATTAGCCAATGATATGTATTAAATTGGCAATTGGCACCCCGGGGGCCAATGAGCTTTCAGCTGGGGCCAGTGCCCCTGTGGCCCCGCCCCTGTATGTGCCTCCCATCGTTACTGAAAACCCAGTTTTACCAGAACAGGAGGGGCAGGCTGTAATGGATCACATATGTTTCAGCACTTGGCTTTGTGGCTTCCCGTCACGTACACCCTCTCAGTAATGTCTGCTGTGTCCTGGTACCGCACTCACAGTAAGAGCAGGTGGGTGGCCCAGGTGCCAGATACGAGGGCCACAGTAACGGGCTGAGCCTCGGAAAGGCAGACCTGTCACCGTAAGTGTCATCAGAGTAACACACCCCCCCTGTCTGTCCTCTCCGCAGTCCATGGCTCTTCCCTGTCGCTGGTCTCCAGCACCTCGTCCCTGTACTCCGCGGTGAGTCTCTTCTGACCTCTCGCTCGCAGAACTAGCTGGTAACCATGGCGACCACGGCGGTGCTGAGCACAGAGGTTCTCGTTGTGGCGTCGAAGCTCAGTGCAGTTTCAATTCATGGAGCTGAGATCATAAGGGCTGTGTACGTGCACTGCTGCCTGCGCCTGTGAAGATGTAAACCTGCCTTGGAGATTCAACCCATGCAGATTCTCTGCTTCCTTTCTGGACCCTTTTCCTTTCTCATTTTTAGACAGCACTGGGATAGAGTGACATATAGCGACGTGTGAGCAATGTACACATACCCCTGAAATAAGACACTCTATCCTCACCTCTCCCTTCTTCTCCTCCGCCTTCAGTTGGCCATATACTTCTGATGTAATTTTCAGATGAGTATTGAGACGATGTCGCATGGGCAGTATCACCGTCGCTGGCTGCCACGATGTGATGCCGCAGGAATGGTCAGTGGGTCTAACGTGAGCAGTGCTTTGTGCTGTACTGCTCGTACCTTTATATAGTGTAAATTAACACGGTGCTGGTTGTAGTGGCTCCCCACTGGTTCTGTAAAGCGCTTTGGGTGTCTTGAAAGTGCTATATAAAAGTAAACATTCATTCATTCATTTATTCAATATGTGTATTCGTGTATTTATACATGTCTTAACAATGTAATGATTGCCGTGGAATGTGTGTTTCTTTAGAGAGTAACCACAAGTCTCGGTAAAATTGTTGGCTTCCCTGCCTGTGCCGCTTCTAGCATTAAACCGATAGCTAAAAAGAGCAACTTCCGTTTTAAAAGAGCTGTCATCTTCTTTATTGAACTGACTCACGCACTCGCCTCACATACCATAATTTGCTCCCTGTATGTGGGTCTGCAGCAGCAAAAACATTCTGCTCCCTCTAGGGTTGTGGTGTCACACAGAACATAGAACAAGGCGGAGGCGTCGTTTTAACTATGCGATAGATTGTTCTTGGCAACATGTTCTACTGTTTGAAGTATGTGGCCACCTTTCTCCTCCTGCTCCTCCTCCTGCTTTCTCCTCCTTCTCTTGCTTCCTCTCCTCCTATTCCTCCTCTTTATCCTCCTTCTGTTCTACTTCTGATCCTTCTCCTGCTCATTCTTCTCTTCTCCCACTTCTCCTCTTCCAGCTTTCACCTCCTTCTCTTGCTTCTTCTCCTCCTGCTTTCTCCTCTTCTGCTCCTTTCCTTCTCCTGCTCATTCTTCTCTTCTCCCACTTCTCCTCTTCCAGCTTTCACCTCCTTCTCTTGCTTCTTCTCCTC
>JAODJX010000065.1:25996666-26010140 GCA_026776945.1 Isichthys henryi
GGACTAATCAAAGTAACTAGACACAGCTGGAGACAATCAGGGAATCACACGTGGGTAATTAGGGGGCGTGGCACACGAGAGGATCGGACGAGCAGGGCATCACACCTGCTTACTTGCAAAGGCCGTACAGAGCAATGTAAGGGCGCGTCTTTATTTCATGATGAAAGAATTGAAACGCAAGCGCCTCCCTTGCTGACTCAGGGACACTTTGAACTTTGTAAAATTGGGATATCTGTATTCCATATGCCTCTTGGGGGCAGGAACAAGTCTTTATGGGCTAATTTGTGTGGCCTGTCAATGTTTTTATTGGGATTTTTTGCGAAAACACGCATCCATTCTCCTTTCCTGCATCGCTGAGGCTGCACTGTCTGTCCCAATCGCTAGTCTC
Source organism: Isichthys henryi (assembly GCA_026776945.1). Lineage (NCBI taxonomy): Eukaryota > Metazoa > Chordata > Actinopteri > Osteoglossiformes > Mormyridae > Isichthys > Isichthys henryi. The sequence continues at coordinate 25,997,055 of JAODJX010000065.1, forward strand.
TGAGGTGTCATTTTGCTGTATTGGGAGTTTCTGCTGAGCTGATTCATTCTCCTGTCCTGGCGAAGCCTGATGACCGTTCATACAAACACAAAGTGCTGGTCACGTGTGAAATTTCTACACCGGCCAACAAGAATTTATTCAAAAGTAACTGAGCCAGTGTAGGATCGTGGTGGCTGAACTCACCGCCTCAGGAGAAGAACAGCCTCACCAAAATTGGGGTCAGCTGACCTTTGATCTAGCTTATATAATGGTTCTGTGCAGGTGTGTATGTGTGTGTGAATGGTGTGTGTTTGTGCCCTGCAATGGGTTGGCACCCTATCTTGGGTTATTCCCTACTGCGCATCCATGGTTTGTGGAATAGCCTACAGATGCCTGTAACCCTCCATTGGACAAGTGGGCATGGAAAATGGATGGATGGATGGGTTTTAAAGGGTTTATATGGATTGTAGACTCAAGTGAGACTTTGAAGGCGCATAATGACGCAACTTGTATTGTTCATGTACCGCCATGTAGACTGTGGTCTTATTCTTTATGGGGGAGATTCAGATTTAACTTCATATAGGAATGATCTCTCATGTTCTCCACCCAGGTGTGAAAGAGAACAGCATCGATGGGCTGGCTTTCGACACGCTGATCCCTAAGACCGTCATCCAACGGTACCTGAACCTCCTGGTGGAGCACCGACGTATCATCTTGTCCGGGCCCAGTGGAACCGGCAAGTCCTTCCTGGCCAGCAAGCTGGCGGAGTTCATCGTCGCCAAGTCGGGCCGGGAGGTCACAGAGACCAACGTGGCCAGCTTCAACGTGGACCATAAGTCATGTGAGGTAGAGATGAACACTCCTAGATACTAGTCTTTACACCATTAGTTCACCATGCTGAATTTTAGAATTATTTAAATCAACACTATTTATGAATTAAATGAAATGATGCTTCATCTGACATTCACACAAGTATGAGTTTAGGTACACTAGAATGCTGCTTTTCCCATATCCCATCTTCCTGTTCTTTGAGACATACACACACATGTATACGGTCGAGAGTGAAGCTTGGGGTCTGAGCACAGATGCAGCCATCTATCCAGAACCCTTGGATCATGTCAGGGGAGTTAAGGGCCTTGCTTAAGGTCCCAATGGAGATGTGACCATTTTGTAGAGGAAATCAAACTCAATAAATAAAGAGCCCTTTAGCCTCCAAACTGCTTATCTATAAGTACAAGTTCCATATTTTAGGAGGTATCTTAGAATGATTGATATATAGCAGTGATACCGGTTGTACTGCTTGTCCGGCATACTCCACTCACTGAGGCGTGGGTACTTCACTGGGCTACGCTCGGCCCATGCAGTGCGTTCATGCAGTGCACATCCTTGCATAGGAGCTGCGGCAGTACCTCTCGACGCTAGCAGAGCGGTGCAACTCGGAGGACAGCGACTTGGAGATTCCTATGGTGGTCGTCTTGGACAATCTGCACCACATCAGCTCCTTAGGTGACATCTTCAATGGCTTCCTCAACTGCAAGTACCACAGATGGTGAGCGTGATGCCCTCCGCCTCCAGCAGTGGTCACTGCGCTGGTCACTGGGCTTTGGGCTGATTGTGTCCCATGATTAGACGCCCAGTTTTATAACGCATAATTTTCCATCATTCAGACTAGAACTCCGACTTGAGTGCCTGCTTGATTTCTACTCAAGTTGGGCACATATTTCAACAAAATTTCTCATCTAGACATTGACGTAAAACAGTAATAACACTGATTCCCAGAAGCTCGTCAGTCAGTGGTAATTTTACATGTAATTTCTGGTCCATGAGCTTTAATCTCTTGTCTCTCCTGTACAAGTGGTTTGGCTCTTATCTGAAATTCCTTGGCCCTGTGTCTAACTGTGTCTCCTTTGGTGATGTCAGCCCCTATGTCATCGGGACCATGAACCATGGCATATCCTCCTCACCCAATCTGGAGCTGCACCACAATTTCAGGTACACCACATGGTCCATTAGCAATCTAGTGATAGTTTTACGTTGTACCTATTTATTTGGTTTTGCGTCAGCTTTTGTGTTTGCATAAAGTATGCATCCATTTGAAGAACTTTATATTTGCCTCATCTACTTTGGCACTATAGCAGGCATTAAAATGCGTTTAGTGAGACTGTATGTAGTGAGAACATTCATTCACTTGGAGTAACACGTTTGACTGATTTCAAATAAATGTGATAACGCAAAGTACTGGTTGGCTTTTGTGTGTGAACGATAAGAGTAAGAGTCCTCAACAAAAATCATTTTGTGTGGGATCCTGTTCACTCTGAGAAGACCTAATAATATATGGCCTACAGAAAATAGCAGGGGTCTCATTTAACGTTCACTGAAAGAGTATTAAATGCATTGATTAGATGTGACAGAAAGTCAAGAAGACTCCATTCTCAGCTGGTTAATCGCAGATAACAACCATAAAGGGACTAGCTGAGCACTTTGGACTCTTTGCAGCAAGAATAAGCTGTGACATTAATTGCATTAATAAAACATCATCATTGAAATAGAGGTTGAGCACCGCAATAAATAAAAAATGAGGTAAGGTCTGAAACTATGTCCATCTTGGCTCACATGTGTAATTTCACTTATATTTCCATTTGAAACAATGATATTTGACATGGATTCTGCAGCTACTACTGTGGTGCATTGTTTGAATTGCAAAATGCATTGTCCTTCTGTAGGCATAATAAAATATTGATTATTGATTATTGTTATTAAAATATTAATTTTCTCACCCAACTGAAAGGTCACTCAACTGAAAGGTCCCACTCTTATTTGTAATGGTGGCTGCTCGTCACCGATTGGCCCTTGCAGGTGGGTGCTCTGCACTAATCACACAGAGCCAGTGAAAGGCTTCCTGGGCCGCTTCTTGCGGCGGAAGCTGATCGAGACGGAGACCGCCAAGAGTGTGCGCAGCAACGACCTCGTCAAGATCGTAGACTGGCTCCCCAAGACCTGGCAGCATCTCAACGGCTTCCTGGAGGCCCACAGCTCCTCTGACGTCACCATTGGTGTGCATCAAGCCTCTCTGCACCATGTGCTGCTTTTGCACTGATCTCCTGCCTCACATGTGCTGCGGCACTGGGGGGGGGGGGTCCATGGTGGCATCCATACTGTTTTGGAGGACTGTCCTATATGACTGCCTCCCCCCCAACTTGGGAAATGTTATCATCGGATGGAGGTGGAATCACATATTATTTCAGACTGAAAATAGCAACAATAGCTAATTCTGAAAGGTCCCATCTCTCTCTCAGGTCCCAGGCTTTTCCTGTCCTGCCCCATGGATGCCGACGGGGCCAGAGTTTGGTTCACTGACCTGTGGAATTATTCGCTGGTGCCGTACCTTTTAGAAGCCGTGAGAGAAGGGCTCCAGGTGAGTGCAGCAACGGTCCTATGTCGTCATGAGAAGCACAAGCACTCGGTGATCATCCCCTTTGACATGCGCATCTTGTCTGCTTAGCTGTACGGCAAGCGGGCCGCGTGGGAGGATCCTTCCAAGTGGGTGATGGACACTTACCCTTGGAGCTCCGCCTCCCTGCAGCATGATTGGCAGGGCCTGCTTCAGCTGAGGCCTGAGGATGTGGGCTACGACACCTTCAGCGTCAAAGAGGGCCCTCTCAAACAGACGTCTCACGGCGAATCTGAGGGCGACCCGCTGGTAAGAACGTGGCGAGACACATTCCGCCATCCCCTCAGGCAGCAGCCACACACTGCCCCCCAGTGGTAAGCTGCTGCGCACTGTCCCACCGCAGATGAACATGCTGATGAGACTGCAGGAGGCTGCCAGCTACTCCAGTGGCCAGGGCTGCGACAGCGACGACTCCAGTCACCGCGACAAGCCGCTGGACTCCTCACTGGAATCCACACTGTAGAAGAATCCCCCATACCAGCCCTCACTGGGGACAGCATGTGGCAGCCAGGACCCTGGGACAGGGTCTGTCAGGATCCGGCCAATCACGGAGAGACGAGATCCGATTCGTCGTGATGTGTCATTGTGCACATGGGGTGCAGAGTTGGCGCCTCAAGGGGGCCGGGGGTTGGTGCCCTCAGACAAGAGCCCCCCTCAAACCAGAACCACCCCCCTGAATCAATGACTGTTACCACACCCACCTAGTCCCCCCCAGTCAACAACTTTTATCGTTGCCACCCCCAGTCTAGCAGTCAACACTGCTTCGGTCAAATATTTTCTGGTGCTGACACTGCTGGGACGCGGCCTTTAGTTTGCGAGACCGGGTGTCACAATGTGGCCCACAGGCAGTGCTAAATAATCGCGTCCAAGTTAAACTGGATTTCTTTTTTGTTTTATGGTTTTTTTTGCTCGCCTGAATGGTAGACGTGCCGAGCAACTTTCCGACTCGTTACGTTTACTGAGGTGCTACGGAGGGACTCCTCTCCAGCCCAAACCCTGACCTCGGCAGAGCCCACACCACACCGGCCGTATGACTGGTGCCAATTTCTGGTTTACAAAATCGCCGCCCCCATTTAGAGGTATACACAGCCCCCTTTGCCAAAAATAAAGCACAAAACACCGGTGCGACAGCCAGGCGATGACTACTGTGAAAAACTGGACACTGCGAGGGAAGTATCCATGGGCACAGCTGTGCTGTCCGCCTCTCTCCTCGGGTTTCAGATCCGCTGTCGTCTTCTTCGATTCGCCTGCGTCAGACTTGCATAGCTACTTATCCTCCTTTTACGTGAACAAAGTACTATAGCAACCAAATGCTGCTAGCCAGAAAAACTACGTAATTTAAGAGCAAATTTCCAATACTCATTCCATGCATTTTTTTGTTGTTTTTCAGATGAGGCAGCGAATGACCTAAAGTCAGGCTTCCTCATCATCTCTTACGGTTTTGGGAACTGAAACTCACACAATCCTCATGTAATCCAACAAAGAACTTTCATTACGTTTCCAAAACTCAATAAGTCCACAGACATTTTTGTAAAGATGTATCTCGTGTGCTGAGTGAGTTTTGGGAATTTGCTCTTCGCTTAAGACAAAAAAGAAACACGGTTATTATTAAAGGACCGCGGGGGGAACCAATGAAGGCGGCGAATTCGAACATGGTGCTTTCTCTCTGCCTTAAACGGACGTGCAGGGTGTCCAACGTGTTAGAGGAAAGGCGAATCGACAGACAGATCGCCAGGTGACTGTAGTCAGGCCTCAATGGCGGGAGGGGGGACGTTCTCGCCAGATGCAAGCGACTGCGCCCCCCACGCAATGCCCTCTTTTCCCGTGGATGACCTGCAACTAGGTGCACCTAATCCTGCTGTCGAGCTTCCCACCACAGCCTACTTCAAAGAGTACATATGGTTAGAAAAACACTTGGGAAAGACTGTGTGCCCAAAGAAATGGTTTGAGTTTGTGTGTTTTTTCACAGTAAATCTGTCATCGTTTGAATAGGAACGGGCACAGCCCTTAATGACCCGGCAACAGGTTTGAAGTGGCTGCGATGCGAGAGAGGAGACTATTTACACACGGCCTCCAGCAAGGACTGGTGAATGCCGATGAGCAGAGAGTAACTACTTAGAGCTACTTTATCCTGTTTCTTTAAAAAAAAAAATAAAAAAAAAAAGAGGGCTGGTTTTGCACAGTTTCTCGGGGTGGGAAAGACTGTAAATAGAAATTTCTGGAACCAGGAACTCAAAGACACTTTCCACCCTCCCGGTTAACCTTACGCTAAGCTGAGAATCCTTATCCATGTGCTTGCAAGGGGAGACACAATAACAGACTGACAGCAGGACGAGGAAGGAAATGTCGAAAAACAGTCCAGCATGCTGCCCCCTACAGGTGTGGCTGCTCATAGCGGCTGGTCATTCTCTGCAGGAGCTACATCACATATTAAAGCATGTGCCACTTTGGTGACTTAAAAAGAGAAGTTGCTTAAATCCTTATTTGAAGGAAGAGAGCATGATATATCCGTCTTATGCAGCAGTGTATGAATCAAATAACTTATTCAATGACTCGTAAAAGCACGCAGAATATAGCATCTTCGGTAGAGAAATAAATAAGCATACAAGGTACGATTGCCCAAACGCAGTTCAATGACACTGCAGACCCAGGATAATAACCCACAGGCAGAATTCTACACAACGAGAAAAAAAATTTTACAAAACTAAAAATAATTATTTAAAGTAAATTTCAGTTTCACCTTTCCCCTGCAGACTTCCTGGACAGATAAAGCATGTTTAACTTACTCATCATTTCCAGTATATCTGCAGAACTACGTCATTTTTCATGTACAAAACAACACTTTCCTCTGACATAATACCCAGTATACACATGGACCTATTAGATTGCCACTCTACATTCCATGCTGTGTTCAGGTACAGCAGGGGGCAGGACGGGGTCAATTCCTCTCGGTTTCAGCGGCCTACTGCAGTTGATGGCGGAAAGTGGGAGCTTCACTCACCTATTGGGTGAGATCCGACTGCAGTTTACGACTCCATATGCAGTCATTGGTGCCAAACCTCAGGACAATCCTGCTTTCTGCAGGCGACTCGTAAGCCTTGTGAGCTCCACACTGCCCCTGCCCAGATTCAACACACACATAGACAGTGCCAGATCCAGGATCAGCGCAAGCCTCTCGCACAAAGTGTTCAGTGTCAGGCCGAGGCAGCTGATGCTGGATCAACCCTGGGGTTCCAAACTGCCAATAACAAACCGGTACTTGCCAGTCAGGCATAACTAATCAACCACAAATGAACAAACATTATTTGAACAGATGTACTGCAAGCTGTTCTAGCTCCACTGACAAAAGCAGCCTGCTGCTTGGTTAACAGAACCCAAGCCCACGCAGACCTGTGTAGGCCATGGTGAGTATATCACCCCAGTGACGTGTTCAAAATCCATCTTAGTCAGTGCGTGGCATCTACTGCTTGGGAAATCGCTCTTTTCAAATTTTTTTTCCCTCCGAAGCATTGTCTTTAAATGTTTTATATTTTGTACATTTGTATGTAACATATAATGTAAATAGACAGAGCGATTTAAATCATCAGAGGAATTTTGTAGTCTTTGTAAAGCCCTAATAAACGGTATTTGGTGTTCCAAAAACACACAATGTGGTGCCTTTTTTCAAAAATGTATTTCTATTCCTTGTAGATTCCTTATGATCATTCTGGTGTGATGGGAAAAGAGGCACCGGAGTCCAGGGTGTACGCAAGTTTCCTTTGAGTGGTGAAGGTTATTAATGGAAGAATACAAAGGGGTCAGTTTGAGTGTGGGGGCCCCTTCATGGCGGCCGCCCCCTGATATGCAGGAAGCACATGCACTGCTGACTTGGCCTTTCCCTTCTCTTCTCAGCTTCTTCTCAATGTGGGCTTTACATCTTGCAAGGGGACACTGCCCCCCTCCCCCCTGCACCACTAGCCCAATGTAGAAGATTTTGATGGGGGGGGGGGGGCGACATCAGAGGCCAGTTATATTTATGGGGCTGGCTGCACTGCGCTGTGTCTATTTTCTGCTTAAAACAGAAAATAATCCGTATTTCTGTTTTACTATTTCGTTGTGTGGTGACACAAGGGGTGCCCATGCATTTAGAGGGTTGCCAACTTTGGTCAGCTGGCTGGAGTGAGATTTTCAGTGCAAGACAAGTCTGCACACGCATACGCATGCATGTAGATATATGTGACGGTTTTATTACCTTGTAAATAGTCTGTAGGGTCTGCAATCTGTCCCAGTGCTTGTGATGTAACAAATTTTTGCCTTATAATGGAATAATATAGATGTGTCGTAAGATTTTTTGTGTGAGCGTGAGAGTCTGAAAGCACAAGTGTCACGCCAGATGCGTGAGACTTGGCAACGTGGCAACTGCGCAATTATTGGCCTCTAGCTGTGTCCAATCGGCACTCCTTGTGCCTGATGGTGAGCAAAGCACATTTACCAATGGCTTGTGTGGTGCTGATCGCCCTCTACTGGTGGGAGGCAGATTCCTGCTGGTTCCGGGCATTGCGTCGGTTTCTTAATAATGGCAGTTCTTGTCCCATCTCATGATGCCAATATATATACACTGATCAAAAAAATTAAAGGAACACTTTGAAACCACATCAGATCTCAATGGGGGGAAAATATCATGCTGGACATCTATACTGATATGAACTGAGTAATGTGTTCGGAATGAAAGGATGCCATCAAACATAAGGGTACGTTGATGTTGTAGTAAGAGGGCTGGTTGAAAAGGTCCCCAATTATAAAAATAAACTTCTGATAGTATAGAATAATAAAAGTGATATCAAAATGAAGACAATTTCTCTTAAACACTGTAAATTTATTTTTCAACAGATTTACTGCTTTACCCCATTTACTGCCGCGCATTTTCCTAAACGCGCTTCCATGATGGAAGTTTCTGGCTGCTTTCTGATCCATTTGCGCACAGCAGCTTAAAGTTCGCCATCCGAGGAAAAATGTTGGCCTTTTAATGTCTCAGTGATATGGTGCACTATTTCTTGACTAATGTCTAACTTTAGAGCAGTTTTTCTCTGCTTAATTCGGGGATTTTCTTGAATCATGACACCCAGTCTGCTTTAGTTCTCATGAGTCACTGAAATGGGTCCTCCTGGTCTTTGCTCATCAAAGACACTCATCTCGCCCTTACTACCGCTTTTGGCACGTCGGGCCCACTTGGGTACATTTTTCACATCCATACATTCATCACCATAAATTGCCATCATAAGCCTAGGAATTTTGATTCAATTTTGTTATTCTAATGGTTGCTGCCATCTAGTGGATAACTAAAGTAATTGCTTGATTTCTGTACGTGCTCTGAATCCCAAGGCTGCTTTGCGATATTTCGAGGTTTCATTTGGGTCCTGTGACTAACTAGCTGTTTTAAATTGGCCCTGAAGATCATATAGTAAGGAACAAGGTTTTATAAAAGATATTTGGAGAGACTGGACTATTGGGTTTTAGCTCAGAACATTTTTTCTGTAGCCCCCAAATTTATCCTGCTGGTCGTAAGTTACATTCCCTTTTGAATGGTGGGGCTAAGGCATAGGCTAACGTTACTATTGTATACTTCCGACAAATTTGACTATTTGGATCTTCGAATCTAATCCTTGGCAATCCCTTTGGCCCACCCCCCACAAGTAAGGGTTGTCTATTACTAGGGATCGACCCAGCCACATTTTTTCGGTTCCGATCCGTCAATACCGATATAGATTCAAATACAATAGCTCCACTTAATTTAATAATTTATATAGACGTTATATCATATTAATATGAAACTACTACATACAAATGAAAACACGTGAGCCAAAAATCTTTAATTAGGCTACATACGTACTGTTCCAACTCGTTTGTACATTTTGGTTTAAGAAGTTTTTTAGGCATTTGCAGTTCAATTTGAAAATCTTCCAAGCGAGGACACAGCCCCTCCTATCACAAGCGATTTCACGAAACAGGCAAAGCTAGCGCCTCCCAAATCATCCATTGCTTTTTCATCCATCCACCTCTCAAAACTTTGTTTTCACAAATTGCTGTGCTTCTAAAAGCGTAAAATACCTGTCCACCGCCCCCCTGTTACCCTTGCAGCTCCTCCTGCTGCAAAGGGAAGACGCATGACGTCACAGCAGGCGGAAGTCACCGCGCTTTTACGCGCTGAGTGGTAGCGTCATCTTTCAGCTTGAATGCTACAAAAAAGCATCAGAAATGGAAAAAAGCGGTCGTACGACTGATTATACAAATTAATTCAACAAGAAACGAGTCAGACAGCCGAAAACTAAATAAGTATCGGACATGGATCGCTTACATAGGTCTGCTTGGGTGCGAATACTGATCCGAATATCGGATCGGTGCATCTCTACCTGTTAGGAAATGTTATGTATGAAGGGTAGGTGTAATAAGCCGAAGCTTCAACCTACACCTTTTCCGTCAATATCTATGTATGTTTTTGTATGTATGTGACTGAAATGAATTTAAATTTATTCATTCTCGTAGGCCCAGTGATTTCATTTATACGTTTCAGGGCTGAAATGATGGAATGGGAAAAGCAGGAATTTTCCCATATTGGTCAGTTGCATTTAAAATTAAACAAACCGGAATACTGTGAAATGTTTGTGCCACAACTAGCATGCAAATGGATAAGGCCTTTAGCAATCCTCTCTAAAATTTCTTTAGTCAGCTAACATTAGCATCAAAGACTAGATTCCAAAGATGTCATCCCACTCATTAACACCTTTTTAGAACAACCGAAACAGCTGGATTATTTAATCAGGCAGACTTTTCAACTTCACACATAACAAACAGACATATATGTCTGATTAGGGGAGCATGCACTTTTACAGCATTTTACTGTACCCGCCACATGCCGAAACACATCAGGATCCTGGTGGGCGACCCCCCAGGCCGACACACAGTCCAGTCTCACCTTCTGGAAATCCATCTGCCTTCTATCTATGTCTCAGCATACAGCAAGACAGGGAGCACCAGCACTCTAAAGATTTGGACTGTCATCCTCTTACAAAGATATCGAGAACACCACACACCTCTTTCCAGTGACCTTATCACCCCCCATGCTCTCCCAGTCCATCTACGGACTTCATAGGAAGAGTCACCAGAGACAAGAATGTCACTGCCGAGGTAAGTGAACCTCTCGACGTGGTTGACATTCTCTCTGTTGACAGGCACACTGCTGATAGCTATGCCCAAGAGGTCATTAAAGGCCTGGATCTCGGTATTTTTTCCAAGGCACTTGCAAGCCCAGGCACTCAGACGCCTTGCTCAGTCTCTCGAGAGCCCTGATCAGAGCCTCCATTGACTCTGTGAAGATCACAGCATCGTCGGCAAAGTCAAGATCAGTGAATCCTTCTCCAGCAACAGATGCCCCACAGCCACTGGACCGCACGACTTTGGCCAACACCCAGTCCATGCAAGTATTGAACAGAATAGGAGCAGAAACACACCCCTGATGAAACCCAGTATCAACTGGGAAGAAGACAGAGATTCTGTCTCACAGCATTCACAGTAGCAATGTACAGACCGGCCATGACATCCAGTAACTTCGGAGGGATCCTGTGAAGTCTCAGGATGTCCTACAGGGAGGTTGAATGCTTTACAAAAATCAAAGGCTGCATAGAAACTCTGCTGATATTTATGTTTGTGCTCAATGAGAACCTCAATGCCAGGATGCAGTTGATGGTAGATTTTTTTAGCTGTAAAACCAGACTGCTCTAATCACTGCTAGGCGAGCAAGTGATCGCAGATCCTATTGAGGATGATCATACCCAGCACATTTGGAATTAATTAAATATAGAATCATATAAGCATATGAGCTAAAACCTGTACTAGTTAGAATCTTCAAGTCAAATCAAAAGGAGTTCTGCAGACCACCTCCGACTCCTCTCTAGAACAGACCGACTTCCCACAAAATGTGATTTATGTAACATTAGATGCACTCACTGAAAGATGTAAAATGGAGAAACAACACATTAAAATTAAACACCTATACAACACGTTAAGAAAACAAAAATGAAATGATGCTTTATTTATCCCTATGGGGGCATTCTCCTTTTGGCTGCCCTATCTTGCTCTCCATGATACATAGTAGTTGAATGCAAACTTAGTAGTAAAGGGCAACTACCTGCAGCAGCACTGAGAGAGCTGGGGCTTGAGGGTCTCTCATAAGGGCCCACAGTTGTGATTATTCTGCCAAGACCAGTCTTAAACCAACAACCTTCTGGTCACAGGCGTAGATTTTTACCCTACTGAGTCAATGGTCAGCTGCCTCTGAGTATTATTGTGATAAATTTCCGACTTTAGTGCAACAGCTCAATAGTTCAGAGTATTACAGGGCTGTCCCACCTGGAACCAGAACCAGCAGTCTTCTGGGTTCAGTGTCTGCAGTCTTAATCACTGTGTTGCTTATTACCCATCAGTGGTGGCTGGCCCAATTGTTTTTTTCAACCAAATTGTAGAGGTTATTTTGAGAACATTTTAGGTCTACTAAAACTACTAGATAAAATGAACAATAAATCTGAAAAAAAAGACAATTCCACTTAATTCCACATGGAGGTGTCCTTGCTTCAAAGAGAACAAAAGATATAGTTAAAGCAATGGAAGTAACTGGAAACTTAATTCTAAACCCATGTCAATCATAATGCTAGCTGTAACTCTAACCTTAAACTTAGCCCTTGTGCTAAGTGAAATTAACCCCAATTGTTCTGCTAACCTCAACTCCAACGCTACTGCACGTGGCCTATTGAGTGCACCCTACAAAATGTACACTATAAAGTACATACTACTGATTTTACAGTTTTTCTCAGTTGCTTTGGCACATTTAATGAAACATTCTAAGGAGCAAATCCTACAACAGTTCATGCATGTAGCACCATGCTATGGTTTAGCTGCAAAACTTGTAACTTACCCTTACCAATTAACTCATGTCTCCAAAGCAAATAATTCCACCAATAAATCAGTCAGTGCCAACAAAATGAAAAGTACAATCAGCATCGTTTTAACCATGAGAGTCAAAATGCTTCGATAAACTGTCTAACAGTATCAGCGTGTTCTTCAGCTCCGATCTTGAATGGTAGTCGGTTACCACTTTCTCATTGTTGCTGACTGATCATTCTTCTTTAGCAAAATTACTTATTAATGTCAGAGACACCAGTTTTAACATTGCAAGGCTCTATATCACTGTATCTTCTGCGAAAGTGGAGACCTTCTTGGTCTTCAACCTCGAAGTCCATTCCTGTGCAGAGCTCTAGTGATTGTGTTCTTTGCCAAGTCATTTTTTAGAGTCTTGGCAGTTGTTCTGGAGTTTTTAGACACATCTCTCACTAGTGTCCTTTCCAGGATCTTTGAAATCTTTCGCTTCCTACCTCTGCCAGGCTTGTTCTCTACTGTGTGGCTCTCTTTGAATCTCTGGATTATACTTCTGGAAACACTGTGATAACTTTGCATATCCTGCTTTGAGTACATCAACAATTCGTTTTCTCAAGTCCAAACTGATGCCTTTTGTTTTTGGCAATGTACTTTCTCAAATGACAGCTGAATGCCCATCGCAGGGCACACTCACACACCATTCACTCACGCATGCACACCTACGGGCAATTTAGCAACTCCAATTAGCC
>JAODJX010000065.1:26107367-26119033 GCA_026776945.1 Isichthys henryi
CCCCCCCCCCCCCCCCCCCCGCCCCCCCCCCCCCCCCCCCCCCCCCCCCCCCCGCCCCCCCCCCCCCCCCCCCCCCCGCGTACGGCCATAAACACCTCATTTTTAGTAGTATTGCTGTTTATTTTTGCGCTGATAAAGAATGGTACTATGTCCTCAGATCCTGCCTGTATGATATCTGTCATGGCTGGTATTTCATAGCTGATATCAAAAACCTTGCCCTGTTTGTCGTGTTGCTGTGTTTAAGTGCTGTTCTGTGTGCTGGGGTAGTATGAACACGCATTCATGGCGATAGTGTGAGAGTCCCAAACGTGTGGGTGCTAGCGTGGACACTGGGGAGGTGTGAAACGCATGGCGACACAGGGAGGCGCCGTGGAGATCACACACGCCAGGCCAGAAGCCATGTAGCGTGTGGGCGTCGTGTGTCAAGCACATGGTGTAGCGCGAGTCGGCGGCTGATGGACGGCGGAATGACTGCAGACAGCGGACTCGTCCACTTCCTGGACGCTTGCTCTTGCAGCCCAGCGGATGCTGACTTTCTGCAAGTTCCGCTGACAAATCGCAGAACCGAGGCCGTAGCCTGACGTCGATTTACGGCTTTTAGGACGGATCTGTGGTTGATTCCGACAACAACTTTGCAGCCAGTCAGATTTGCCTTCACGCCGCTAATTTGCTGAGAACAAAGTGTGCTTCTCTCCCTTACTCCTGCATGTAATTACTGCCTTTTGTGTTCTGCCTTTTGTTCACGTCTCTGACTCACCGCTGTAAGGTTAGAGTGCAAAAACGGCACGCTTTGGCAGGTGTGCATTAGTGCCACTTTTAAATAGACATTCAGAAAAATCAAAATATCAAATCGTAACCCCGATTCCTCTAAGCTCCTTTCAATGGCTGAAGAAAACAACGCCCACATAATCTATGCGGGAAGGGGCATTAATGTAGCTCAAGCTGCTTGATTGGCCTTGAAGTGCTTTCTGCGTACTGCAACCCCCACCCCCACCTCAGAGTAGCTGATGGAAGAATTATCAAAGGTGTGACATCTCCACTCAATCTCCCACAAACATAAGCTGCAGTATACCATGGGAGGTGAAATAAAAATGCATTTTCTTGATCTCAGTGCAAACTCTGTGGTTCAGGCGGAGTTTGAAGTCTGGGTTGTATTGTCCAGCCCTTCACCATAGGGGAGGGTCCGGGGGCTGTGAAGCAGCACTTCCTACAGGTGAGAGATTTCTCTAGTTGGTGGTAGAATTGCTATGGAGCTCTGAGTGCGGTTTCTAAGTGAAGCGGCTTTTAGGGTGCTTGTTGGAGGGCACTGGCTATGTGTGATGGCACTGCAGCAGACTTGGTGTGACTACAGTGATCAAGAGCTGTTGAGTACTACTTTAGAATGAAAACTGGGGAGGGAGATAGACCTTATTGGATCCCGTGATAGGCTAGCATTCTGTCCAAAGTGTTCCACTGCCCTGTACTGGATAAGTCATTGGGATGGATGGATGGATGGATGGATGGATGGATGGATGGATGGATGGATGGAGAACTTGTGGGAAATCTTTTGCAGTCCTCCTCCCATGTCTTCTTATTCTGTCAATGCTGGACACATCTTGCACATGAAAAAGACTATAGCACAGATTTGTGTAAGAGATTCAAAAAAACAGGATCCTTCTGCCATCTCAATGTCTGCACTTTGGGTAAGTGGCCCTCGGCAAACCTGGGCTGATCCTGAACAAAGAAGCATAGTCTGGAGTTAGTCATAGATCAACTCTGAGTCAATGTGCCCCCTGAACGTGTAGCTACACACTGTTGCTTCAAAGGAGGACCGTCTTCTTTGTGCTTCATAGACTTCATATTATCCTTCTTGTCTGGATGCTGTTTATTATCTGGATGCTCACTGAAAGTCTTCCCTCCAAGCAAACAGGCAGTTGCTGGCTTGGAGGAAGGACCTGCCTTTGGCAGATCACGACATCCGCATGATGTTTCACGTCCGCGCTCATTGTCTGTTACTGTCTGTCATCTTGACTCTGTATTGAATCTTCAAATCTAAAATTTGAGTGAAATTCCCCTTTGAATCTCAACTTCTTTTATCATTCATTCCGAATCACTTTATGCAAAAACAGCAGCATTGTTAAACTGAACTTTAGAAAATATGTTTTTGTTGTTTTGTTTTGCTGTGGTGTTTCTAAACTGCAATTCACATGGATGCTGTGAAATCAAAAAGATATTTTTTTTTTTTTTAAAAAAAAAGAAAAAACAAGGAAAAAAATCGTTCCCTGCTGTGAGTATGAATGTCTAGTTGGGTGCGATCTTATAACAAGCTTTCCCTTCATTGGACCAATTACTGTAGGTTACTATGGTGATGAGGCTTCAAGCTGGAGTTCTGGAACTCTTACAGTCTTTTATTATTTGCTGCAGGCTCCCCAGACAGTGATCCCACACACACGTGCACAGACACACATGTCAGCCCAACCATACATGCAACCCCTCCAACTACGCCTACCTAGCTCCAGGAAAAACATCTCAGTTAAATAAGGTTTTTCTGCTGTTTAACCATTTTCCAGAAGCCATCAGAAACCAGCACAATATATTACTCTTCATCGTGGTTGCGGTTTTCATTGTGTTTATCTTTATCTGTACATAAATGTACGAGTATTACGCATCCTGTTTTGGGGTCGATATCGTCTGTGACCTCATTTCTTTGCCTCCTCCAGCATCTGACTGGCCGCCCAGAGCCACCATGACCGAGAGCCGAAGGGAAGCCCTGGCGGTCGTTCCCGCGCCTACCAGCACCTCCTCCGCCTCTGCCGCCTCCAACAGCACGGAGGCCACCGGGCAGGGTGCGAGCAAACCCAAGGACGAGGCCTTCTCCAAGCTGAAGGACAAGTTCATGAATGAGCTCCACAAAATCCCACGTGAGCATCTAAGCCTGGTGAACAATTCAATGCTGTTGATTGGATGGATTTTATGTAGCTAAATATACATACAGTACTGTGCACAAGTCTTAGGCAATGAAAGAAAATGATGTTTAAATGATCTTCATGTTGGTGTAAAACTATGGTATTATGTCAGCTTAGTAATTTCGAAACCTCTCTTAAAGTCGCCTCAGGATTTGCAGCAATCGTCCAGTACACCCATGTCCAGTACATGTACCATTAACATTCCTTGTTTGGCTAATCAATACCTCATTCTTTAACTTAACTAATTACAGTAATTAATTAATTTAATAGATACAAGGAATGGCTGAGGTGCCCCTGAGGAGAGGTTTGGGAACTGAAGTGGTGTTCATCTAGCCCTCCAGCAAGATATCAGTAACTTTTTGAAGAACAGAATAAATTCTTGCTTATTTTTTATTGTTACACTTAATTTCCATATGTTGTAATGTCGTATGTTGCATTTTCCCCAATCAAATATACACTAACTGTCCAGATTGAGCCTTAAATCTTTTCTTTGACTGCCTAAGGTTTCGCACAGTAGGTGTATCTCAGATGTCACACAGCCTGGGATTTTTTATGAAGTGTGAAAGAGAGGGAGGGATTTACTGGCTGATTTTAGTACACTTTTGGTGGCTTTTCATTCCCATGAATTTGCTCCTCCACAAAAGCACCATGCAAATAAATAAGTATGGAAAGTTTTTTCGCGAAAAATGCTGAGAAGTGAAGTGTCTGAGGGACAAATGATCGCCACAGTTCTTTTAGCAGATTTACGTGAAGAAATGCCAAAGGCAGGAAATGATTCTTGTTCCTTTCGAAAATAACTTTTCCCATAAATTACACCAATTACGTGCTCCGGCATCCGGATTTTCGCGAGCGGGCTCCGGATAAGCGCTGGCATCGACTCCAACCGAACGCGCAGCTGTTCTCCCCGGTCCCGTCGAAACTCCTCAGACGCCGTCCTATAGTAACTACCCATTTATTCGTACAAAAAGCAGGTCGGTGGCCAATTTTCTGCACTTTGAAGCAGTCGCGGGGAGAACATGTGGAAAGCAGTGAAGAAGTGCTTTGCAGAAAAGCTACAAGGGTCTTCCAGAGGCTCAGGAAACGAACTGTGATAGTAAAACGGGTTATCCATGGAGGCGTCTGGAATGTTAATGCGTCACGCTGTAAAGTGGTATTATTACTATTATTATTTAATCATCTGACTGATGCTCTAATTTGGAATGGCTTACACGGTCATCACGGCGCAGCACGACTCAAAAAAATCTGGCTACTTCCCACATACGTAGTTACACAAGAATTGCATTAAGTCTGGCAGGCGACAGCTCCGTGCCGTGGAACCAGCCGAAAACACCTCGCGGCAAAAGCCGTCCCATGCGCTAACGTTTCGAGCATGCTGTGCACAGACGTCAAACTCCTGCTGATGTGGGTTGACTCTGGATGCAGAATTATCCGGAAGGTACAGTTCTGAAAGGCTGGATTTGGATAAGTGGGTTCTTGGGCCGCTTTGGGGACAGTATAGAAGCTAAAGTTGGTCTGTGGCTCGCCAGTGATTACTCTGCTAGTGATTCTGCTGGGTGATAAGCTAGAATAGCATGGTGGGTAACCAAGGCTCGTTTACCGATACGCTGCTGTCACAATTGCGTCGGCTTGCAACTCCTGGCAACCCATGTGCGCAACTCGTTCCTCCCCGAGGGTGCAATTACGGCACCCACTTCCCCGGCGTCTCGTGGCTCCTTCCGGGGAACGGACCTGCGCCGTCTGTCTGTTATATTGTCGGCCGCCCACCGGGAATGAAATTGCTCTATGTCCCCTTTCCCACTGGCTGTGAAAGAAACCCATATCTTCTGCAAAGGAGGTGATGAGGCCTACATAATGGCATCTTCAAGCATCTCATAGCACACGTTGGAGCACTGCCTCCCATCATTCAGCAGCGATTTTCCGACAAGGTTACATATGAAGCGAGCACGTCGTAAATTCGTCACTAGACCTGTAGGGTAGTTAAGCACACAAGACGGAACACAAACATCCCCATCTCTCCGCTGTGGTCTCCTAGACGTCTGGTCCAGCAGTTACCGTTTACTTAAATTCTTACAGTGCCTCATTACATGCTCCACGTTGGACTGGTATCCCATCCAGGGTGTCCCCTGTCTTCTGCTACCTAGGATAATCTTCAAGCTCACAATGACCCTCAAAATCACCCCCGAGCAGTAGATGTCTGTCTGGTCAGAGCAGATTGGCTGTCTCTGAGTTTCCGCGGCGTTTATAACACTTACAACACCTACTCTCCAACCAGCTGCAAAAAAGTGCCGAGTCACCCATACCTTCGATGTGTAAAGATCACTTTCAGAGCTGGAATTATGGAAATCGTGGTGTGATAATGAAGACCCCCAAGCCCCTAATCGCTCACAACTTGAGGGACAGACTGTTACATAATGTTAGACATGTGACTACTAACTCTTGCATGTGACAGTACACTGTAACTTAACAGTATAACTTAATATCTAAGAGTCAGTTTAGTTTACAATCTGGCTGATTGTTCCACTGCTGCTCCCAGTACTTTTCTGTGGATCAGTTTTAGCTTTACAATTGAGCTTAATATGTTAGTGCTACCATGCTAGCTAGCTACCTTAAGTTTGCCTGAAATGTCACCTGCAGAGGTGGCAGATGGCGTCACCATTTACAGCCACTCCAAGGGTTAGTGCTAAATGCAGTTCACCGAAAATCTCTCCAGCTGGCCGCGAAGCTAGTTAATTTAATCTTCCCGGGTACTTCCGACTTAAATTTTTAAGGCACCTTTGAGCGGTAACCAACCATGAAATGCCTACAAAGTTACATCCCACCAGCCATCTTATTGTCGCTCTTAACAACTGGCAGGCTCACGTTTTAATGTCTGAGTCTTTCTATCATATATTTCGTTTGATCTTCTACCAGCAGGTGTTTTGCACGACCAAATTACCGGGCTAAGGAATTTTCAGTGCAAAGCTATGTTCTATTCTTGAATATGATTTTGAATTGAGATGGCCCGCCAACTTCGAGTGGTTCAAATCGAAGCCCAGCTCAGTCTGCTTGAAGTGCTGGTGCTCTTAATATCGATTCCTGAATCTCCTTCTACAGTCCACAGATTTATGTTGGCTAAGTTGTTCAGTGTCAGGCTAAATAAAGGTGCGTGGTGGATGGGTGTACCCTCCAAAATCAGGACCACTTTAACTGGGTGATCTGTTAGTAGAGGAGCAGGCAACCCTGACACTGGAGTGCCAGTATCCAGCATATCTTCTATCCTACCTGATCAAGTGCGGTTCATCAGAAACCAGGTAGGGTGGAAACCCTGCTGGGTACCAGTACTCCAGGATCAGGGTTGCACATCCCTAGGGGAGTAGCTAGACATTTCCCCCCTTTACATTATATAATGGTATCCACATCCCTCCAATATCCCTCCCTATCCCTGAATTAGTGATACAGGAAGAACAGCCCAGTCAGATATCTAACTACATAAAGTTTTAGATTCAATAATTTAGTACCGTAATAGTGTGGTTGCCCATTTAATGGCTTCCATGTTACCACAGTCACTTACTGTTCCGTCCAACTGGGATAAGTGCCGAATCCAACACAAGCTAATAGGTCATCGTGCAGTGTGATGCATATCTCATATGCATGTGTCCTTTAATGGGCTTTGCCATTAAAACAATCTTCAGATGTTCATTAGCCTTGTCAGTCCCCTTGAGCTCTCATTAGTACACATATACACAAACACTTGGGGCAAATGTTGAGTGATTAGGGTCAATCAACAATATATGTTTTATTCTGGAACGTAAATAAGTTACCAGCAGAGAAAACGCATTGAAATTATTCAATTTTGCACTGTGACAAGATAGCCGAGTCCATTAGTGTTGGCATTGTCATTGAAATGACTGCGATTCCGACTGTGTGAGTCAGTTTGTTTATGCTCGCGCTGTGTTATTGCAGTAAATGTCATTTCATACACGATTTCATTTAAAATGGTACATATCAGTGATTCACACGGCAGTGGTGCTGCTGGCGCTTGGAGGCTTTTAGGCTGAAATGTGCGGATAAAGCATCCAAGCTGACGTACTGAGAGATTAATACCTCTGTGTCTCTTATGGGCACTACAATCACAATATATACATACTTTATGCTGCCTGGACACTGCTGGCCAACACTGTTTTGTTGACTTCGTGGTTAGCAGATAGAGGTCACAGGTGCTGAATGTTTTACAATTTGAGCTTGATGACCTGCTAATTACATTTACATTCTGCCAGGCCTTAATCATATATATTTACCAATTCCCCTATGAGTGATAATTCATATTTTAGCCTTCTCCATAAAAAGCTAGTATATCAATATAAGTTGTATTACATCTCATGTAGCAGCCTTTTTGAGTTTAATAATATGGTGTCATTACCTTTCATATTTTATCAGTTTTAAACACGCAGCACTAATAATCTGAAATAGAGAGTAAGTCATCACATATAAATAATACAAGCAGGAGTCTAATCTTAGCCGGCCTAATCTAGCAGGGCCTTGACGGCATGTCAAGAGAAGCGTCCGTCTTTTGGAATGAAATACCCCAATAATGGGCCGTTTCTCACTGAATCTCTGTTTCCCAGCTTGAATAATCCTTATCTGGGTGGCAACGGGTGCCATATCTGGCCGTCTCGACTCTCGGATTCCCTCCGCGGCGCCTACCTCGCGCACGCTAATCCGAGGGAGCGTCCTCGCGCCGCTAATCCATGTTGATAAACCCCAAAATTCCAGATAAAGATTAAGCTCCACTGCACCTGACAAAGCTACACGCATTTGGCCAAAGCCATTAACGGGACATACCAATGTTGGAACCAAACCAGCGCCCTTGCCTCACACAGAGTAATTTGTCAATAAAAATTTATATTAATATGATATGGGCTACAAGTTGCACCTGGAACAGTATGAATATGAGCAGTTAAATTTGCTCTCGTAAACTACTTTGCATGCTGATCAGGTGTCAGAATTATTTTTTTCCCCTCATTTCCATCCATCTGTTAGGTTTTAGATTTAAGAAGATTCCAGTATAATTAGTTGGGGGAAAAAAAAAAACACAATTGGTGTCTAGCTCCACGCCGACCTCTCTGGCGGGAGTATCATTACTGCGTCCAAACCTTGTCATTACCGATACCCCACCCTGTCATTAATACCATTGCCCTTGTCCTCCAGTGTACTCTTGCTAATACCATGAGATGGTCATTACCGATACATCCAGAATACTATTGCTATCCCCATTACCGGTTTGGGAAGCAGGTCATTACTGTAGCTGGCACAAGGCCATAGGATCTGCTATCTTTGAACTTCATGTTTTTTAAGGGGATTCTTCGTATCGATTTTGTCAGCTGCCCATTGATTCTCCCCACTGCCTCAGACTGAGGAATCAGCCCTGCGTCAGCAGCTTCTGCTGCTTCCAGTCGTCTCTGATGTCGTCTCAGTCCCTTAAAGTCACAGAGACTGATTACCCATGATGCATTGTGCCGCTCTTCGCGTCTGCACTGTGAAAACTTGCACACCTGGGTTTTTTTTTGAGGTATGGGGAATTAACATCAATGTACTCTAGTGAGTTTTTTTGTATCTTTTTTATTAGTTTTTATTCATCGGCTAAGATTAATGAATTCAGTCAAATGTACTGCGGCTAATTGGATTTAAATGGAATGCTTGAGTAATCTAGCGTCCCTGTGTTACCCATTCCTGGCTCTGCAAACGACAAGTAGTCACTGCTGCTGTAGACATACAAGCAAAGGATATTCTGCTTCTGTGACCGCTTAGACCCCCACGAACAGGAGTGCCTGCTATCTATTCCTCTTCTAGAGAGCCTCAATATCACCTCGATTCTTCATATGCAAGGTTAGGGTTCAAGGCAGCTTTGTGATGCCCGTTTAGGGGATATTGAGGGCCACTTTCCAAAGAAGTACAATGATCCTGCGTCTGCAAGTAGCCTGTGTAGGATGCAGATTTGTGGAGTAGGGGTTGTGGAGAAAGTGCTGCTGATGTGGTTTTCAGACTCGCTCTGTGCTCGTCTGCAGTGCCGTCCTGGGCCATCGTCGCCATCGCCTTTGTGGCCATCCTCCTCATCCTCACCTGCTGCTTCTGCCTCTGCAAGAAGTGCATCTTCAAGAAAAAGAACAAGAAAAAAGGCAAGGAGAAGGGCGGCAAGACCGCCATCAACATGAAGGATGTCGTGGAAGGCGCCAAGATGGAGGTAAAAACACTTTGTTCCTGGATCCTCTTCCTGGCCCACCGGCATTAACACTTTCTGTTTCCCTTCACTGGAAACAGAACCAAAACATTATAATGCGGTTTCAAATCCAACAAAAATACGTATAAAGTTACCCCTGCAAAGGTCCCTTGTTTGTAACTGTTCCAGTTTAGGAATGTCTTTTAGGCTCTCCACATCAGACAGTGTGCATCCATATTGTTATTAATGAGAAAAATCACAATGTGGCCACGAAGGGATTATTATAAAACATGTTGCTTTGTGTCAGTCAAATTATGTCCTCAGTGAGCATTTTGGCTGCACAACTCTCACTTCAGTTGCAACTGAAAGAAACGCTTGGCAGCACTTTACATTAACTGCACCTTCATAATCCCTTTATAATGCATTCGTAGAACATTCATTGCACCTTCATAATGCATTCATAGAACAATAATAAGCAGCATGTAAGTATACCTTAACATCCTAACATAGCTTAATATACATTAATAATAATATTATATGATAATAACAAACATTATAATCATATAATGTTTGTTGTTAATAGTAAAACAGTTGAGGTATGTTACGATGTTAAGGTGTACTTCCATGCTGCTTATGAATATTCTATGAATGCATTATGAAGGTGCAGTGAATGTTCTACGAATGCATTATAAAGGCATTATGAAGGTACACTTATTGTAAAGCATTGCCAGTCGTTCTTCTCCACTGAGTGTCTTGGTCGGCCAGCTTTAGTTCAGAGCCTCAGTGGCTTCATGGGTCCTTCCAGAACAAAGTCCCTCCTTTGCCAGGAAATGCTCTTTTGATTGAATGTCATGTCTGGACTTTTTGCTCTTTAATTCCAGTGAGAAAATCTCATTGTGTACCTGAAATATCCATGTTATTGTTTTAGCATTTTTTTTTCTTTGCCGTCTCTTGGTTGCAAGATCAAGATCATTAATAGTACTGTCGTACTTTTCCAACTAAGTATCATGTTATTAAATGTAACTTGCTACTAACCTGGAGAAATGACTCAGGAGTAATTTCACCAATTAAAAAAAAATATGAAACACAAGATGTAGGGAGCCTGAATACTTATGTGGCTTGTAGCACATTCCCTTTGATTGAGAGTGAGACCATTTACAGTAAGAGTGTCCTGCATCTGTAAAGCACTTCTATTGCATATTAATTAGGGGTCCAAGCAGCGGTAGTTGATTGATCCCTGTTGTTTTTGTCCTGATAATAATATTAATACTACTACTACTAATAATAATCACAATAATAACAATAATCATTATTATTATTACTGTTATTATTATTATCATTGATGTTCTTCATCACAGCTAATTTTGGTGTCATTTGGGTACTATTTTTGTCATCATTACTTATCAATGCTTTCCAAATTCAATTTTTCTATCCTCTAATTATATTTCAAATAATAAGGTTGTATTTTAAATGGTCTTTAGTGGAATAGTAGATGTATACTGTAATACGCGTTTTCAACGTGTTCACCTAGAACGTCTCAGTCGTAACCAAATCCTGGCAGATTTGACGGTAACGGAATTAGAAGATGTCATCCATTGTGTAAGCCCTGAATATTTGTTAGAGTACACATGGATTTAATCAGGATTTATGTGGAGCATGAACGCTATGCCATAGTGAAGCCAGGGGCACTGTGTTAGTCGTTTTCCTTGGTATGTCCTATCTGAGGTTGCCACTCTTGTGTGTGATTGTTTTAATTTCTCTTTCCTCCTTCTATGTCCTCCTTATCTGTCTTGTGTCTGGTGAATGTACGGGATTGGCACTGGCGGTAGGTCCCCAATTGATGTTGGATCTTCTTTCTAAGCCTGCTGTTCTGGCTCTTAGCCTCTAGAGAGCAACTTACTCCCATACAACACAATATATGCAACCGTACCCTACATGTATGTCTGTTTCTCTATACACATAAATCATTTCTAGATGCACTTTGACAAGGCTGAACTAAATTGATCTTCCTGGACACGACACTTTAAGTTTCCTTTCCGAATCTCAGAGCTGCCAGTTATCGCTACGATCAAAAGTCCTCTTGAGGGACACCAAAGTAGATGTGGTAGTTTTATAGATGTGTTTAATAGCAGCTCTACCTTTAGTTTATGAAATGACATAGATACTTGTCCCCTTTGGGCAACTTGAGGCAGACTATTAAAGAGAAGACATTGCCAAGCGGCTAGTTTAGGTGTAAGTCATTCTATGACAAAGACAGTTGCCATGTTGATGTCATGGTTGGCTTTCCTGCCTGCTCACAGAGGAGACAGATAGGAGCCCATTCAAAGAGACAAAGGAGAATCAGTTTCGTTCAGCCTTTGTGATCCTACACCAGCAACCTGGAAACTAATATCATGGGATTTCCATATCTTTCCGTATCGGTGCATTCCGCTAGCATGACGCTTCCATGGCCGTGATATGAGCACAGCTGAGATTTATAGTATGCAATTATACTCTGACTCATCTTATGCACGTTGCCTTAGCCG
>JAODJX010000065.1:26133747-26147697 GCA_026776945.1 Isichthys henryi
GTTATTTGTAATTTGTTTTTGGTAACTTTGTTGGTTTTTATTTTATTTTTTTTTCTTTTTTTAAAGGGCATTAAATTTTTTTTTTGGCCCCCCCCCCCCCCCCCCCCCATCGACACACACACACACACACACCACACACACAACTTATAAACATTCCCCATCAAGTTTTCAGTCGCACCAGGTCTGCTTCCCCCACACACTGGGGATACTGGTCCGCGTCCCTGACCACGCAGGGTGCCACTCTAGTGCAGTGCGTACAAAGGGACACGGCCGTGCCATTTCACGCACGACGCCCACCGCCGCGTGGGAGCCAGATAAATCTCTAAAAGCTGACAGTCTTTATTTATTATTTCTTTCTGCGACGGATGAATAAAAGGAGCGACGGGGAATTCATATTAGCAAGGCGGCTTGGATGCAATTGAATGATATGAAAAAAGGTTTTTTTATGCCCGTGGACTGTGGGATGCTGGAGAGGATTCTAATTTAGATAGTCTGCAGCCTACTCCTGGGCACCATATTAACTGTCTTGTTATCGGCAGAAAGCCTTCCATCCTCGAGCTTTATTAATAAAGACTGGCACCATAGATATCCACCCACACGTCCACCATAGACGCTCAGTCCCGATTCCACCACTGATATCTGTAGTCGCAGCAAGCCACGCACTGCACAAGCCTCCATCAAAAGCATGATGGAAACCAAGGGGTGTAGGTTTGGTTTCAACACTAGTAAGAAACAGATCAGCCCCGGACACCACGCCCTCAAACATGCACGGTGCTCCCACAATATTGGTAGGGACATGTTCCTGACATCCATACCCAAATCTCCGCCCTTGAAGGAAACCTTGTCTTGTACTCACGTCAACCTCAACCCAGCCAGCCAAACATAGCATGTGGCATCCATGGCACCTGCACTTTAATAGAATATTGTCTATTGTGTTGCACTGTCTTTAGTCTGTTTATGACCGGGTGTGGCTGAATGAGCAAGGATTCCAATGCACCTTTTGCAAATGACTAATAAAAAAGTTTGGACATTATTCAGCAGCGTGAACCTCACCCTCAGTTTTTGGAATTGCTGTGGATATATGGCTGCAAGCTGACTCGCGATCCCACGGTTGGGGGTTTGAATCCTGCCATGTATGTCTGAAGGTTTCACGTTATTCTCGTGTTGTGTGGGTGTCCTCTGGGTATTGCAGCTTCCTTCTGTTGTCCAAAGACATGCATTTAAGGGTAACTAGTAGCTCTAAATTGAGCATAGTGTGTATGGCTGTGCCCTGTGATGGACTGGCATCCCGGCCAGAGAGTCTTTCTCCCTTGTGCTCTAAGCTGCCTCCAAGGCTGCCCATGATGTGCACTGGGTCAGGGAATGAGTGTTAAGATTATCCTGTGTAAAGTCTAAAAGGTTGCCTTGGTAGCAAGAGATTCTTAAGATAATTCTCAGGACAACTCACATCAAACCGGGGGCAGTGTGTGGCTCGGTGGACTAGGCCTCGGTACCTGTGAGCCTCCGCTTTGGGTCCCATCCTCGGCTAAATTGTCACGTGTCTCCTAGGCCGGTGAGCAAGGCCCTTAGCCTCCTGAAATGCTACAGGAGTGCCAGATAAATCGGAACGTATGTGTAAGTCTCAAAGGAGAGCGTAATGAGATACATGAAAACTGGCAGAATTCCAATGAACCTTTACTCATGTCATTTAAATACTCTATAAGTTGTGTTTTGCTGCAAGGAAATGGGCTTATAGTATTTTTAAATGACAGTATGCTGTAACTTATATGTCATAATGCTGGCAACAGTCATTCTTTTGGCTCAGCGCTGTAAACATGAGTCATTTTTTTTCACCGTTGCACGGCGGAGGTTGCCTTGATCAGATAGACTCGCCTTGCCTGATGAAGATGAATCGCCGCCACTCTCTCCATTAAGGAAGAGTTTTATTGTCCTAATGTTTCATTAACGGTGTTTCAATCCCTCCCTGCGCTCCAAATTGTTCATTAATTGTTGAACTGGCTCCCCTGTCCCTGCCGCTCATTGACATTTGGAAAGCGTAAATCATCTATTCAAAAGAATCCTGGGTGAGATCTTCCTTGCCCTCACACTGTCCATCTCTACTGTCTGTCCCCAGAAAAGGTGTAGACGTAGGTCACTTTATATAGGTTTTTCTTTCTTCCTATGTTCTTTCGTTTGTAAAACAGCAACATTCATTAAAATCTACATTCACACGTATATCTCTATATAGCTAATAATCAGGGACATTATAAAATGATCTTGGGGCTTTTGTCCGGCGGTGAGATCTATAAGCCGTTACAGGATTTCACCAAATATTGCCCGTCTCTCTGAAGCATCTTCGGTGTTCTCTGTTCGTCGTGTGACCTGCCTGATTGTTAAAGGGCCTGTTTGCCGTTGTAATTCCATAGATCCCTACGTCAAAATCCACCTGATGCAGAACGGGAAAAGGGTTAAGAAGAAGAAGACGACAATCAAGAAAAACACACTCAACCCCTACTACAACGAGTCCTTCAGCTTTGAAGTGCCCTTTGAGCAGATCCAGGTAGGCGCGCGTCTTCCGTTTAAGTCGCATTCCAGCTGTTGTATCGGTTCCTGTCTCTTAATTTCATTACTGCACTTCGACGGTGAATGAACCTTTGAGACTCGGGGGGGGGAGAGACGAGGAAACAAAGAACAGGTCAAGAACCCAGACTCTACCAACAACTAAAAAACCATGCGAATGCACCAACAATGCAGTGAATAGTGAACTGTGGTTAGGAATGTTCCCAAAGGTCATTAATTGGTTAAATAAGCCGTATGTTAAGATACTTCATACTAGAACATACTGGAAATACTGGAATGCTCACTGATTTAATAGCCTTTTCCCCATATCAGTGCCCCACGTCGAGAACTGCATTAGCATTGAAATCACAATCCCCGACGCTAGTCATTTAAGACTGCAGAGCCAGCTCCCAGTCTGATTGGTGACAGGTGTACAGGCTCAAGTAATCAAATGCTGATTGCCATCTTCTGTACATGTGCGCCTACCTACCAAGAAGTGCTTGTCTTTCAAAACCCCTTCAGCAGGTTTTAGAGAAACTTATACCGAAGGAACTCATGTCTCACGCAAAGTTAATATCTTACAAAATTAGCTGTTATTTATTTAAATTTGATCTTAATCTTAGCTTACTTCCTGTTTGGGGTTGAGTTTCATCTTTCTTATATATCATCTGACTGATGCTCTCATCTACATCGTTTGCATGATTCACACTGACCCGTTATACTCCAATCAAAGTCAAGGCAGTTTTCAGTCACCCTTACGGGTCTAAGGTTCACAGTTGTGGAGACTAAACGATGCTTCAAGCATTTAGCTGGCACTAAAAGGAGGGAGGACTGCAGACAGGTGTAGTAATATATGGTTAATATAATGCTGAGGCTAATGCTAAGGCTAATCCGGCTTGGCAACTCAGAAAGGGATTTGTCTGCTTATGCATTTAAACTGGCATTATGTAGGATAACGCACAATGTCTCCGAGCCATCAGTGTGTCTCACAAAGTCATGTATCTGGTCTGTTTTGTTACCTTATAAACCTGCTTGGTAAATGGCAGATGATGCAACAGCTGCTGAGAACGGGACCTTGCCATGCCAGGCAGCTTTCGGACCCAGAAGCCCCTCGAGATGCTCTCTTAAGCTGCCCGCTGCTCTTAAGCTCACTTCGCTTCTGAGTCTGCACACAGTCACTGAGCTGGTCACATCAAATTAGAGGAGTGGAATATTTCACTCTGAAAAGGAAGACAGAAATGGGTATTTGAGTAGGAAAAAGGGTGGCTGAAGCTATTCCTTTCGTTAAATGACCGGCATTGCAGTGGGATGGGCATCATCACTCCACCACTGTTCTCCACATATACCGGCTTTTTTTCCAGGTGAAGGAAGCAAATGTCAGACTGTGTTCATGCCTTTCACAGCTTTTATACCAGGTCGAGAACTGCTGATGCTCTTTTTTTCTTTGGGGGGCAACTTGGCCATTCAAAAACAGCAACTGCTAACATGTAGCGTTCATAGGCAACTGTGCAGGATTAAACTGTACAGGTTTACTTACAGGTTACAGCAACAGCAAAAAGACACATACGTTAGACCGAACTTTCATAAACAGTAGTCTTTTTTAAACTGGTGTGTTCGAGCATCCAATATTAAACCAAAACATCACTCTTAAAAATGTTGTTTTATAGCTATATAATGAGCCCATGTTCTTGCCTCGTGATGAGTCATAATTCTTTGACGTCATACACACCAACAGATCTCCAGCTGGAACCTAAGGAGAACCTTAATTTTAATCAACCTTAACTAATCATAATGATATTTAAAAAAAAAAAAAAAAAACAGGAAACGCATATGGTCACTTTTGAATGCTAAGCCTGGTGAGTCGACCTCTAGCCCGTCCGTCTCTCTGCAGAAAACCCAAGTGGTTGTCACCGTTCTGGACTATGACAAGATCGGCAAGAACGACGCCATTGGCAAGGTTTTCGTGGGCCTCAATAGCTCGGGCACTGAGCTGCGGCACTGGTCGGACATGCTGGCCAACCCGCGGAGACCCATCGCCCAGTGGCACGTGCTCAAGCCCGAGGAGGAGGTGGACGCCCAGCTCGCAGCCAGGAAATAGGGGGAGGTTTTTCAGTACCTGTCCACCTAGTGCCCCTTAGCCAGTATGTGTAAATACCTCAGTGATGTAAGGATCATACGCGCCACCCCCCCCCCCCCCGACATACCCCTTTTACACAAACAGTGGTACATTCCACCACACCCCCCTCAGAATTGTGTTAAGTGTAAGGCCCTTTTATTCACTTTTATTTTATTTTTACCTGCCAACCCACAGACCCTTAAAATCAAATCCAAATGGCCCCCCCTTCTTTTAAGCAATATGACCTGTATAGATAGCGCATGACTGAAATTTATTGTAACACAGTTGTATATATAAGTATGCAGAAAAAATGATTTATAGTTTATGTGTTTGTATGTTGTTTAGCGTTTCCTAATCTGTGTATATCTTGATGTTTTTATGAAAATATACTATTTTAAATTATGTAAATGGAGATATAGGAAAGCCAATGTTGTTTATTACAGGATTCCTGCATTCACAAAAAAAAATCAAACGTTCAAATACTGGAAGTATACTCACATTGTGAAGGACAGTTGCTTTTTTTAGTAATCCATTAAAATGATTACTAAATTATGAAATGAAAAAGGCCATTAACTAATATGGTTCCATGGTGAATTTGCTGCTGGAAACACAAGCACAGGGATTCCTAAGTGTTCTTTAAATACTAATTTGTCAAATAAGTTAAGCGATTCATGTGATTTGGAGTGATTTCGGACTCCGCGTTGTAAATTAGTTCCATGGTTAAAAACCATTTTTCCTTAAACAATACCGACAAAACACAGTAAGTCCTTATAGCACAAACTGCAACATTTTGTGATTGCGCCCTTCCGAGGAGCTCAATCTTGGATATTCAATGTAGGTTTTCTGGGCTCAACTTTGGCAAACGGTTTTCAACTTAAGCTTTAAGATCAACATTTTATAGACGAGACAATACTTGTCAAACCTTTTGTTTTTAAATTATTATTTTTAATAATCTTTGCTAAAACTGCGACGTGGGAATTTTGAGTTCACTTGGGATCACGACGGCGATTCATTTTTTTGCCTTTGGCAGAAATCGTTGGAAAATGTAAATTTATTAAATGGACGCTGCAAATATTGCAGTCCAGTTGATGTTAGGGTACGTAGTTATTCCGGCGAAGCAGGCTGACGCAAGTTAAAACACTGCCATTTTTTTCAGGGAGGTAATAATGTAAAGAAAAACCTTTTCCTCAAGGATACTACTAGGTAGTGCGTATTGTAACGTCTGTTGGTAGATGTGTGTCTTATTCCTTCAGTGCCCTCAATAGCAGCAATCACAACAGCCAGCCGTGGTTTACTGCCAATTTACTTTTTTCTTCTTATGGCTGCTGTCTCCCGCCGTATCGGCCGCACTGTTTTCCGACGGCCGAGCTGCGATCCGGGGAGGGGGGTAAATAGGAATCTGCATGAGTCCTGCTGTACCAAGGGGAAATACACCTAACTGGTTTCTACTGCCACATTTAAAGGGAAGGGGGGAAAAAAGTTAATGGTCTGTGAAAATGAAACACGAGTCCACTTTTCCTTTATTACGGGTTCAAGAAATACATGAGTAGATTAAAGCTATTCTCATTAAGGAGCCTCTTTGTGTACTAGGCGCTTAGCTTTAGGAGGAATTTCTCAGTGTTTTCAATGTTGATATGTTGTTAACGGCACTATAACGAAGCTATTCGTCATTTCATTAGACTATGGGACTGCTTTGTGTATCACTGTGACCGTAGTGTGTTGCTTAAAGGTGTAGTACTCCGTAGATAGCCGGTCTGTCCCCTAGTGACGTCGTACCAGACATTCCTCTGCATCACGCTGCCCCGCACGCGCGCGTTCACGCGTAACATCGACGGTCTGGACGCCTGCGGACCAATCAGGAAACGACGGGCTCCGTGCAGAAAGACCACGGGTTACACACGAGCGTTCGGAAGGAGGAGAGGGTCTGATCACACAGCTTTCTGTTGAGCACTGTGCAATACTGTCTGTCTGTCCGTCCATCCTGTTGAGATAGTTTCCTTATTTTTCTTGTGGGTGGTATCGCCCAGGGAAGATTATTCCAGCTTTCTCTGAAACATTCCTTCAGAAGCAATGGTTAGGCCACAGCACATGTAGATTGTGAGTATGATAGAGCACGTTCACCATCTGCCATCTGTTTAGTTAATTTCTCCTCTCTTTTCTTTCTGCACATGTCCATTGTAAAGATCTTAGGTGTACTATTGGTAAATACCAAATCACGGCATAAAGGAGTGTACATATTTTTGTATTTACAGAATCAGATTATAATTATTGTAATATCATAAATAATAATATAAAAAGTACTCGGGACAAAAAAATATACGGCAAATGACAATTAAGATTAATTATCTCTTAATGTATCAGTCTTCTGTAATGTTAGGGTTACAATGTTATTACTTTAGAGTCGTACTGAAAGACCTTCATTGTGCACTCTGTTTTGGAATTGAAGTGATTTATTATTTCATGCATCAATTAAGATATTGTGTAACTTTTTTAAAAAAAAATACCCAGTAATGAAATATTGTTCATATTTATTTCCCCGAATGCAATATGCCTGTACACAGCATATTCACTTGTGAGAAGGAATCTCTTATTATAGGTTTGTACTTCTGTATTCCGAAACGACGGGAATGCTTGTTGGAAACATCCAACCTTCGATGGAAAAACGTCAAATTTTGATTTTATAATGTTTTAAAAAGAAAATTCATTGTTTTTAAAAAAATCAGGTCATACAGTATAAGTCAGCATTGCAGTCACATGATATGATTGCATAGAGGCACGAAGGAAAAGCCATTACTTGCACTGCGAAGCGATGCTGCTTATTACGGACACCCACCAAAGCATGCGCGACCCTGCGATGTCTTTCCCGAGAAAAAAAATGATAAAAACTGCTGTGTGACCAAGAATCAACCCACAACGACGACAAAAGCCACACTTAGCTTTCAGAAGAAGCTGTATAAAGTATTAGAATCTGATGCTGTAGAAAGTTCCTAGTTGCCTTTCTGTATATTCACAGCCTGCTTGAGTACTTTTTGTGTGTGGAAATTTTCCTCTGTAATCGTGTTGAGATAATCGGGGTGTTTTTCCTGCCATATTGCTCGCAATATCTGCGAGCCGACACTTATATTGCTGTGTATACCCTTCATTTTTGATGAGGTGTTTTACCAATTTCGGTTCGTGTAGTGATTCACTCTGTGAAAGTTTTCTGATCGTTGTTAATATAAACTTAATATACGCAATGTTCAATAAAAATGTTTTATTTCCTGTTGATACAGAACCTTTCCCGGTGCATTATTTCAAAATATTATGATCAGCATCAGCAGGTTTCCATGTTAAATCCCCGGACACAGGAAAATGCCAAGTATATATAATAAATTTAACTGACATTTCTCAAGGAGACCTGGTGCCTTTTCTACATAACTGCACTCCCCGTTCCCTCAACACCCTGTTTATGTCCAAAAATAATTTGCTCACGGCAAACCAGAATAGACTTTAGTGGCTGTGCGATTAAATTGTACTTTATAGTGGCGAGACATTACAGGAAACCGGGACGTATACAGAGTTCACGGTGAGTGTATGTCAGCATTACATTTCCCAGAATCCGCCCTATTCTCGTTCAACAACAAGGAGACGAAGCGTTCGGATCTGCTTAGAGATTCCACACGCGATTTAGACACTTCACACGTAGTGTTAAGTCAGAAAAGGTTACTAACAGATGAAGAGAAAAGGGGAAAAAAAAGCTTTGCAAAGGAAGTCTTTTGACTGATTGTGAGGCTTTTTGCTATCCTTTTGAAAACTCTAAATGTCAGTTTTTTTCTTTGTTAGAAAAGGTAGTGGGTGAAAAAGGGGAGGTGTTGCACACCAGGGCAATGCACAACACATTGGGTAAAATGTCAGTCTATCATATTTTACCGCTTTTTGAGAGCTGACGGCTTCATGTCCAGCTGCTTGACAAAACAGGATAAACATTCCTTAATAAAACAGTAAACCTATGTACATCCAGCATGTTAACACACACAGCATTTGTTGCATCGATAAGGTAAGGAAAACCTGTCCATTTTTAAAACGTCATTTGGGTTTTAATTCGATTTTATTCTCCAAATCTAATCAGGATGTCCATGACCAATGCTGATGCAGGCCAATACAGAAATACAGTATCGCCACGTCTTCAGGAGGTCAAGAGGAGCCTAAAACCCCCCTAAGGAGGACCCAACTTCCCAGAAAGACAAACAAGGTGTTGGATGACGAGAAGATGAAAGCCAGTCCACGCGTCAGGCAAGTTTATTGCTTGATACTCGAGACATTTCCGCAGACATGACAGTTCCGGCAGAGGCAGGGGAATACGCACTATAACTCAAAGGGAGGAGGGCGTTGGTGTCGTCAGAGAATGTAAGAAATGGAAGTGCTCCAGTCTCCCTATCCGAGTGGGCCATCAAGCTAGGATCAATGAGCTCCACTTATGAATGACCCCTGCTGTCAGCGCTGACTGCAACACGATATGACTGGTAACTGCAATGTGGAGCCAAAACCCTAAAGGGAGGAAAGAATCTCAGAACAACTGAAAGCAGAGGGCAATAATACCCCCCAAAACATCATATATTTCGTATGTACGTGAACCCAGAGCTTGTAAAATAGCTAAGTGCGACTCAGGTGGTGCTTAAAAGCCTGAACTATGCGAAACCTTAATATAAATATACATTATTCATGAAAGGAAACTATCTAAAGAAGACCACAGGATTACAGTAGTATGACAAGTAAAGATCAACAAAGGCAAAGATGTTAAATGGATGGGAAAGACGACTCTTCGTTTACGTCAAGCGTAGCTCTGGAGTAATACTGGCGAGACTGATGCAGTGCCCCAAATTTCCACTGGGTGGCAAACCTTTAGTAACCTTCACGATTGCCTTAATGGGAATGATGAAGGATCTACGTGGAATGTATTCATGGTGGTTCTTAATCTGAGGGAAAAGGTTTGGAGTGCAAAACAGAACGGAGTAATTACTGATCACTGTATTCCATTAACAGTAGCGATGTAGCTAACTTTAGATTAGGTGTTAGCTAACTTAGCTAATTCGCATTTTCGGCTAACTCATCGTCATTCGAGAACCGTTGGCAGTCAGATCCAAAAGCTACACACCAAATGCACAACACTGCCGATAACGTTGTTCAAGGACAAGATAAGATCTGCTTTAGGTGTTTATCTGCTATCCTGAATCGAAGGAAAGCCACTATCCACAGAACAGGTCAGGTCTGACCATTAAATATTGATGATCTCTTTCAGGGACATCACTGTGGGTTTTTAGTAAGTCGTTTCTATATCCAGAGTGCAAAACAATCACACAAGTAGAGACTGGAACATGATCACCTGGATATGTATTTTCCCCCCAGTAAAAACAGAGGCCCTTTTCACAATGAGTGCAAACATACTGTATGTGATTCAGCATGGAGAGTTCAAGGGCTCCAGAATGTTTACTCCTGACCCTAAGAAACCCCTCAGCCACATGTTTTCAGAAAATGAATGAGGGCAAGAAGAAAACAGAATTGGGAATTGGGTGAGGTACAATAGTTACAAAACAGAAGAAAATAAATTTGAGAAAAGACCACTGCCGAACACACTATCGATACGTCATTGTATCATGTGGCTTTCATCATTAAATTAGACCGGACAGATATCCAAATGTCCAAACCCTGAAGAACGTCAAAGCTTCAAACAGCACAGCCCTTAGCGTCGCGCAGCACAGCCTGTAGCGTAGCCCATAGCATAGCCCAGCACAGTCTGGAGCACAGCACCACACATATACTAAACCTCACTCAGTCCCCCCCCTCCCCCTCCCAAGAGCAAAGACGTTGACAGTCAAAAAAGTTCATTTTGGAAATGTATAAACAAACATTTATTAGTTGGGTCTCTTGTGGAGAGCTGTGTACAGAGATCTTTCAAACACAGAGATATACACGTACAAGGACAGACACACATCTGTTACCGAAACGCAATAACCGCACTTAGCCCACCGCTAAAACACAAATGTAAAAAAAAAAAATAAATTCAGATTGGTATGTCTGATGTCGGTGAATTACTCCCAGGAAATCAACAAATATCAAACATTGGATAGCCAACCGCGAAGATATAAAATAATAATAATAAATTCCGATCAGGTTACACAAAGTTTGAATAGAAATATTTTTTTATTTATTATCCATACCTAGGTAAGTGTTCAACAGGAAAAGCACAGATTTCGCCAACAATTTTCATAAAATTGTATGTCATATTACTAAGTTTTAATCTTCAGCCCCCACGCCAGTAATATCATCTCCCCCCACGCCAGGGGTGTACCAGGCATATATAGGCCAGCACCATTTAGTAATGTCATTCGGGCTGCTTTTGCACCTTTAGGGATAACGTCTTCTCAAAAACACTAAAGTTAACGCAACGCATTTCATATCAGCCAATCGGAAAACAGTATGGCCGCCAGTTTAGCCAGCATGAAGCACACAGAAGGATTACAGTCCATAAAATGGTTAGCGAATTGTCGTTCAAATGTTTCCGACCAGAAGAACTCACCGTTCTTTTTGTCTATGAGGGGTGAGTAATCTGGGGCAAATCTAGGGAGGCAAAATACATGCCTTATTTAATCAGTGTCTATCAAAATGCAGTCTATGTACAAAAACATTTACATTAAATACCGGGTCTCCCAATAGTTACTGCAGACTTGCCAATCTCACACTTGTGATCCCGTAATTCCCTCATCACTGGTGTTCATTTGTGTGTAAATTGCGGAGAACTATTAGAAAATAGACAATGACCACAGGAAATAAATTATCTTCATGAATTTCGCTCCTGGTGCTTTTAAGGCTCTCGGGGTTTCCTCATGTACCTGGGGTCTCCTCAGCTATGCGTACAAAAACAAAGATCAGCATTCAGAAGGGAGAGGATGCCGGCGTTCACCGGGGTGGGGGGCAGCAGGCCGGGAGTGACTGGCTGCTGCTTGGCAAAGCATCAAGTCTTGTTTCTCTCAGGCCTTTACGGTCCATGGAGGTTCTACCTGGTCAGCTGGCCGACCACCTTCAAGAGGGTCTTGTTCTCCTGCTTCAGCTGCTCATTCTCGTCTTCGACATCATCAAGGTCCTGATGGACACAGATATATTTGCTTATTTTTACTACCACGACCTGTAAGAGAGACAAATTTACACATATACTAAACTGGAACAATGTGCCATCTTGGGTTTTAAAGTAATATTCAGTATTTTGTAAAAACACAAAATAAACCAGTTGGATATGGAATTAAGATCTTTTTAAATACGCACCTAAATTGAATATTTTTCCAGAAAAAAAAGTAATAAAAAACATGAGATGCCCCCCCCCTCCACCACAGACTCACTTCAGCAGCTTGTAAATTGAACATTAATGACTTCAATTAACCAAGCGACTTCTATTAAGCAGGGAGGGAGAGCCCAGTTACTGCTGGGTCCCAGAGACGTGTCACTTCCTGTAACAGATCTCCTGCTCTCCTCATTCCACCAATGAGTGGGAGTGGGAGCAGGAGCCTGGGGCGGGGGGCACATATTTATCAGCAGACCAAAGGAACAATTAATGAAAAGAAACACAGAAGTAACAAAAAAAAGGTTTCTAATGGTTGAACTGATGACCAGTAACCTGCTTAAGGTCTCCATGTTTTGGAAGGAAAAAAAAACATTTCTGTAATAAAAACAAGACATTTTTAGAAGCAACAAGAATGAAAACAAGCTATTAGAGCACATAATTAGTGACAAACCGCTTAATTTATTTATGACTTTAAGCGACAGAGGACGTCATGACTGATGTGCGCTCACTGGGACTGAAACCCGCAGCCATTACTTTGGCAGTACAATGTTCTACTTGAGCCACAGGATCACTTGACCAAAATCATAATTTACCTGAGAGCTGTAGCAGAAATATTCTCCTTATTCTCAGTATAAGTCACGCATGCAATCGTATATCTGGGAATAGGTGCCTGGCAACAAAACAATAAGCGAAGCCGGAATTTCATCTCTCCATTGTGGGGAAGGGTGGAATGAAAATATCCGTGGTGAGGCAATTCTTCAAAGGCTGTGAACGGGGAGCACACCGCCTTGCAGATTAGCATCCCACACGGAGAGCTTCGCAGATCCAACTGCATGGCAGCTCGAAGTTCCCTTCAAAGCGCTTTACTGGCCCACAAGCTCCCCCCACCCAAACGACGTGTAATCTTCCGAAAAGCCGAATCAATTACAAGTCATTTCGAAATGTCGGCGCTGGAGGTAGGATGCAGTGGAGAATGGCATCGTGCTGAATGTGGCTGCATATCAGTGATGCCATCTTCCTAATTTCCGCCACATGGTGAGACGATTGAGACAAACTTTAAAAATAAAAAACACATACACACACACACACACACACACACACACACACACACAGCTCTGGAAAAAAATTGACCACAGCAAAATTGTTCATTTCACTCATTTTTCAATTTATGTGTTTGCGCCTGTGTAAAATACACATTTTCTTCCAAACTGCATCCTAATTCTTCTCTGTTTCTCATCAATGAAGGGCTTCTTCCTTGCTTTACAGCTCTTCAGTCCTGCTTCTAGCAGCCTGTTATGAATTGTCCTAGCAGAGCTCTTCACCCCACTTAATGTTTCACATTCTTTTCGAAGGTCACTTGAGGTCATCCTCTGATTTATGAAGCACTGCTGGATAAGTTGACGGTGATCTCTGGCATTAGAAAGCTGCTTCTGCCCTCTACCTGGCTGGTTTTTGATTATTGCCAGTGTCTCCTGCTTCACCTTGTTCTTGGGTACTGCTGTCTTATAAGCAACCTGCTGCTCCGCATAACCTTCTGCCAGCAAAATCAGGATTAAAAATAAAAAATGGTCTCAATTTTTTCTAGAGTTTATGGGGTTTGCAGCTTTCTCTTCCAACTAGTGTCCAGTGGGTATAAGGACATC
Organism: Isichthys henryi; assembly: GCA_026776945.1. Taxonomy (NCBI): domain Eukaryota; kingdom Metazoa; phylum Chordata; class Actinopteri; order Osteoglossiformes; family Mormyridae; genus Isichthys; species Isichthys henryi. The sequence continues at coordinate 26,147,360 of JAODJX010000065.1, forward strand.
TGTAGTCTGTCATTATTCTCAGTTATTAACCACGTATTTCATATCACACACAGACAGATGATATTCTACTGTGTGGACAGCAAACGCTAGATTTCCAAATCCATGATATTTACAAATATCTAATCTAATGATATCTAACATGTAACATGTAAGTACTTCGGTTTCCGACATATTATTGAATGGAGATTAATTAAAAAAGAATGTCTGAGAAGAAACCGCAAGGTTCATGATCGCAAAATCTCTGCAAGGTTTCTGAACTTGGACCCGGGGGGGGGGGGGGGGGGGGCGGCGGGGGGGGCGGGCCGGGCGGGCCGGGGGGGCGGGCGCGGGGCCGCGGG
>JAODJX010000065.1:26182361-26193968 GCA_026776945.1 Isichthys henryi
CATTGCTATCTTACCTTATAAGGGGAAAGAGGCAAGATGCTAAGCCAAACATTTTGCTATGTGCGCCATCTACTGGCACACCGGCTTTATAATCAAGGTCCTGACATCACATTAATAAATCAGCCCTCAACAGAAAGGACTGGGCCATTGTTTCACAAATAGATCAGTTAAATGAAACCAACTTAACAGTTCAGAATCAAGTATCGTTTTTGAGATATTTGCCTTTCATCATACAGACAGAGACAAACATTCACTTATTAATTTTTATTTGTATAGGACAAAATACATTTTCTCAAAATAAACGTGTTTTGGCAAATGGTTTCGTTGGAATACAAGGTCTGCTCTATACTACCAATGCAATCAACTCGGCTGAAGCAGACTCTTCGTCTACCTCGAATAAATTATGTATGTTATATAAAACATTAAAATGCCCAACGGAAGCAGCAGTGTCGAATCTACACAAGAAACCGAAATATAGCTGTCTGGCTTATCACAGAAAGGGGCACGTATATGTGAGACTGCCCCCTTCAGGTCTTTGACTACCATTTCCTCACACAGCTAAGAGCAGTCCACACTATTGGTCGATTCAGCAGAGGGGTCCGAGGCTTGGTAGTCAGAGACAGCCGAGCATCCACACGAAGCGAGCTGCCAAAAACAGCCACCGGCCCCACTTTTCAGCTTAAAATATACCATAGACATTCTGGCCTGTTTTTTCTCCTCTTTCCTCACAAAGGGGTATAAAGTCACTTTTAAATATACAACATATCCAACCATGATACAATAGCTGATGCAAGCTTTACAATGTACACCGTTTGTTGTCACCGAACTCCGCGAGTGGTCGGGAGACGCAGCAGTGTGTCAGGATGAAGTCACACCGTACAACACCGGAAAGCTTTGAGATTAAAAATCAGAAACAAAAAGGCTCGTGAGGAAGCAAAAAACACAAAAAAATTAAAAAAATCCATAAGTCGAGATGGTACAACCACAGCGTCCCTACAGTAAATTTAAAGACCACGGCAATGCATAAAATACATGTTCCAACACATGGTCTTTATTTGACATAGTGGTCACATGACAATAACAGTGCATGTAGACATTGTAAAAGGACTGGATTAGAAATACTTAGGCTTTAGTGACAATATCTTGGCTAATACTACAATTAAAAAAAAGAAAAGCAAAAAAAAAAAAAAAAAATAGCACTCCCCCAAGGATACTGTATACAATGTGAAATGTAGTGAAGCAATTAAATTATTCCTCACAATTACAGTGAACACTTTAAAAAAATGAACAAGGATAACGTCACGGGACAGCAAATGCTGTCTCTGCAGCGAGGGTCTACTGTGTTTCCATGTCTTCAGACTATAAAATTAATTTCTTTTTAAAACACACGTCGCCATCCTCTGGAGTTTTTATATTTTAATAGTAACAGACGGAGTTTGTCCATAATCGTGAAGCATGCCTTGTGCCGGTCTCAAACGATACGATACATATATACAGCGTCACTCAGTACCTGCTAAAATGAAGTGAAGAACACAGGGTAAATACCAAAATCTACATTACAAACTTAAAAAGGGGGAAGAGGGAGTAGTGAATGACAGGAGGCAGGAGTAAAAATTCTACTTTCAGTGGACTTAAAGCATTTTAAGAAATAAATGCATATTGCACATACAGTGAAATTCCAACAAGTCCACTTTCTGCAATCACCAAGTGAGAATTATATTTATTTCTTCAAGGAAAAAAACAAACAAACAAACAAAAAGTGAAGCCAGACGGGTGTGTTAGGCATTCATGTGTTCATGTGTGTAATGGGGGCGTTAAAATGCAGCAAAGAGCTGCAGGAGCGTCCAATCAAATCTGGGGAATCTTTGTAACTCGGTGCTGATTGGCAGGGCTTGAGGAGAACTGAACCAACAGCGGATGAGAGGAGGGGTTAGACTCAAGGAAGAGCGAGCTGAGAGATGAGGTAGTGGAGGAGAGGGGCGGGTTCGGAGGAAAAGCAAAAATCACAAATGACTCTATATGTGTAGGAAAATTGAACAGTTGTGGCACAAAAAAGGGGTGTTGAATAAATGAAATCTCAATGCAACTGCTTTATGTACAACTAAGGCTTACTGGTTAAATATATTCTTTTCTGGAGGCTTCCCCACCCGCTATGTTTGTTTTTTTTTCGGTTTCATTCATAATGCTTTCTTCGGCTTGTAAACTCTGTTGTTGGGTCTCCAGGACAGCTGCAGGATGAAGAGGAGGACCTAACCTGGGGTGGATGAATGAGGATGGAGCAGAGGTAGAGGGCGGATGATGGTGGGGAACGAAGGTGGGCAAAGGCGACTGTACGCGGGTGGAGGAGGACGAGGAGCCGAGTTCGAGACAGACGGCTGCTGCAATCGATAGATGTGCAATCACGTGTCGCGGCTGGAGGTGGGGAGAGGGAGCGTGCGGGGTGTCATGTGGAGGGGGGTTTAGCTACTTAGACAGTTTGCTAATGACCCGGATCAGGGCTCCATTTTCATCCTTTAGTCTCTGGTTGTCCGCTTTTAAGTCCGGTAGCATCTGAAAGACAATAGAGGGAGGGAGAAGAGAATCAGACACATGGTGAAGGGGATTGGCCAGCAGGGGACCAGGGTGCCAATGGGGAAACTCAGGAAATAGGCGGGCAGCCCGGACAGCCATGCAGGCCCAACACAGCAGGGCCCGAACTGCTCTGGCAGACCTTGCTGCTACCACACACGGGGTTTTAGTCGTGCAGCACAGCAGATAATGCCAAGACACAGCGCGGTCACTGCGTCATACTGCTCTGTCCACACAGCGGCAGGCACGTCATCTGCACACACCGGCGGCCTCACAGCTGGATATTACACTGCCCACCCTGCTTACACGGCTTCACATAAACACACAATGATTCTCGTCATTCTGTCCTCAGCCACCAATGAATCTGCAGGTGCAGCAGGACGCAACAGTGGTACTGGAATCATGAAGTAAGTTTCCACTCAACAGCCCTTCAGAGCAATTTCCACACGCGAATCACAAAGTCCCAGCTGATGATTAATGCTTTTAATCTGTAAGGAACCACACAACACTGACATCTCCACCCAGTCAAAGGCCAGGTTTTTTCTGGTCCTTAACCGATTTTAAATCACCGGAAGTCAGTCTTGGGGGTAGTCACTGGCATGCGGGTTAGTGCTACTGCACTGGAAGGTATAAGTGCCTGCTGTACTATCCGTTGGCGAGGGGCTCCTTAATGCACTCGGAATGAGCCACAGCAGACTGAAGCGAGACACTTCCAGGGTGACACCAGTGTTCCTTCTGGAGATGCTGCTGCCCTCCTCTTTAGCTCAGGCCCCCGGTATCCTATCTGGCTACTCCACTAGAAACCCTTCACCAACCTGGAGCCCAGATTTAAATAAAAAAATAATCACTCAGCGATTGCAGGTCACCCTGTATTTAGCATTACTGATCAACTATGTACATATATCAACCTAATTAAATAGAGTGTATTTCTAGCAAAATAGAAAGTTTTCAAATGTAGGGGAAGAAGGAAGTGAAAGGAGTTATAGGAACAGAGTCACCTGACACCAGCACAGAGGAAATTGATGGGTGATTAAGGTGATGGACTCTAATATACCGGGCTAGGGGCAGCAGGCAGTAGGGGGGTTAAAAACATGACATCATAGCTCTTTAAAACGCAAAGAGGTATCCTGAATTCACAAAAGCCAGCAGTGTACCACATGGCCTTACTGGCCAAGCAGCGGCGAGAAGAATGAAGCTAGAACATCGTATCATGCAGGAACACCAGGCGAGGCGGGGGCAGCTCAGGCCGAGGTTAGGGCTTCTGAGTGAGCAGCTGAAGTTGGGGGGGGGCACCTGCCTGTCTGCTGGCGGACAGAGAGAGAAATTGGCAGCCCGGGGGCGCGGCTACGAGCTGGCGGCGCGAGGCTGGCTGCAGCACTCTGAGAGCCGGGCCACCACGCGGGCCAGCGCCCTGTTCTCGGCCGCGAGGCGCTCATTTATCTGCCGCAGGGCCTGGACCTGCTTTACTTGGTGGAGGTTCTGCGGGAGAGCAGACAGGGACAAGACGGGAAGGCCATCGGGAGAGAGATGGGGCGAGTGGGAGATGGAGGGGTGGAGCAGGGAGGAGTACACAGAGAGAACACAGACCACTGTCAGGCAAAGGAAGGGAGGTCTGCTAGCCGGTTCGGTGACCCTGGCAGTGGAGGTACATCTTCAGAGCCCAGCTCTCTCACAACATACCAGGAGGTAATATCGACCCGTGGATTCGTGTCGCAATTTCCGTTAAAGTTATTGTAAGGGCTGACCCTTACAGTGAAAGACAAGCTGAACCCTACTGTGACAGAAGGCGTGAGAGTGTAATGCAGTGGTCTGGAGTCGAATGCAAGAAAAATACAAAAGGGACGTGCAAGAATTATTCCTAGGAGTCACCATTTTCGTACAGAGCTATGGTCACTAAAGTATAAATGCAGAAACGCGGCAGACAAAAGCAACAAAACATCTCTGGTCTATACTGACTGTGAGAAGTAGAGGGTAAGGAGTCCCATTCTGTCCATCTTTGGTCAGCCATATTAGGATTATAGCGTTAATGACACATGACCAGAGACTGGTCTCACTGGACATTCATGTAGGCTGGGGAGCAATAAAATGTACCTTGAGTTCCTCCTCCATCTCAGAGATCTTCCTTTCAAGTGCTCTTCTTTCCTGCAGGGGAAACACTGGTGAATACTCAGCCTTTTGATGGAACACAACTCTCAGCCTTCACGGGCCACAACTGTGACATGAAATCTCACTGCCGTCCAAAGTATTCATGCAGCTCTGGGTGTCCAATCCAGCATATGGAAGCAATAGCCTGAGTCTGTAAATCCGTGTCGGATGCAGTGCATTGAGCACAAAGAAGGTAAAAAAAAATAAAGTCAGTGCTGGGAGTAAATAGGTTCTGCATCGTGAACTTTGAGGTTCACTGGTTACGGCAACTGATTCAGTAAAAACCAGCAAAACCTTACATGCGGCCAATACGTGAACAGAAGGTAGCTAGATGTGAAAATAAGGTGCTGATCCAAAGTAACGAACCCAGGCCATGCGGGACCACGCAGACATGTGAGAAGTACACAGTCCTACGCAAACACACACACGGCGGACAGGAACGTGGCCCAGCTGATTTGTCGGCGGTGAAAACACACGCTGCCTGAAAAGCCTAAGTGTGGGACAGAGCTGGTGGCTTTCCGGGGCAGGGACTCTCGCCCAACATAGAGGTGAATCGGCAGCTTGCAGGAAAGCTCAAAAGCACTGAGGAAAGTTAGGTTAGACCATACCACCTGGCTGAAATTGGGTCTTGCTTGTGACCTTAAGACATAAATCAGTCCATTACATCAAGGGCAGAAGAACAGATTATGTGGAAAAGGATTCACCAAGTTTGATCTCTGCTTAGAGAAAAATGCACAAAGGGCAGGGCAGGGCACACACCTAGGGGCACGTCACAGACACGCAGCGAGGTAAACACAATGCCTTTTTACTTTTTATGCGTTTTAAATCACAACGTCAGAAGACACGAATGCCAAGACGATGAATATTTACCCTTCTCTCCATTTCCAGCTGTGAACGATCGGCGAATCGCTCCTGCCTCTGTAAACAAACGAGTCTTTGCGTGAGCCAGGACAGCCACTTATAATGGCAGAGCAGTGATATCGAGGCAGAGGGATCTGGAGCTAGAGGTTCCGTCCACAGCCCACCTGCGTCGCCCTCTCCAGCTGCAGTTTCAGTTCTGACAGCTCCAGGTCCGTGTGCCGTAGCTGGGCCTTCAGCTTCTCGTTTTCACCCGAGATCTGCTCGTAGAGCTTAGGGGAGAGTGAACACGGCAGCGGTCAGTCCGGGAAGCCATGGTATTAGGGCGCAAGCTAGCTGTACTATGGCCTAAGCGTCTAATGTGGATGACAGACAGTGGGCAAAGGATTATGGGTAAAGCACAAAAACGCTGCAGCTTACTGAAGAGTGGTATGAGAAAACAGTCCAGGTACCTTCTTGTAATCAATGGTCTCGCCTCGATCTAGCCTGCTTGAGTACAGCCTCCTGCTCCCGTTGTTCCCGATGTAGTCATAACGGTCGGTGGACAAGGGACTTCCAGAGTCGTTCCTAAGGGTTGGGGGGTACTGTTTACCATCCTCCACATAAAGCACCAACACCTCTAGTGGAAGAATACCCAGAGCTTTGATGTTTTACATGAGGAAAAAGCATCAGTCATGTGAGCATTAAGAGCTGCCTACGTACCTCAGAAGTCGATCACTCTGCAAAAGAAAAGGAGAAATTACCCACAATGCCACAGGCTGCATATTGAATACGCAAGCTTGCCTGCCTTTTCATGCACACACGCTGCACTCTCTGCACACACGCTTTCATGCACACACACTTACTGGCTCCCCAGAAAATGCAGTTCTAACCACACAAATAGCAACACCTCAACACATTTCCAACATTTTCAGTTCAGCTCTGTTTTATGTAGCATCCTTTTCCGGCGAGGCAACACCAAGGTGCTTTGCTTCAGGTAAACACGCAGATGGAATGATGACAGGGGGCAAGGAGGTCATCAGTCAAGGAAACATTTCTGCAGCCCAGTATACAAATTTTTAAAACAAATACACAGTCAAATATGGTTTCTCATCCCCGTGACAGCGAGCGGCCACTGAGACTGGAACAGCGGCTGCTGAGACCTGTTTGGCGGACAGCTGCCAGCGTTAGTGGCGTCTTTGAAAGGCTGCATGAATTAAATCGAGCTGGGTGTCATGAAGGAAACCGGGCCACTCATGGTGAGGCCGGGCCTTTTAGAATCGCGCAGAGAAGCCCATTTTCCTACCAAGTCTTGCATGCCATTTCGATCACGCCATGCCCATTCTTGAGCTTCCAAAGTCTAATCCAAACAGGAAACATGGTGGGGTGTTGCACTGCAAATAGCTTCTCCCTTTATTTGTAAAATATCTTTGTTTACGAAGTCTAACAAGGCTGTGTACAGAAGAATTCATTACTGACAGACATCCATGCGAGGCGCTCTCAGACAGCCAAGGCCTGCCAAACAGGCCACTGTTCTAGTCGCAGCATCACCAAACTGCAGTCACATGCTCACCTGGGGCTCGTCTTGGGTGCTGCCATCCTCCGATCCGGACTGCTGCTCCGGATCGTTCTCGTCACTCTAAAACGAGAGGAGTGGGGAAATGAGAGCGGCATGGGGGGAGGAATCTCTCAGCCAGTCTCTGGAGGCGAAGGAGCAGCGAGCTCTCACATCCTGGGTCCAGAAGGACACGCCCGTGGATCGCCGCTTCTCACGGGGACGTCGTCGCTCCCGTATGGACCTGGGCTGGGCCTTGTCCTCGCCCTCCTTTTCCTCCTGTTTATCGGACTCTGGGCATAACATAAGACAGGGCAGCGGCAGAACATTAAAAAACTGAACTAAAATTCCTTCAGCGATGATTCAGTTAAGCACAAGGTTAAAGGTCATGCTTGTTTCCAATTCCTTTCCTACATCCAAGGGTACTTTCCCATAAGCATGCTCTATAAAGTAACTATAATTCAAAGGCAAAACATTCAGCATTTAAAATACCACCAGCATTCTGGTGATACATTATGCATGAAGTATGCAAGTCAGTCCTTTTTAGGGGACTCCTAGTAGCAGGTGGTGACTGAGGGGTGAATGAAAACTAGAATTTAGGCTGGAATGGGTTTCCGCCACTACAGGTAATCCAGGTATCATGTGCTTCAACCTTCTGAAGTGGACACCCCGTCCCCCTAAAGTGAAATGCTTCATAAAAGCCATATAAGGCTCTACATTTTCCCACCAATCATCTAAGGCTACCCAATCCGGTCCTCGGGGACCCACAGTCGGTCTGTTTTTGCTCCCTCCCAGCTCCTTGCCAGACAGTACGATTGGAATGAGAAATACTTCTCTAAGGGCACTTTGAGTGTCTTTATCTCAAAGATACACATATATGCATGAGAACCTCCTACTTAGAGTGAGTGTATAGAGCTCTCTCTCTCTGTCTCTCTCTCTCTCACACACACACACACAACACAGTGACAGACCTTTCTCAGTTTCCCTGGAGGCCCGTCCATAGGTAGAGCTAATTCCTGATAGGCTGTTGGGCCTGTTGAGGGAGCTGGAGGACAAAGGGCCACTGGACGAGGAAACTGAGGACGTGGACGTCACTGTGGCGGTCAGGGCAGTCGTGGCCGTGGTCGTGGATGTGCTGCCCAGCCGGTAACGCTGCAGGAGGATCTGAAAATTAGTGCTGAAGGCTAAAGAACCGTGATGCTGCTTTGGTCGGATCCAAAATCAGCGTTACCAAAGCAGAGAGCAAGGTCACCAACCTCATCGAAGCTGCGAAACCTGGACCTGTAGTCGTCCTCCTTCACCTCCGCCTCCTTCCTCTCCTCCTGCTGCTTCTCCTTGTCCTGCTTCTCCTTCTCTTCCTGCTCCTCCTCTCGGGTCCGCGTGGGGCGGCTCCGGCTGATGGTTTTCTCTGCCTCCTGAAGGTCAGTCAGGGTCACGCCCTGCAAAGTCACGATTAAAGATACGTTAAGTCGAGGGGCACCATGGCAACGGGCTCTGTTGATACTTGTACCTATCTGACAGAAGGCAACAAGCTGCCTGCAAAACTGAGCTTGGAGTGATTTCCCCAAAACATCAAATGGTTTTTATCCAATTAACCAAAGCAGAGAACACAACTGACAGCACTTTGTTACTGTAAGCTTTTCTTAAGCTCTAAAAGAGTGGGTGTTAGAGGAAGTCTTTTGCACATGCATGTAAGCAAAAAGACAAGGTTGTCGTGATCGTATATGAGCAATGTCATGTCACTAGAGTTGACAGTCACATGAACAGAGCAGTTTAATTCCTTCATGGCTGGACTGACTCTCACCTGTGTGGACCTCCGGGACTGCCTCGCTTGTCGGGACCTGGCCTTTCGCTGTGACTCAGACTCTTCGTCGCGGACGGGAGTGAGGTACGACCTGCCACACACGCGCACACACCGCTGTCAGTATGACAGTCACGCCTACCAAAGGATCCACCTATAGCCAGGCACCCGTGCTGACCCGAGACCAACCACGGTGCTGAGGACCAGCCTGTCAGCTTGCCCGTGCATACCAACAGCCTGACCACCACAAAACGTCCCCAACCATCAGGTACACGGGTCAGGACCAAGTTATTCTTCATATGCAGCTCAGTGATGGCTGCCCACTGACTTCACACCACAATATACTGCTACTCCCAGAACCAGCCAATGAGCGACAGGGAGAGCCTTCCTAAGCAATCAAGGAGCCAGACATTCCACATGGCGGCCATGTCAGTGGCAACTGGCCTAAAACCGAGGCCTATTCACTGGAACAGGTACAGGATAGCAAATGACGGAAGAGGAGACACAGGTATATGGTCACACAGTAAATCCCAGGAAGTTCCTCAATCCCACTACTTAAGCTTCACTCACACAGACAGGAGCCTCACCTGCGTCTCTCCCGGCTATCGGAGCTCAGTGTTGTTCCCGTGGTGGAGGTCGTGTTGACCACCGTGGGGATGACGGCAGCCGACCCCTTCTCCCGCTCCATGTCCTTCTCAGCACTCTCCTCTGACCAAAACCTACCGGAGGCAGAGGCACACATACCACGTGAGGCAGACGCGCAGCACCCAATCCGCGGAGGCGGCCCACGTCACATGACCCTCCACACCTGCTGGTCACGCTGGAGGGGGCGGGGGAGGGTGTGGAGCCCGAGCTGGACAGCACGCCCCGGGGGCCACCGGACGAGGTGACAGACGAAGAGGTGGAGGATGAGGAAGCGGTGCTGGAAGCGAGGGGGTCATCGTACCTCCGGCCAAAAGAACCACTGGGCGGTGTGTGGGGGGGGAGGAGAAAGCAGATCGTGAAAGGGAGAAAATGCTTCTCTCTCTATAAATTAAGTGATTTTCTCATAAGACACAATGCAAATGATGTAAAAATGTCATATCTTGCACAAAACCAAATGATGTTCCCATACATGAGGAAGAGACTGAGTGCAAACGGAGGATACTGAAGACAAACGACAGCATGACGCTAAGGAACAGTAGGAGGAGCATAGAGCACGGGCTTGTGCGCATGGCCGTGAAGAAGAGCAGGCAGCGGACCGGGCCTCTACCTTCTATACATGCTGTAAGACAGGCTGTGCCAGGGCTTAGTGCTACCAGAGATGGGCTCCAAGCTGGAGGAGGACGGCGACTTTGTGAGGGCATCGCGCACGCTGCTACTGCGCCCCACTGCTAGCGAGTGGGACGAGCTGCCATGCACACAGAGCCAAAAAGAACAAGGGCACGTTAGCGCAAATGCAAACACACGCGCAAAATGCAACAGTCCTGCCCCCTGCTTCGCATTAGACCAGGAGGGAGGGGCCCTTCGAGGGGTGGGGTCAGGGCAGCGAGGGCAGAGGTGAAGCAGCGGCTATGCTCTCAGCTGCCACGTTAACCGCACACAGGACAGGCGATTAATTTGCTTATTTATACATCTGCTCTCAGAGGGAATACATGACCCCAAACCCTCCACGCCCCCTGGTGGCGGATAGCAGAGTGAGCAAGCAGCAAACCTGCGTTGGTAGCCAAGCGGCCTGCTCTGGGGGCCAGTCCCCTCGCTGTTCCGGACGTCGTCCTCCAGGCGCCTCCTGGTGTAAGAGCCGCTACGCACCAGGCTGGCAGCCGAATTCCTGAGAACCAGAAGGTACAATAGTACTGTGGGCTGCATGCGGGGGTAGGTCACCTGGATTCCTCCACCCAGCAGAAGGTGCTGGGGCTCCCCGCTTCGCTGAGGACTGCCCACGCCCTTAACATTGACCATAAATCTGTGAAATGCTTCATCTGTTTCGAGCCCTTAGGAAAGGGTTTTGCTCATAAGAAGTAATCTATATCCAAATGATGAGAGACTTAACGAAAATGCAAAATCCCTTTAAGAGAAGCTGAAAGACAGTCCTTCAAAAGATCCCTTTAAGTAAACCTTGAACTGAGACATCAGCTGTACTGCAGTGTCTGCATGGAGGCACAGGTGACTGACAATGCAAGCCCCCACGACGTGCATACTGTTCACGCCCGAGTGCGTGTGCAGCCTCTCCCTTCACCTATTCTCCTTCTCGTCGATGTCAGACGTGCTGAGCAGCCTCTGCGAGGGAATCGTGGGCGCCACGTAGGCCAGCCGTGTCCCTCTGTCCTTCTCCTGCAGACGGGACAGACGGCCAGCGCAGCGTTAATGCAGCTGCTTAGCCTGGAGCACCAGGACTGGACGAGATAAGCCGACTTGCAGGTTTAACTGTAGGCTCGTGATAAAATGAGTACTGCTCCAGTGGTCAATGAGAACAATAATGGTGCCAATGCCGCGGTAGCAGAGGAAGGGGCCCTCACCTTTTCCTTGTTGTCCAGAGCGGAGGACAGGCGTGGGCTAGATGCCGAGCGCATCACCCCGGCCGCGTCCTTGTCCTTTTGGGCTTCCTTCCGGGCCGTGATCTCCGCCAGGGCCCCGTAGCTACCCGTCTTCTTCAGGCCCAAACGCCATGAGGCCGGGGATTCGTCCTTGCGGTCCTCCTCATTGACTAACATCTTTCCAG
>JAODJX010000065.1:26193990-26211921 GCA_026776945.1 Isichthys henryi
GGGTGGGGGTGGGGCAGGGGGATTGGAAAGGAGACCTTGCGTCAACAAAAAAAGGGTGGGAGTGGAGGGTAATCAAACTGAATCAAACTACAGCAAGTTATGGCTAAACTTCAGCTACGCTTGAAGAGCACTTCACTGGGGGTAGATTAAAGCGAAGCAGGAGGTGAACTGTGAACCAGGTAAAGATTCTCTGGGGCGTATAGGTGGTGAAAATGGAGAAACGTTTGAGATGTAGCCTCAAGCTGGAACGGAACACCTTCCGAATCTCCTGACTGCCCACACTCCTGCTTGCTTTGAGGGGCTGGTGGCACATTAAGGGGTTTGACCCGACGTTTACGCTGGACGGGCAGCTGCAGACGCAACTAGACCTGAAAGTCTCCATGCAGGCGAACGTTTGGTTAAAACCAGGCCAGCCCTACAGAGCCAGCGCATCGACGGCAAATCACCAGGCGGGGGCGCCAATTAACAATGAGCACGGGTGCCAGAAAGCAGGTTTGTCAGTCACGTTATGAGAGCGGAGCAGGGGAAGGGGGGCACGAGTTGAAAGACATTCAGGTTAGTTCAGTCTCAGAGGAGGTTTAAGTTGGTGATTAGAGGAAAGGAGGGGGACACAAGTTGGGAGCACACCAATGCCTCACCATAGCCTTTTTGGGCACAAGAGAAATGCCAGTTTTGCGCAAACTCTGGCGCCATAATGCAGGATCGCTGGGCTCCGATGCCACAGGCATGACAGCAGTAATACAATCAGACTAAAGCCAATCAAGACAAGAGCAGAGATGAGAGAGAGACCCAACAGGAGGAGGCAGCAGCTGAGAAAACAGACAGTTCATAGAGGAAGTGAGAAACGCAACCACGCGCACGCCCCCCCGCCCCTCACGCTGACAGACAGCGGACGCTCCAACAGCACCGGCAGCCGGAGACCGTGCTTTGAGCGGCATGCTTAGCGACAGTGAGTGCATGCAGCCTGCAGATGGCAGCAGCGATTCAGTGAAAGCTGACCGGACACTTTACCGGCTGAACCAGCGTTGCAACACGCATTGTCTTGCACTTTACTCAGGGGTGTATGCACCAATGCCCCCTCCCGTCACTAATTACACATATCACTGGCCAATAAGGTTGTGAATTATGGCCCCACTTATGCCCCCCCCCCATTAAAAAATAAATCCTTTACTTCATATCACCCATATTTGCTTCATATGACTGAAGAACTGCTTCACTGCAGTTCTACAAAATATTAAAAACAAAAACAATGATTTTTAAAGTGCTTAAAATAGAGAGAATTTACACAGCTAAGTGCAGATAAGGCAGCATAATAGCAGGTTTGATCAGGGTGGCACTACCACCAAGGAACACCATATTCTTCATGCATCAGGATATGCTTAGAGATGCACAGCCTTATCTACGGTCCAGCTGGCTAAATTATTCAGTGCCTGCTTTTCTTCACGTAGGGAACACATCGAGCAGCATGAGAAACGATTGGTAAGAAATTGTGCTACACAAATATTCACTTCCTGGGAAGGATTTCGGGGGCAGTCCGCAGCAGAGGTGTGGACCTGAGCGTACCTTTTCGACGGGCGAGGTGGGAGTCACCTGATTGGGGGAACTTGAGGGGGGTGGGACCGTGGCAGCAGCTGGAAGTGCAGCGGGGCTATTGCCATTGTCAGCAGGCGCTGATGGCTTGTTCTTGTCTGGGGGAAAAGAGGTGATGGAATATGTAATCATGTCAACAAAGAAAACCAAAGCTTAAACAGTGACCGAAAAATTTAGCAAACAGAGAGAAGGCAAGGTGCCTGTCTCAGCTTCTCATATGAAACTGTCTCCACGTTACTGACATTAAGACCAACACCTGACTACCACCCCCAAATGGGTGCTCGAGCAGCGAGATCATGCCCTGGCACACGTACCTCCTTCGTTCTCTGACTCCGAGTCTTCCTCATCCTCCTCCTCGCTGGAGCAGCTCGACTCGTCCTTCTTGCCCTCCTGCTCCCCCTCATCAGCCTTCTCGGGCTCCAGGGATTCGATGCACGGCACTTTCTTCTCCGATACCAGCAGCAGGGTCTCTTTGCTTGAAGAGACATGCACGCACGCTTCAGTGGCGAGCGCTATGAATCCTCACATCCGTGGTGGGCTTTCGAGGCCAAGGCCATTTCACTTCCGAAGAAAATTCGACACCAAGTTCCCCCCGATTCGAAGCCACCGGCCACTTCCTGTACCCACTGATCCCTGGACCATTTTCCCACGAGGCCCAGCTCTCATGCCCAGATGACTTACTTCTTGAGCTTGTGTGATTGATTGTTTTCCCCCGTTGTCGTGGTTTCGATCAAAGGAGACTTCTTGTCCCGCTTTTCACTCAACAGCTGTAATGAAAACGAAATTCTCAGAATGACTCAGGATGAAGGGTTTGCTTTAAAAAAAAAAGCCAGCTCCAGCAAGTCTGCGGCTCAGTTTCTCCAGTATAAACAAGACGCAGTCCTTACCAGGTTCTGCTTCTTCTGCAGCTCCTCTAGGTACCCAAGAACGTCCTCATCTGCCACGTCGAAAGCCGTCTGACCCTATGAAGAAGCGCATGTTGACACCTAGCTCCCACACGCCCGGCCGTGACTCCGAGAACGGGAAGCCCAGCCTACCACTTTGTTGATGGCGTCCATGTCGCACAGGTTTTCCATCAGGATCCGACAGGCCTCCTCTTTTCCCCAGTGGGCAGCCGCGTGGAGTGGAGTCCAGCCGTCAAAGTCCTTGATATTTACATCGTACCCTGCTTGGATTAAAAGCCTGAAAGCCAACAGCAGAAGAGACAGCAGCTTTAACCTGGTGACTGTCTCAAGCAGCAATTTTAGTGAAAGACGTGGCCTGTGGCTGGAGCAGCACTCACTTTAAAACCTCGGCGTAGCCCTTGGCAGCCGCCACGTGCATGGCTGTGCCACCGGACTTGGTGTGCCGCACGTCGGCGATTTGGCCGCTGTTGAGCCACTGCCTTGCGTCCCGCAGCATGACCCGCTCTTCCTCCTTGCGCGCTGCCTCAATGTCCACCCCTGAGGAGGAGGAAGTCAAGCAACCATAGCTAATGAGCGGGTGATGGACGTAGGGTGGCGGCGCAACGTCAGCTGCAGTACGGAGGGTCGAAGAGGGACGATTATGATGTAAGTGGCGCTCAGAGAACCAGAATGTGGCGGCTCTGCTGGCATCCTGAGAATCAATGACTGACACAGACTGGCACAAACACTCCAGGAGTAAATGGTAGGGCTGTAACAGTACCAAATTCATGGGCTGGTGCAAACTATGGTTTAAGCTCATGGTTCCATGTAATTTCAGTATTATAGGCAAAGCAGAATCAGTTTTTAAATTATTTTTTATTCAAATGGAAAACAATTAGGAACATTCCAAAGGGAATGTGTCTGTTGACATGACTGAATAACAAATCCTTGGTTAAAAAAAAACTGAAATCATGACAATCATAATGAACTAAATTCCGTCCAAATCCTGTGTTACCTACTACAGAGTATGGTCACATATCTGTAACGATATACATCCCTATACCAGGGGAGACTAACCGGGAGAGGCTATTTATGCTTTGCTCCAGTCAGGCACACATTCGGAGGATGTTGTGTTAAATTAGTTAGCATGTTGGATGTGTTAACAGCAACATAACAGAGTGTGGTATAACAGAGATGGCAGGCAGATTTAGAGTGCTTTTCCACTGCACCAGGTACCGTATTTTTGATACGGATCTTTCCCTTTTCCAGGGAATTCTGTGTGAGTACCAGTACCTAAAGTACCAAACCAGCTAGGGCTCTGCATTCTCTTTAAAGGGTGCTTTTCCACTGCACCAAGTACCGAACTTTTGGTACTTCTAGAAAGTATGGAACTTCAAGGTGTTGGTTTTCCACTGGTGTGAAAAACTGGTGCCAGTGCCCAATGACATCACATGACGAGTCGGTGTATTTTGCACTGAATTTGAAAAATGGTTATAGTGTATTATAAGGCTGATTGATGTGCGATATTAATATCAACATCGTATGTTATGTACATTCAATTCTTACACTGCTAGTCAGCTATATTAAAATAAGGCTCTTACATTCTGTTCTGTAGAGACATAGCGTGGGGATTAAAGTTGATAAAATATTTTTACTCTATTACTCTATCATAGGGAAAAAAAAAACTCAAGCTTTACAATTTTTATTATTCCTTGTATGGATTCGTAGATGCTTAAAAATCTGTTTAAAAAATTGACCTCCACTGCTTTTGCATGAGCGCTGCATACCTTCTGAGATGACAAACGACGGTTAGCTTTTTAAAACGTTTTAAAACTTAAACCTCCACGCTATAATGTTCATACAGTATGAAGGTACGAAAAAGCCAGATCTGAACCTAGATGACTATCGCGGTCCTTGTGATGCAGGAATAGCATGTGTTTAACATGTGATATTCG
Source organism: Isichthys henryi (assembly GCA_026776945.1). Taxonomy (NCBI): domain Eukaryota; kingdom Metazoa; phylum Chordata; class Actinopteri; order Osteoglossiformes; family Mormyridae; genus Isichthys; species Isichthys henryi. Next base: position 26,198,420 of record JAODJX010000065.1, read on the forward strand.
TATTAATATCACACATCAAACCCTGTAACACAGGACTACTACATCTATTTTTAGAAATCAGTACAAAATACCCTGCCTCCCATTTTGTAAGTCCCAAATGTATGGTACCTACTGCAGTAGAAAAGCACCCAAGGTCTTATCAACTACTCGCTCTCCAGTGCTGGTATTCTTTATGGTGAAACCAAAACGTTCTCAAACTAACCAAATTATAGCCACATTTAGCATAATGTTTTCCATGTTAAGCATCTTAAAAATGTATTCATGTGTGCGTATCAAATCGAAAATTAAGCACTGAACAACCTGCGAGAAACACATGACTTGGGGTGGGGGGCACAATCATTGATGGATTCACAAAGGCTGAGAGACTCATCTCTGAACTAGGCTATAAATTATTTGCACCAGGCTGCACCCGGGCACGGAGCTGGTTCTACACAGACGGGTCTGGTGGATATGCACTCACTTTTCAAGCCAGGTTGTTTGTTTTGTCTTTGCGGTACAAGACGGGAAATTATTCATCGTTATGGCCCTTCAACAACCCAGATTCACCTATTGACAAAAGTGTGGGAAACTCAGCCAAAGCAAAGAGACGCATTGAGTAAATCATGGTAAAGTACGACATTCAGATACGACATGGACCGAAATGTAAACCTGACCAGACATTCCTCAAACAGCTCAGTCTAGCCTCCTCCGGTTAACTGATGACCAGCAGACACCCTCACGCTCATGGCTGGCATCCGAAGCAGCTACGCGTCCTGCATCGTGTTAGAAATACAACGCGCCGCTGACCTATAACCTATTCGCCGGCGATAAGTGTAACTGTAACCATGGTGACAAGTCTCCTAGGTATAGCGAGGCGACAAGTGGACAGTCCTCTCGCCTGAAGATGGTTGAAAGGGCAGGCAGACAGAACGATGCAAGAACAACGGCAACAGGCTGGGGGCTGAGAGCTGTGTCTCCTGGGGGAGCTGTTAAAATTCCACCACAAATCCACTGACAGAGCTCTGATTGTCCACAGATTCCTCCTGAACAGGGGGAAGGAGAGATCAAAGCCACCTGACCATGTCCTCTCTCAAAAAAAAACAAAAAACACACAAGTTCGTTATTCGCTGACAGCTGCCTTGTGTTGGCCTCATTCACTGCTTAAAAAATAAAATTTTCCATCATAATTTACTGATGGATTTACTGATAAGCTTATCCTCCTAGTCAATGGATTAAAATGGTAACCACAAATAACCAAAAATGATTCTGGCAAGCATCCTAAACCACAGACATCTGGATTACAGTCTCTTCATCGGTCATGGGGGGGGGGGCGGGGGTGCTGAATGGGCTGACATGGGAGAATGAGAAAGGGGCACATAGAACAAGACGCAGAACACATCTTGGAAATGGCAAGATAAACAGGAAGATCTAGGTAAAGACCTACAAGTGAAAACAGAGACAGAGCTGACAGCGGCCAAGCGTCAGGTGTGACCGATTTGTGGAAAATTCTGTTTCTGTGATGACACAGACCCCAATGGAAACCTCGAGTTAACCTCCCGGCTAAGCACCTAAGGCCTGCTGCCCGAGGCCGGTTTCTCCTACAGCAGGTATTCTGAGAGTTCAGAGGGACTGACAGTTGGCTGCCTTAAAGAATTCAGCCTGGGCCTTGGGCCGAGGCTCGTTCGGCGTGCGGAGTGCACACACGAGCCACGTTACAGAAGCCTTACGTAACGGCAGCTGAACACAATCCCAAGCCAAAAGTGAGCGCGAGCCGGCCACTGCAGCATCTCTGCTTCAAATGCGCCGTGGCTGCTGATCAGCCAAGCTGCCCTGCGCAGCCCTGACAGGCCATCCAAAAATAAAACTCCCATCACACTGAAGAGGTGACGGCTGATAACAGGCAGCCCCAGTCACATGCGCCGCCATACGAAGTGAACTGGGGCTTGACCCCATGAGTCTCTCTCCTGTGTGCCCCGTGCCAAAGCAGTGCCAGCGAGGCTCTGATGACACAAAAGCTGACAGGTGCGGAGGCCAGTCACACTGGGCTATGAGCCCAAAGGGCGAAACAAGCTAGCAAACAGACGACCAGGGTCATTACTTCCTACCTGACGGGGCCTCAGAACACAGGAAGTGATGAAAGAACAAAAAAGTGGCGATCTGAGCATAACCAGGAAGGAAAGCAGGAAATCCAGCCTGCAAGCTGTGCTCATGTTAGCCCATGGCAGGTGCTCCATCCTCTGACAAGCTAGAAGGTTCATCTAAACTCAAGCATGCGATCATGCATTCCCCTCATCACATGCACCCAGGTGCATTGCTGTTCCTTACTAAAGTGTACTCAGTCGTGTTCAGGCCAGCGGGGGGGTGGGGTAATTAGTGCTACTCTGCACATAAATTATCTGCTTGATTGTAGTGACATTAGAGCTCGCTAAGCCTTTTCCCCTCGCGAGCAAAGGCAGGCCCACACACAATAATGTAACTGGGGATAAGCCCAGCCGTGACCTTGCGATGAGGAAACTGCGAAGGGAGTTTCTCACGGGGCTGTACCTTGCCGGTTGATTTCGTTCTGCAGGAGCTCTTCCATAGCCTCCTCCTCAGCAATGTCCAATGGGGTTTCGCCCTCGCTGTTAACCACACCCACACTGGCCCCTTGGCTGATCAAATACCTGCAGAGGACACAGGACAGTTTAGGGGGGGTTTGCACACACAGTTGTTCTTTTAGAGTGTGGGGTAGGGGTGATCAATCAATGACACAAATGCATTTACAAGACAGACCACATGAGGGCGCTGTGTAAGGACAGTTAAAGAGACTAAAAGGCACTGTCAGTTTAAGGAGCTGGCTCAGTTTGGAGCAGTGCTACCAGTCACTGCTATTAAAAAGTGCCCCACTTCCTCATTTAGATCAGACACGAGAAAACACGGCCCTGAAAGCCAACCCTGGAGAGCGTTACATGCAGCCAGGAGCCGGGCCTCAACACACCGTTAAAATATCCAGACGAGCACCTTGGCCAACTTGCACTGAAAAGATGAGAGACATAGAAGCCATGAAACCCATATGCTGGCCCATGGGAACAGACATGGAATACAAACAGCTGTAGCCATCATCCAGCTCGGCCCTGGCTGGATGGTCCTACCAGCATTACGTGAACACACTCACGTCTGCTGCCATCTTTACTCTGCACGCGGTCACATACAAGACAGTAAGGAGCTCACCTGCCGACCCTCATCACTGTCTAATGGGAATCATGTTAGAGAGCGCATTCAGACTCCCACTCAGCGCCACAACGGAAGCCCCCCCCAGACCAAAGCACTGTCATCTCCCAGAAAAGCACCCCTTCTTGGCACCTGCTTACTGATACTCACATCCTGCTCAGAATCTGAGTCTCAAAACCTGCAAGTACTCACTTCCGGTTCCTTTATTTGAGAGTTTTACTCAGTTTCTACCCCGGAAAAAAATGTGTGCGTTTGACCATGCTCACAAACTCCAGTATGTCGCTTATGAAGTCCCAGATCATACGAAAACCAGAGAAACAAACTAACTGCTTTTATTCCTAAATAAAACGCTAGCTTCAGTATTTCAGTTATTTCTGGGTTCTATAAACCAGCACAGACCGATCCATTTAAGGACACCTCATCTTCAGAACTACAGGTATGCATATGGTAGTTGGGTCCACGGACATACCATACAGACACATTGTCAGGGCTCTCATGGCGACTCCATGCTTTTTGTAGCCCAGAACGTGCTTCTCCATCGACGTATGGCAAAGGAGTGCTGCAGCCACACCTCAGGGATAACGGTGGTGCAGGACATCGCCATACATTTTCTAACCTTGTGAAAAGGCTTGAGATGCCCCGCATTCAGGGATGAAACGTGCACAAGTCCGAGCCTTGAGCCATGCTGGCCCAGTCACTGGGTACCTAATCCAGCATTAAATCACATTCAACTGCAAAACAAGGTTAACAACCATATGCAGTAAGAGGTGAAACAATAACTTCATAATCCATATTACTCAATTCAGCCTCCAAAATTCACTCCATTCAGCGTAATTGGTACCCCTCTCACTACACTACTCAGCAAATTTTTATCAATCAGCCCCACCTGCACCACTGGAAAAAAAAATACGGGTTTGTTGAAATCAGAAAGGCTGCTGGACACCGAATGAAACTTATTTCTGGCTAAAGGCAAGTGGACCTTAGCTTTGTGTCATTGTTTTAATTTTGACTGCCTGGGAAAATAGTTGGGTGCCCCTGATCTACACTAACTATCCCCACATGGAGAGACCTTAAAGTACTAACCTGAGGAACAAAGGAAGAGAGACTTTGAAGTACATGGGGGATCAGGTTACCGTGCCCTGCTGACCACTACCTGGTTTAACCTGACGTGAACCAATAAAACCACAGGGAAGAGGGTTACAGCAGGAAGTGTGCAACAGCATGTGATCGTCACACCAGAGTGACTTCAGGAGCCACATTATTCCCAGTGCTAGGTAGTGGATACTCGAGCGTAACCCAGCAGTGCTGAATGGACCCTGGCTGTGATGAGAACACAACCTACAGGCACAGCCTCCTTGCTGAAGACACCTGATTCATGTCTCTGTAGTAAATTGGCATCGCTTTAAATAACAGCTAACAAGCAGGGCTCGGTGGAGAGCTCCATCAAAGTCAGGATGCTCTCTCTGGCCACTCACGGAAGCGGAACCGACCACTATCCGGCAAGCCCGACCCCCAGATCCCCTTGTTAGGAAATGCAGTGCCGTAAGGAGGAACAGGTCAAGGCGGACTTATCGGACGATCGGGGCCGGCGAATCGGCAGCCTTCTTGGGCAGTCATGCCATGGCCAGCAAGATTTCGGTGCAATTCATTTTGCTCCAAATAGCCCAGCCATTTTAAGATCAGACAAACCGTATGAAGCCGTGTATCAACACAGTCCCAGCTGCAAAAACACTGTCATACTCCCGACTCCTTATTCCATCTATTACATTCCACTGTTTATTTGCAATAAAGGTCAAGAACACAAAAGCACAGCCCCTCCTGGGACAGGCAGCGCCATAATTGCTGAGAGCTGAGAGCTGAAGCATCAAGCCTGCCTAGTTCCACACGTTATCAAACACTTCCCCATTTGCAAAGACATCAGTACCACCACCCCCAGAAGCAGGGCTGCATATCAGTAAACCACAGCGTGTTTAACGTCCGTTCAGAACCACAAGCTTTTATTTTAGTCCAGCGATCAACACATCCGAGAAATGGGCATCCATGCATTTGGTGCTCAAAAATCAAGACGCCCTATAAGTTGAACAGTACGACGAGGTCTTCACCTGCAGATCACACACAGCGCAAAACAGGTAACCACTGGAGGGACTTGTATCTAGTTGTTACTCATCTGCTGCCCAGCTTTTCATGAGACATACCTCACCAATGGCACAGTAGGGAAAACCAAGGATTCAGCTGTGAACTTCACCTGTGCCACCAGGAACTAGCCAGCAGTACCAGAGCTCTCAGAGGAAAAACCAGAACACCCATCCAAGCCTTAAAAAACCATAGTGGCCAGTGGACATATCTATCTCTGGGCTGCCTTTCACACCATTTGGAGCCCAAGCAATGCTGGAGAATAAAACGAGCGGCTTCGAGATACAGCTAAACCACAGAGTGGCACCTCCAGTCTTTCGGGCACATGCACCCCTCAGGAACTTCACACCAGCTCTGACCCAATACCCTGTCACAGAGTGAAGAATCTGACCAGGGGGGATTACACTTACTCAGCGATGTCCATATACCCGCAGGAAGCGGCCGCATGCAGAGGGATCCACCCCTCATTGTCAGGCTGGTTGACACAGGCACCGTGCTCCACCAGGAAGGTGACCATGTCCACGTTGTCGTCAATGCAGGCCTGCAGGGACACAAAGGAGAAATGTTGCTCCAATTGATGCAAAGAGGCTGCTGGCAACTGGTTAATGGCCATGAATGCAAGGAAGTTCTTTAAACTATTTAAGCAAACAGCCTAAAACGGGTAAAACTCCAGTGAGTTTATGGAAAAACAGCTGAGTGACAAAGCGATGAATTAAACAGCAGTGATGAAATGTGTAGTGCTTTTGTATGACCAGCTGAGTCCCTGCACTAGGACGGTGGCAGAAGAGAGAGCCTGAAAAGCGGGATGCCAAGATCCTCAGCCTGCCTTTGGGGAGACAGCTGTGCATCACAAACTTCTGTGGAACTTGGGAGTAAACTCATGTCTCCCCCCACCCTGAACTATAAGAAACCCCCACAAAACCCGGGCCATCCAATTTTCATGTGGCTGAGGCCAAAAAGACCAACACCCTCACTCTCAGAAGAGAATCTGTTGCAAAAACATCACTAACAACAACAGATGCAACTTTCACCTGGCTATATAAATGTCTCAGAAAAAGGTGAAAAACAGGCTTTTTTTTTGGTCTGACGGATTTCGCTGTATAATTCTTGGGCCTGATTCTCCTCCATTCAAATCCCTGAACAAGTTAAATGCCTGTTCATGCAGGAACCGAGCAAAGGAGAACTTCCCCAGCCAACATTCAGACAGGGGCAACCCTAGTTTAATAGAAAGACTAGGGCCAGTTACAGCACTGAATGGGAAGCAGTCAGGTACACCTCAGCCATTCAGAGTATATGATGTCGCTCGGACAAGAACATCTGTCAGTCTGCCACCCACGGCAAAGTACCTGGGAAACATTTGAAGACCAGTTTTGTGCTGCAAACTATACGCTACTGAACAAAGCCCTGCAAAAGGGTTTTGTGACACATTCAAACGTGGAGCTGTGGGTGCTCCAACACAGAGCTCACGGCTCAGTTTTCAGTCACAGAAGGAGCCACCCCTCACCCCACCCGCTCAGCAAGTCCTCAGCCACCTCCCCTTCCCTGCTCACGGTGCGTCGGCTGGAATGCTTGGCCAAATTTGGGTCGTTCGTTGTGCCATACATGGTCAGAGCAGAGGAAGCCTGCGGGCATTATCAGAGGCCACGTGAGTAGGAGTGCGCTGCACAGGGGAGCCAGGGGGGAACAGGGGCAAGCTCAAACAGCTGCCGGCCAGGTGGGGATCCCGCCTCCTCTGCGTCTGACATCACTATCCACCGCCCTAAATGGCTGCCTTCAAAGAGGATCCCTAGCAAGCTCAAATGGCAGAAATTTTCCAGCTCTTTGGAAGCTTTTTGCCTTCACTATGTTCCCAGAGCAAAAGGTATGGCTTATCACAGCATGCTCCATTTCATCCACTATTCCACATGGGGAACTACCGTAAAAGGTGCTAATCCCCAAACGGTCATAATTAAGATCTAAAAATGGATAAGCAGCACTGCTCATTCCACAGAAGCTGATAAGGAGGGGAGAGGAAGACAAAAGGAAGAAACCAAGGTGTAGTCTTTCCTGGCAGACAGCAAGGGAGGCAGTCAAACGAAATAAGAACAGCACTGACTAGATATAGCAGACTAAAGTATGGCTTAACAGGGCATGCAAAAGCACTAGTCCAACGTCCCAGGACAATCGAGTTTTCCCGTCGGGCTACCAAAATGTAACAACCCTGCCAAATGGGCTATCATAAATTATCCCCCAAGTAAAGTAAAATTCCCTTTATTTGCTTGATCTGCTCCTTTAACTTGCTATTTGGAGGAAAACCCTTGACCACCGAACAACCGAGTTGCCGATATTCTGTCTGCTAGGAAGCGTGTGCTTAATGCTCAATTTATAAGAGGTTTGCAGTTTATTGAGCAATCGCCTCGTGCTGCCATCTTGGTGCATTTTCTGTCATAGACACAGAGTACTCAAGTCAAGTCAAGTCTGGCTCTATCATCACACCAGTTATACTCAGTACACTGCATATGGTGACACGAAGTAAAATTGTTATATAAAAACAAATGAAAAGCAACAATATAAAGAAAACTGATATTACTGGATGGAACCTATATACTGCTATATACAACCTGATGTTTTAGATGATGTAGAGATGGGCAATAAATCGATTTCACCGCTTAATTCGAATTCTTAGTTCAAGGTTTTTCTGCATGTTCGTAAAGGCGCACGGCTGTGACCAGCGGACCTCATCCTTTATAGACGATATTCCATTATAAGCAAGTCCACTGTAACGGGATTAAACTGTACTGGTGACCTTTTCATGCAACATTCCATACGATAAGAATGGACCCTAGTGGAAAGAAATTACAGATCCAGTGACGTTTCATATTACCGAAGATTTGGTACCTATATACACACAGTGGGAAAAAAGCGAGTTCATTCAGATGTTAAATGAAAATTAATCCCAGATACAAGCTACCTAGACAGAAGTATTTTTCCAAAGTAGCCCTACCCATCAATACAGCAGTACTTGTGGAAATTTATTTTAATGATGCCTTTGCATTGAAAAAAAATAACCTAAATAATCATAAATCTGGCGTAGGATGGAAAAAATTATGCGATTTTATTTTTAGTTTGTTGCTGGTGCCCAGTTAACGCTGCCTTGTTGCAGCTGGTTTGCTTAATGTGAAATGTTAGGGTTACGGTTTTTAGGATGTTTCAACATCAATTTATAATTTTTTTTTACTGCCTATTTTTTTATTTGGGATAGTCAAAGTTCATTTCAAGCTATCAAAATCTATCGATCTAGTTCATTTATGCATCCTAATTTTACTTGTATCGGTCCTCATATTATATATGGCCTGCAATTTTCTCTCTTGCCTATAGGAGGCCTGCAACAGTGTTGTTATATCGCCTCGCACCAGCATCTTGTTTTTTATTTTTTAGTGATCAGTGATCATTGTTGACACACCACAGCACACAACAACAAAATGTGTCCTCTGCATTTAACCCATATGTGACATTGTGACATAGCAGGGGGCAGCTAATTCAGCGCCCAGGGATCAGTGCTTGGGGGGCGGTACCTTGCTCAGGGTACCTCAGTGGTGCCTTGCTACTTGATACGTTGTCAGTCATGGTAATGGACATGAATGCAAGCAAGTTAAGTAGGGAATTATTGTCACAACGATCATATTCAGTACCCTGCAAACAGTAAACATATTATTGGATGTGCCCTGCTGTCAATTATGAGATATTGTTAATTATCTTATTTCAGACCTCGTGGTTAATACTAAAGGAAATGAAAACAAGTTTGCAGTTATAATTTATTTCTGCCTGGGTACAAGATCTGCAGAGAGAAACATTTTTAACAAAATATATAGTGTATTTGGATGAAATGTCAGTGATTTCATGAGTAAGCACAAACACAAATTTCATACTTACCATGTATTGTTTTGGCACATATCTTTAAGCTAGTCCTTCTGAAAAACGGCCTATGAGATTTAGACTATTCTTTTCCATCAGAGGTTATTTTTTAAGCTTTGAAAGAGGCAGGTTGGCTTTGTTTTAAGGAACTATACATACTGTCAAATATTTTGGTATATATGGTTTGGTCTTTCTTTAGTGGTCTGCACAAGTGACTCTGCATTTGTAAATTTGTAATCCATTGAGACCTTAAACATCGCTCAAAATATGTAATGCTGCTATACATAGCATTTCATATCTCATTCCTATTGGATTGATATCAAATTAGGATTGACCTGAAATTGAACCGAATCAAATTGTTAGATTGTGAATCGGGATCAAGTCAGGGCATCTGTGCCAATACCAACCTTAATCAATACAGATAGGATCCCCTGAGGATCTAACAAGAATCTCAGCTAAAAGGTTACAATAGTCACCTTATTATGTACTGATTACATAATATTGGCCAGCGACTCTAAACCCTCTTTTTGGTCCTGTACTGGTCAAAGGCCAATTAACACTGTTCCACTCACATCAGTTTGATGACTGTGCGATTTACAGGCCAGAGGTATCATGCAGCAGCCAGGCATATACACAGAACGTGCTATTTTTCCACACAATCGAAATTGTACAAGAATACCTATGCTTTAAACAGCGTTCCAAAGTCAAACATCAGTAGCAGCACTGGCTGATTTACCAAAAACACAGATTTCACTTCACACACAGAGTTTAAAACAGGCTGTCCAGCAAACAAAAGGTTCACATAAATGTAAACAAGAAACCAGGTCATTGCACAATCAATACCTGGAGCATTTCAGAGTTGCAAATGACTAAATCAGACTAAAGGATTTGCTGCCTACAATCCAGCTGAATCTGGAGTGTATGGTACTTATGGCTATTGGGGATGACTCATACAGAGCTGGAATCCAGCAGTAACAGAACTTTGACTGCATAGTTTTGCATGTTAGGATTAACATAAGAAGAGACTTATTAGCTGTATTATGTATTGCGCAAGTTTGGTATCCCGACAACTGTGAAAATGAACCAGAACAAAAGAGCCTTCATTTTTTTTTTAATTTAGAGAAGAAAAAAAGAAAAAGATTTTCAAACTTGACAACCCTGTCTGATTATCTTTGTAAAACAACAAAAAAAACATTTTATATAAAAACAGTCAATGCCCAGAGCTTTCTGACACCACATCTCCAAACCGTCCTAGACAGAAGCTCTCTTCTCAGGAACGTTTGTCATCTACATGCCACAGAGAGAGTGTTTTTCAAGCACCCGAGACCATTCTAAACCTTGACAGTGTTAGCGTTTATAAAACATATATAGACACACTTCTGAACTGCATAAATGTACCAGTTAATGTACACATTAATATATTGAGTAATACACTGAATCAATGCTTCAGGTCCTTTTTCTTTTTTTTTAAACAATGTATGGGAAGTTTTTCCTCTGGCTAGTGTACATCCTTTCATTTTAAACAGGCACGAATTGAAGCAGCTCTATGGTTATCTGGGATCTCTTCAGAGACACTCAACATAGCACAAATTGGACCCATACATACACGTAATACCAGTACATTATGGGACACTGACACAGATGCATACTTAACACATACCAAGGGAAATTCAGTCACTAGATTTCCTGAACAGCTTTTCAAAAACCTATTATATCTAGCAATATCTAAAATATCACTAAAAGGGAATCTGCATCAAACAAACACAACTGAACTAATATTTGAAAAGAAACTGCATACAAGTACCATTGTGTAATCAATACAGGTCCATTTCAAATGACAATTAGAAACAACAATGTTGATTAAATTAAAATCACATAATACACCAAGTCAAAAAAATAAAATAAAATAATAATAATAATAATAAAAAAAAAAAAAAAAAAATCGCCATGGATTTATTTAAACCCAGAAATAACGTCATACAAAACACTTAGAGATACTGTTCTAACAAATGAAACTAATGACAGTTCATAAAATCCACTGTTCTGTGCTAAATTCACTGGCTAATAGAAGAAAGATGTGACACAAGCTAGCTGTTGGCATGCATGAAAGCCAAATATACACCCATTACATCTTACGGTCAAACATTTTTTGCATATTAATGTAAAGAGACAGCACCCATAGTTTACTAGGGCCAGCTAAAAGAAATCTGAATGATCCTTTATAGAGATGAAAGGTAATTTTATTCCTCCATGCGACAATGAACTCAATTTTCAAAACCATTCCTTGACCAAAAACTGGGGCTGTTGATGATGATGATGATGATGATGATGATGATGAAACCCTTTATTGCTGTTGCAATAAATACACCATGTCACTGGTAACAAGTACCAGCGAAAAAACTGGCCATCAACCCGACCATACAAATGACCATGGCTGTTCCAACTGCTTCTCATGGTAAAGATTGCTGCTGAAGCAATAGATTAAGTGATAATATGAGGGAGGTACTTTGAAAGTGTGGGAGCAGTGGGGCTGACATTTTTATGGAAGTATTTCAAACAAATTAGTTTAACCCATAAAAGTTAAATTGCTAGTGGCCTCAAGATTTTGCTGATGTTAAACAATAAAAATAAACACAGCACATCAGACTCCCATTTAACCAAAAAGAAACCAATACAGGAATCCGTTGCAACTGGTAGTCCACTGCTTACCATCATTTGTGCCTGTATTTTGCTAAAATCCCAGGTGTTAAGTGTAAAGCCTAACATGGCAAATATATTAATAAAAGAAACACACAACCAAGCAGATTTCACCGCCAGAAGCAAAAACCTACACAGGACCCTTACGGTAGCTTGACATGGCCAGCAGATTCAAGATGACTGAAAACAAGACCATCACCTAATGCCCTAGAGACAGATGGTGCAAAATAGAACCCTCTGTGCAGAATTCCCAGTGCGGCTCACAGCAATGCACCCCAGCGGTCAACGCTGAGTCTCTATATAACAGCTAGGACTTTAATTAGCACCAGGAGCATTGAGGAGGACCCAGAGATGACCCCCAAAGGGACTCTTTGGTTTCCAGGCCTTGTTAACGCAGAAGCAGATGCCCACATTGTCAATCCTGGCTCCCTACGCAGGCGTGGAAATGAGAGGGCAGAGCTTCTTGAAAATACAGAGCAGGACTTTGGTAATGTAGTAACAAGAAAAATGAAATTTAAAGTCAGCAAAAGGTTTAAGAAAAAAAGCATAATAGTTTTCCTAAGTGCTTGACACAAAGCAGTCTGATTTATATAATTACACTGGCGATGAGGCAACCATGGCAACAACAGAATGTTCTGCAATGAACTGATAGCCTTCTGATGCTAGCAAGCTACCAATCCCTGAACAACAGGGGCAAATATGGGGGGAGGCTGTTCATCACACACGTCGCTTTAAACCTAACAGAAGCAGGCTGGAGTCCAGACCAACACAGACAAACTTTTCCCAAAGCATGACCTCTGTGCCCAAGGCAGTGCCATGGAAACCCATCCCTGAATAAAGTTCAGAACTATCTTGCTTTTGTAAGAGACAGAAATAAATAGGATTAACAACCACAACTACAACAACAACAACTACAACAACACCACAAAGTAAAAAAGTGATGGTATGGTCAGTTTGCACTTAGCTATGCGGAAGGTGCCAGTTCTAGTCCCACGGTGCCTAGTCAAGCCACAGGCGTCTAGAGTGGGTCAAGTCTTACTCAACAAAACTGGAATACTATGCCACAAGAGGCCAGTCACATAATAAGTGCTGCCCATGAAAGCCAGACCCATCCAATGAAGTGCTGGAGACTGGTGCAATTCTTTATGTGACAGGTTTTAAAAAGGTGTTTGAGACAAATCGTGAAAACATTTTTAAGCAGACATTGACATCTTGTTGAAGGAGGTTCTGGACTGAATAGTCTTTCTGTAGAAGATGTAAGGGACCAGCTGATAAACAAATGAATCACATCAAAGGAAGAACATAGCAACAGTTCGTAAAAGCCTTCATCCAGGACAAGAAAAGCTTATATGTCACATACTTTAAAAGCTCTATATGCTTTTCATTTGGTTCCTAAACAGCATGTCGTCTCCATTTGGAACATCGTGGGTAACCATCTTCGCAGATCTAAATTTAGAAACACTTCACATCAAGCAAGGGATCCTGAAGGACCCAAGGGGGGGGGGGGGGGGGGGGGGGGGGGGCGGGGGGGGGGGGGGGGGGGCGGGGGGCCGGGGCCGGGGCCCGGCGGCCCCCGGGCCCCGGGCGCG
>JAODJX010000065.1:26228753-26244809 GCA_026776945.1 Isichthys henryi
ATCTATCTATCTATCTATCTATCTATCTATCTATCTATCTATCTATCTATCTATCTATCTATCTATCTATCTGTCATATTCTTGTTTGTTGTTCACTAAGGGATCCATACGAGAATTCCAGTGTACTTGTACTTCAATACCTGTGCAAATGGCAAATGAAGATTAAATTCAATTCAAATTAATTTTTTCAGGTTTTGTTTTTACCCCCTTTTCATATTAATATCTGCCTGCACTTTTATTGCTGCAGGAGGATTGAAGAGACAGGCATGACACACCACTCGGATCCCTGGGGTCCTCGGCTGGCCTGCTGCTCAGGCTTCGGGGACTGGAACGCTGACAGGTTTCAGCCCACAAAAGGAAGTTATAAGTGCATCCTCTGAAAGGGGAATTTTAGAGAGATTCTGATCCTCACAAAGCCCATAATGACAAACTTGAAAAGACAGGGAGTCACAATTTCCTATTTTTTGCCCTTCGCCATAGAGATGCAGTACTGAGTAAAAGACTTAATCAGTCCAGGAAGATGATGTTTAAATAATCTTCATTATGAATTAAAATGATGTCATCATGTCTGTCACAGTATGTCAGCTTAGCCATTTCAAACCCTCTCCTAAAGTCAACCCAGTATTTGCAGGAACCATTCCATACACCCATGTATTTTTTGACTCCATCACTAACATCATGGCTAATCACTGCTAATCACTGTTAATAAACTAAACATTTTCTTTGCTGGGGGTGGCATGGTGGTGCAGTGGTTAGCACTATTGCCTCACACCTCTGGGACCTGGGTTCGAATCTCCGCCTGGGCCACATGTGGGCTAATTGGACTTGCTAAATTTCCTGTAGGTGTGAATGGTGTGTGAGGGCTGGCCCCCCATCCTGGGTTGTTCCCTGTCTTGTGCCCATTGCTTCTGGGATAGGCTCCGGGCGACCCCGTGGGATAAGTGGTTTGGAAAATGGATGGATGGATGGATTTTCTTTGCCTGCATAAGACTTTAGCACAGTACTGTATATACACACTCAGAATAGACAGGCAGGCTGCTATCACTCTGATAAAAATAGCAACCTTTGATGTTACTGAGACTGTGAAAATCAACTTCAGCTAGCACAATGGCAGACCCAGAATTGCTGCCCCGCCTCGCCTGAGCCATGTTATCTGGATATGACAAACCGCCCGTTACAGTAAGTAATGCTACAGTCGGTTTTACAAAGGGCTATGCAGTGTATATCAGCGCATTGTTTCCAGAAAAACGCAGGGAATGCACAGGGGCCGACGGCACCAGCATTATGTGGTCATGGGAAGTTCAGGTCCAGAAATTACAAATCCAGACCAAGGTTCTATTCCAACCAACCGTTTGAACATAAAGACTCACAGTCACAGAGTACTCAAGTGGTTGGTTGGAACAAAACTTTGGTCTGGATTTGTACTTTCTGGACCTGAACTTTCCACCTCTGGTCATGATGCTAATTCCACTGACGGACCCTGAGCTCCAAGTCAGCACATCGTACAGAGATTGCGGCGCAATAATGGGACCTGCGAGGTGAACTCCAACACTAAGGCTGAAGGTCTCACGGCATCTGAGAGGCCGTTGGTCTCCGACAGTGGTTCGATTCGTCTGGATATGCTTCACTTGGGTATAATAATAGCATGATGACCCTCTCAAGCCCCCCTCCACACAATCACATGCTGCCTTGTTCGTAGCAGCTGTGAATTCTCCTGCTTCCACTGTGTTTGTCTCTCTGAGGTCTTGTTGAGTCTTTGGCAAAACCCCCCTTGAGATAAACATACATAATCTAGTCCTATGGTTCCAAAGGGCGTATTGATTCCTGTTGGCATATGAGCCACAAATAGGGGCTTCATATCCCATTCCGTGTTTTATTTTTATTATTATTTAAATGGTTCTCTTCTCCCAAATGAGCAAATTCAGATGTAGCCCAAGCATTTGTGTAAAGCAAATTAGTTTGGACACACTTATCCAACACATTTAAGAACATGAAACTTGGAAGATAACAGACTCTAATGGTGTTTGCCCTGTATAGTACGGTTACAGCAATACAAAGTGAAGGATCTGCGTGTGACAGCGCCATGTCAGAGGTCAGACAGATCAGTGGGGGTACTGGCCCCCCTCCCTTTCAGCTGTTCCTGGACTTTTCTCTCACTAAAAGCGCATCAGTTAAATCCCAGGCTGCCTGCCGGCTCGCCAAGTTCTGCTAAGCTCAGCTGAGCTAGTGTCTAGCTAGTAGCTGACACTCTGAAGTTTTTACACCAGTGGGCTTGTTTTTCTTTCTAGTTAATATGCAATAATGCCCTTTTGGGAGCAGACCACAAAGTCACTGTACATAGCAGCTGCTTCGGTACACTCCACCAGAAATTTCCTCGATTGCTAGTTAACCAACATAGCACATAAGAGGTATAGCATCTCACCATGTAAGACCTTTCCATAATTGTCAATAACAGCTCCACCCACCCACCCCTCAAACACTTTCAGGATTTGAGTATGGCCTTTGTCGGGGGGGGGGCTATGGTGCACTCCGAAGACGTTCCTTCCACAGACAACAGCTGAAGACAGCCTGGCTTAAAAATAGCACAGCCATGGTGAGCTACCTGGTGTTGTAGGATTTGGTAATATGTCCATCGTAAAACCTACCTGTATATGGTTTGGACTGTACAATATACTTTAAATGTACAAATATAGGCAAATACTATTCAATAGAGCCGTCTTTGCTGTGAAACCAAGGGCTATATGGAGGAGAGCAATGTATGGATTGTGTTTAAAAGGAATGCTGTTTATATATATCTATATATATATATATATATATATAGAGAGAGAGAGAGAGAGAGAGAGCAGTGGAATTCTCTTAAATTTAAGATGGTTTCTGTTTCCCTAATATGTTAAATGCGCAGAACAAATTCTGAAATAGTAACACATAAATAATAATTGCAATTGAAAAAATTGAAGACGTTCATTTTCTTGGATCATAGAATTTGGAAATAAGTTCATTGAATGTATTTTAGTTCCTTTATCAAATCTTCGAATGTCTGGATGTTCTTTGAACAAAGAGCATAAGCTGAATTCCACATAAATGACTCAGCAATAAGTTGCTTTGCAGAAAGAAATATCATCCAAGAAAATAAATATATATATCTATAATAACGTAGGTAAGTAAATAATATTGGCTGAAGAAAATTAACCGTCTAGAAGAAACTGCAAAATACATGTAATTATGGTGTGCTGAAACTGCAATAAAAATTAACGAGTCAAATTATAAAACTCTTAATACAATATATAAGGGCTTCCTGAAAGACATTTGAGAAATTTTAAGAAGCAATAAAGATGTAGTTTTATATGTATGCTTTACCACAAAGCTGTGCCAGACTTAGAGCATGAAAGTGTAGAAGCAGCTACTGAATTGCATGATTCGCAGCGTGTGGAATTTGTGGACAATCCATGACAAGCCCGGCCCGCTTTCAGTTTTTACCTGTGAATGCTGGAGAAGGTGTGTGTGTGTGTGCATGCGTGTGGGGTGGGCGGGGCAGTACCCTGCAGGCATGCCCTCCCATCTAAGGCCGGATCGGAAACGTGCCACGAGGCTGAAAGGGTCGCGTGCTTACACGCGTGCGCTCTGACTGTCGTAACTCGCAGCTCTATCTTCTCGCTGTCTTTTCTAGCACCCTGTGAACGAAATCTCCCATTTCCATTCCTTGACAAAGTCTTTATTCCCAGACTGTTACCAGATCGCACCAATTAATTTAAACTGTCCAAATTTCCCGAACACTTCCCCAGTTCTCTGAGTTCCATCGGAACAGTAATCTCTTCAGACAGATTATTAATAGGCAAGTAAACATAAGCAAACATTGCATCAAAGGAGAAAATGCTGAACAATAACAAAGCATTTATTTTAAGGGGGGGGGGGTTGCTGACATCACTATGACATCTCCGTGAGCAGCCCGCAGCTAAAAATAGCAGCGATGTCAATGCAGGCGTACATATATGTCCATGAAAGCGTGGCTCGCGTTCCCCAGCCGGTTTTCACATTCCCTGCGCTGGAGAACAGTGGCAGACCACACAGGCTTAAAACCAAACTCTGGAGCAGAAAGATGCAGCGCAGTCACTACTTCTCATGGACCCCCCCTTCCTCCCCAGCAGGGACTTCTCCTTCCCATCTGAAAGGTCTGGCCTGAGGATTCTGCTGACTGTGAAACAAAACAAGAGAAGGCCTGTGATGTAAATATGCCTTAGTGCCACATAAAACCAAATTTTAATACACGACATACATAAAATCTAAGATTACAGACCTATACACTTTAAATAAATAGTACACTTGCTGATTCTAACATATCACTACACCAAATATACAACTATATATTTCCCGTACTCCTGTTAATTTGTTTGCAATGCCTGAGTGTAAGGAGGCTCGATAAGTGCTCATCTACTTCCTGCTCTCACTAACCGCTTTTCCTGCATGGCAATGAGCCTGTGTTTACAGGGCTCAGATAACGTTCTTTCTGTAGAGTAACGACAGGGATCGGTGGAGCGTTCGGCAGCCCAAAAATGGGTCGGATAGTTTTGGCTTTTGAGGGAAGTCAGTCTGGTCATGTGACACCAGTAAGAGACTCATCCCACTCCCCTGTCCTCCAGACAAGGAGAGATATAGTGAAATACCATCTTCAAGTCTGGCGGGATCCCGTTTTAGTCCACACTTTACCTGCATTTCAGAATGGAAACAGCCTGCAACTGCCTCCATTTGGCTGAACTGTTTCCAGGTCTTACGTCATAATTGTCGTTAATGGCAACCAAATGTGGCCTTTCACCCATTGTATGTTATAATTGTAAATATACTCTTTATGAAGCTACAGTGCTTCAGATTTATATGGAAATATAAAAAAAAATTTTGATTGGCATCCTGAAAATCAGCAAAATGTGTTTCCTGCCTCATGCAGAAAGCTAAATTTAAGTTATTAATACACAGCTACGAGTCGGTTTTTGTGACTTCAATATTCCCTCCACTGCCGTTAGCCTGTCACCAGAGACATGGAGCCCTTTCACTGCAATCTAGCACGGGAAAATGAGAGAAGCAAGAGCCATAAATAGCGTTTGATGAACGGGGAGCTGCGACATAGCAGTGCAGGCCGAGAAAACAGCATCTCCCAGCATTGATTCGCACCCTCCACTCACATGTGGGCAGAAGAAGAAGGGGAAGATGTAGCGGGGGAGGCACTTCACAGGATCGCCCATCCCTGCCTTTTTAGGAAGCTCCACAGTGGAGACCTACCCCTTCCACCCCCACCTGAAACATGGGCTCACCCAAGCCTTTCCCATCCAATACCTCTGTCTCTTCCCAATTCAGCGACATAGCAGAGTCTTCATGTCTCACGAATACTGGCCAATTCATTGTTAAATCGTGGGTCGCTGATTCACAAACTGTTCTTCCTTCTCAACTTCACGAGAAACTGAATTGACTGAAATCATATGTAGATTATGTGTAGATCAAATAGCATTTATATGATGTATATATTTAAGGAAATTGATTTTCTGTGTTATGTTCAGTAGGTTGCTGTTGCTGAGACAGTGACAGCCCAGGTACCTCGCAGCACCATACCCTGCCCCTCATAGCAAGCTAGCACCGTCACATTAGCTGGTGTGCCTCGATCTCCTGCCACGGTTCGCGGTCACATGCAGAGCGGCGTCAATATTTACCGCTGCCATGGTGCGACCAAAGCGGGTGCCAGAGCGAAAGGGGAAGTGAGGCATCGTGGCGTGCCCAGTGCCCAGCACCCAGTGCCTGTAGCTGCACTCTCCATGCCAATCTCTAAGCCTGCTGCTCTTAGGCAGTCCGACACAATCCAAACCCGATGACCCCTCTGCTCTTTGCTGCTCTGTTACAGCCTCCACCCAGCCTTCTCATCTAACTTCACCCAGACTTCATCCATCTGAGGAATAAAAATTAATCGTAGGCATATTTCTTAATAGAGTCGACATATCCTTAAATGTGCTATTGAAAGTATTCTTTCAAACAAAACCGACATATCGAAGGAGATATAGGATAAAAGATGCTTAGATGATGGGAATGGCCCTTGGTAAGCTACAGTATCCTCATCAATGTGTGGCTTCTCTTTAATAAGCAGTGCTAAAAGACTGCTTCCTCATCTCCATGGTAACCACAGCACACTGTTCCACACTAACCAAGCTCCGCTCCCAGTGCTCTGCAGATCCAGAACACGGAGGGAAAAACTTAGCTACCAGCGACATCACTTTTGGCAGTAGCAACACCTATTACGGTTGAAAGAAATGGTGTCATAACCCAAAGTCATCTCATAGAAGTGGACCACTTCTCACAGTTGTGAGAGTGAGACATGCTGATATACATTTTTTTATATATATATATATATATATATATATATATATGTGTGTATATATATATATATATATATATATATATATAAAACATATATGCCGCTGCCCTATATATATATATATATATATATAAATATATATATATACACACACATGGAATGAATTTTGATCATGATGTTGGGGTTTTACTGCTGAGTATCCCAGAATCCTTCACTCTTGACAAGAGAAAATTTTCACTGATTTGGCAGATCATTTGAAAACGTGGGTGTCTGTAACATAGTCTGCAAGCCACAGAGATGTGTGTTTCTATACTGCTAACTGAAGCCAGAAGAAAATTACAACGTGCACATCTTTCATCAGTCATTTCCCGTGGATGGTCTCCTGTCTCTGTGACCAGTTTGGACTTGTCATCTGGGCTTGGCCGTCATTTAGCCTTGCATAAATCATCCTTCGTTGGTTTAGCGGGCATGCCTGCGACGAGGGGACTGCCCACCTCTCAGAGTGCAGTGCATTAGCGAGCTGTGGCATTATGTAAAACGCATGAACCTGTTCTGTCACTCTGCAGACGCCCCCCGGGGACGTGAGGCTGCCTATCGTACATGCTCACTGTCGGTGTGGAACAAGATCCTGGCCGACTGACCTCTATTGGCCCAGTGCATTTATGTAAACACAGTCGCCCTGCGAGTCTAAAGATGGAGCAGAACATGGTGGGTGGGGTGGGTCAGGGGGGGTTTGGAATGGCCACGCTTTGCGCATAGTGGGCTATTTATAAAAAGACACTCTACCTCAGGGTGCCACCTTTGCCACCAAAATAGTAGAGTGTTCAGCCTGCCAGCTAGCAGCCAAATCGACTAGAAGAAGTGGGAGGTGAATCAGGTCAGGATGGGGAAAAACATTTGAGTGTGGTGGCAAGTGTGTTTGGGTGATGGGTGCACAGCCATCTTTGGGGTGATAATGGGCATATTAATGGGATAATATTGTGTTTGGGAATCAGAAAATAGAGGAACCTGACTATTATCGAGATTAGAGAGGTCACTGCGGACGCACGTCACTAATAGGTATGCACTGTGAATACTGGGGGCAGTGAGTCATGCCCACTGCCCTGCTGTGGGTCTGTTCCTCCACGTACCTGGTTTTCTTGCATTATTAATTATTCATCCATACAGAATCATCATTCATTCAGAGCGTGTATCAGCTGGCTCTGCCACATATCGATATCCAGCCCGTTCTTTAGACACGGTGCCTTGTCTGAAGCTCCGCCCCAAACCTTAAATTCTGCATTTTGTTTATGCTATTAGAATGGAATGTGCCCCTCATTCAGTCCCACCTTCATTGCAGAACTTCCCAACGTGAACGTGTCATGTGTACGTTTGAGAAAGTGTATGAGGGACAGGGGGAAAAAAGGAGGTAGGAGGAATGTTGATGTAAATAATGTAAATCTTGTTAAGCAGATGTAAGTATAGGGTTGGGGCCTGTTGGACTTTATCAGGCCAGTATATAATACCTTCATCAGCTTAGCTGTCTGTAGGCACAATTGCTTGTACAGTTTGAGCTTTGGCACCAACTATGACCTTCTGACCTCTCACTGCCCCACTCTGGGATATAGTTTTTTTTTATGTATGAACTATTTTTCCCAAGTGGTGCTATTTTCTGCCATTAAGGTTTATGACACAGTGCGGTGTGGCCATCTGATTGAGTCACCCCAGCAACCATTTTGTGTTGGGAATTTCATGCCTGAATACATTAGGTCTAATGTTTTATCCATTACACTTAAGTGCTTGTAATGCTAGCATGCAATCTTGCACTCAGAAAGTAATTAAATCATGTGCACAAGCTTTCCAGACAGGAGAACTGAAAACATTTCTGTTTTGAATCCCAGTTTAGACTCAGGGTTGAGATACGTGGGCAATTCAGAGTGACTCATAAAACTGCCGACTTACTAAAAACCATGAGTAGGATTTGACTAATTGTTCATAAATGGTTAGTTCACTGTCCCCATCAACCTCAGCAATAATGACTGAGAAGCGTCTTGATTTACTCAGTTCCAAAACAGCATGGGTGGGTGCTTGTGCTTTATGAACGTTTTATATACATTACAGTCTGATTAATGTTTTATATACATTTGTGTCTGAAGCAAACCAAGCTGTTATCCTGTCCGTTGGTTGATATAAACATCACTTGCACACACAAACACTGCTAGCGACTAAAATGTTGTCGCGCAGCAGGGCAGTTTCCAATCAACGATTTGTGAGCGATCATTTCCTTTCTTGGACTGGAGCTGGCTAGTTGTTGGGACCTGGGTGTTGGTAATACATGTGAGTCCTGTCTGCTTGAAACCCATTTAGAGAAACAAGTATTTTCATTTACTGTAACCCACCTGATCAATGTGGAACAGTTGAGTTCTCAGTTTCTCCTTATTCAAACAGAGCGAAAAGTGCAATAAAAATAAAAATGCATAGACGTCAAGATTTTATCTAAATGAATTTGAAGGTGAAACAAGTCAAGGATATATTATCACAACAGGTAATTTGCTTTACGAAAGTCTTCATTTTGCATTGTTTGAAGAATGCAACGTTGTCCGTGATTAAGGAGCCTAAAGCTGACAGCTGCTGAAGATTAGTTTCCCCAAAGCGACATAATTTCACAATGCAGTGTCCAGAATTTCCCCAGAAAACGTGTTTCGTGATACACTGATTCAAAGAATGGATGGATCATACTTATATCTGTTCAAGGCATGAGCTTTCGGAGGAGTGTCTGGCGCCTCCCAGTGTCCATCAAAAAGTCAAGTAAAACTAGAGAAAGAAGTTAAAGCTTTTTCCAAGCTTGAAGTGCTTGACCCGCCGCAAACATTTTCGTATTGCGCTCTACCTGATCTGGGTGTTATTTTTGCTCACGCTGAGAAGGAAGTTAACCTATTTTTTTTTCAGGACGTCTATTGGTGGGTCCCGTATAAGGTGATCTGGCCTGGATTTGAAGAAGAAACAAACTAAAATAGAATTTCCTCAAAAAATATCCTAAAGTGAATAAAGGACTTCAAAATGCAAAATATACTGATATGCTAAGCATTAAAGCAATTACAAAGAACAGAATATGTTACAATATATCAGCTCATATCTTAATATGTTTAGTATATTTTACACCGGCAAGGTCCTTTGAACGAAAGCGCATTTCAAGTGCATAACCGTAAATAACCATCTTATGGTAATTACACCAATCGGGTAATAAGCAATCTAGAGGAATAACCATTTAAACAATACTGTTAAGAAAATCGTAAATTGTTTTCTAATCTTGTTCATTTTACAGTGTTCTACGATGTCGGGTAAATTTAATTTTTTTCCCCCTAAGCTAATTGAATTTGATCTATTTGTATATGGTGTTAATGGACAGTTGTCAGTGTTTTTAAAAATACTTTTAGTTCGTTTTGTCCAAAGTGAGTGCCGTAGCACCGGAAACACGCAAGGTGTCACGCTGCCGTAAAGCAGCACGGAACTGTCGTGCTGGGGCCTTATCGTCACGCATTGAGCGGCTTACTGTCTTTTCCTGTGGTTCTCACGCAGGGCTGGGTATGTGTTCGGCTTCTCTTTTTTCATGTTCGAATATATGTTCTATTTTCAGTTCATAATAATTGGCGTTTGTGTGTTGTCCATTTTAGAAACATGCCGGCTAAAGGTCCTTTGCAGTCAGTCCAGGTTTTCGGACGTAAAGTGAGTATAAGCACTTTATGTATTACACGTGTAGCCGACTAGCATCTAGTACAGCGCAGGAGTGGGAAACCACTCAGCAAGCTACATTATTTTAATTTTAGCCGAAATATTGGTAGGTTGTGGGTAAACATGTCAAACAGTTACGCTGTGTTATAGAACTATTTATTTATTTTTGTGTACGTACTTTTTCATGTTCTATCTAAAGCCCTTATAAAGGTATAAAAGTGTTATTTCGTTTCACTGTATCCCTGAATATGTAAAGTTGTACTTGAAATAAAATGTGCAATTTAATTTTGACTACTAGTTGGAATTGAAATATTGACTTTTTAATAATTATGAGATTACTTGCTACAATGTATTATTTGTATTTATGAATATTTAAGCTACCTTGAATGTCAAGTCTATTACATTGCATGACGATATGTCACTATAACGTTGCTTTAACTATACGTATAACGAGCAGCAGCTGGGGTCGCCTTCCTGTAATATCGTGATCGGTACTTGGTTGGACCTTTACAGCGTGTAGTGAGAATGCAGATATCAGTGTACGGTATGTTTTAAATGTTACAGAAAACCGCTACAGCCGTCGCCCACTGCAAACGAGGGAATGGCCTCATAAAGGTGAACGGCAGGCCTTTGGAAATGGTTGAACCTGCTACTCTGCAGTACAAGGTGGGATTCTTCGGAACTCATCCGATCCGCGTTGGGAAGACTGATGCTGGCTGAAGCATCTCATTGTGTCCGTGTTTTTACCAACAGCTTCTGGAACCCGTCCTGCTGCTGGGTAAGGACCGCTTTGCGGGGGTAGACATCAGGGTCCGTGTCAAGGGAGGTGGACACGTCGCACAGGTCTACGGTAATTTGCTTGTTTGTGTCGTTTCCCTTGACTGTCTAATGTTATAATTGCAGCGTGCAGTTTGATGAGGACAGAAAATTTAAATTGCCTTAAATTTAAAGTGCTGTTACTGGTGAACCACTGAATAAAACATTGTATCTTTTTTTTCCAGCTATCCGTCAGGCGATTTCCAAGTCCCTGGTTGCTTACTACCAGAAATGTAAGAGATTATTTTTTTGCCCTCATGAAATGACTATTTTTTTAATGAATTTATTACTAGGGATTCACCAATGCCAGTTTTTTCAGACTGAGTATGAGTACCGATGCTCACTTTGTGGTTCTCACCGATACTGATACCAATTAGGGCTAAAAACTGAGACTTGCACTTAAAAATTAAAATGGGAGTGGGTGTTTCTAATTGGGGTGCTGATACTTGTTTTTTAGTCTCTCTGGAAAATGATGGATCGGCAAGCTGGATTTAATTATGATTTAAAAACGTGTGGGCAGTCTGCCTTAAAGCAGTGATTCATGAACTTTGTACACCATGTAATACCTCAGTAAGCATTATGCTCTCCGCTTACAACCATTTTGACATTCTTGATTGTCAAGAACAATATACTGGCTAAGAGCTTCTATTTTTTTTTTCTTCTCCTCACTGCTCAAGGGTGGTCGTCTGACATTTTCTCTCTCCTGTGGTGGCAGTTATGTTACATTTAGTTTTTAGATGTTTAATTAGGTTTATACAACTCTAGCAATCTATTTCCATGCCCCTTGATAGCTTAGTGCAGCACAGTTTGTGGTCCGACATGCTTTGGTTTTCCTTGTGAATTTTGAAGTACTTCCACACTGCAGGCTTTTCGTCCCGTTTATTTTGCTGAATAATAATAATATTGCCGATTCATCATCATGTGGTAGCGGCTATAGGCATTGATGCACTGTCATGAGGATGAGTACGGGTACTTGAGTACGGGTACTTGAGTACGGGTACTTGAGTACGGGTACTTGAGTACGGGTACTTGAGTACGGGTACTTGAGTACGGAATTAGACCCAATACCGATACTAGTATTGGTGCATCCCTACTTATTACCTTTTGAGACGTGTGTTGCATGATCTGTGTCCCCCCCTCCCCCCCCCCCCAGATGTGGACGAAGCCTCCAAGAAAGAGATCAAGGACATCCTGATCCAGTACGACCGGACCCTGCTGGTGGCCGACCCTCGTCGCTGCGAGTCCAAAAAGTTCGGTGGACCTGGTGCCCGTGCGCGCTACCAGAAGTCTTACCGCTAGTGTGTGTGTTTTCGAGCAATAAAAGAGGGTAAAAGTGCCTAGTGTATATTACCCTGTTTTTTTTTTTTTTTTATCCCGATACCTCACTGATACATTTATCCAAACCACTTCTCTTCTCTGGGCTTGACCACAGGAATATATGAGGATTTTTTTCCCTGCCCCCCATAGTAACTTAACCATACATGCACTTGCCCTTAAATATGTAGCTGTTGGGCGTCTCAAAGCCTTCAACCAGAGTTCTGTCTTCTGCTCACACAGTCCAAGTATCACAGAAGGGTAATACTTTGGATTTAATCATAGGTGAAAACTACATTCTGTGTGAATTTGAGAATTAAAATCCATGTCGTCGACGGCTAAACTACTTTCTGGCTGACGTTTCATATTATTAAATTTGTAATTGGTATCCTCCATCACTGTGCGTGGCATTGTACTGCCCTCTAGTGAGCGTTTTGGGCATGGAAGCAATACAGTGTTCCAGTTTTTGTCGCTTTGATACATTTCTCAGTTCAGAAATGAAATAATGATAGCTACTTGTACAACCGCCACATCATCGTGTCACTTGTGCACATCATAAATGCAAAGTCTCGTTCTTTTGGTCCGATTGCAAATGCTTTGGTACATTAATGCCAATGGTTATGTACAATCCTGATTCCTACATTTTCAATTATTTGTGACATGTTGGTCAAAATGTATTATATTGGTGCTCTGTTGATTAGACCTTTAACATCTAGGCATTAGCTTATTGCATGAATCATAACATGCAAAATTTTTGAACCAGTTCTCATAATCGGTCAAGCATATTCTCTATACATTTCTATTATTAATTTTTTTAATTTTTAATAAATGTGTCCTGAATTGATCAGTTGAGGGGTTCAGCTCAGTTGAATCAGTTGAGGGGAATGTTACATAAAAGCGTTATATCGACCAGTGAACGACCAGCTCTCTAAAACGGTTCAGAGGTGCATCTCATGAATCTTTAGCGGGCAAGCATTTATCGACAGATCACAACGCAGTGTTACAATTTGGCAGTAAATGAACAAGGTCAACAACAGCCAGTAAGAAGAAGAGGAGTAAGGCTGCGTGGTGGCAGAGTAGGGAAGCAGCACAGGAAGAGGTAGAAAAGGCCAAGAAGAGGCATGTTTCTGATGAAATAAGGATCACAATTGTGGACCATGTCTTCAATCATGGCCTTACAACGACTGAGGCTGGTCTAAGGGTGTAGCTGGATTTTGGGAGAACAACCGTGTCCTCAGTCATTCAAACGTTTCACCGACACAACAGGTATGTAATTCAACAATGTGCACTGTATTGTATGCATACTTACTGCACCGCTTTATGTTACAGTATTCCACTTGTATTTTACAGTATGCAGTAAATTTACCTTATACAGTTACATACTAGACATATACTGTAGGACACGTATGGATATTTGCAGTGTGTGCATATGTATACATGTATTTGTGTGTAACAGTATATGTACAGTATGTGTAACTTTGTACTGTTGAAATTGATATTTGTCATACAGGAAAAAGTAGAACCTTGTGCATTTTCAATGAGTGTCATCAAAACTTTAGCCATAGTTTACGTCAGAAAAGTTGGTAGGGATGTCTTGGGAGGTTATAAGGATGTGTTGGCTGGGTCACAAAGCCACCACCTTGAAGATGGATGGTGAAACTCACTGGATGTGCCGCAACATCAAGCAGGTCATTCCATTCAATGCCCAGGTTTCTCTCTCCTCACACCAGTTGGGCCTGTTCTGCGAACAAACCATGCTAGAGAATTTAATCCGATCACCTACAGAAAATTTGGCGGTCATCTAGTCCTTTAGAACTGCTCACTTCCTTAAGTAAAATCACCTGATTTTTGGAAGCAGTATGTGCTGGATTATGGTGTCTGTAGAGTCATACTTCTCTAAGAGCAGGAGTGATTTTGCCCAGGTGTGGTGATGTATGCATGGACTTGCACTCAATTTGGATGGAGATATACTGGAAGAAACTATTTCTAGAGATTGCAGATAACAGACCCAGCTCTTCTGTCATCTTTTGGTGGTCATTCTCAGACTTTCAGCAATTCTCTCCCTGTGGGAAGGTGGAAACTGGCTCTGAGTTAGAATATAATTAAAAAGTGCATGGATATGATTCATGTCCCCCATGGAGGGCTTTGCTTTCCTGCCTCAGGTGCCTTTATTGACCTTTCTGTGTTCTTCACTGACTCACCCATTTCTGAATGGTCTTTGCTTTCTTATGGACTGAGATCAGATTTAGCATCAGTTTGAGAATGACTTCTGTGGAAAGGCAGCAGCTCAAAGCAGACCCACGCACAGCCTTAGCAGGTAAAGAACACCATGTTTTTGCATATTCATAGTGATGCTGATTGCGAAAGCTATTTTATCTATCAACATTGCTCTCTAAGGACCTTTTGCTAACTTAGATATGGTTTATTCTGGGGGGGGGGTTGTATTAGAAATAAAAATGCTAGAAAAGGCAACAATTCAGAGAATGACAGGTCTGACCGATAGAACTTTAGCAGAAAACAAAGGTGGTTACGCTCTGACCGTCTTACTGAAACAGAATATGGAGGGAAAAACCAGTCAGTAAATTCCCTGAAAGCAGCAGAAACTCACCGTTGCCATTAGGTGGCGCTGTCACACCAGCCCATCTGTTATAATTAGCGTGGCGGAGTTAGGAGATGAATAATCTTCTCTGCCGCTCATGGCAAACCTGTTAGGCAGATCACTCCCAGACCAGAAACTGTCTAGAAAAATCTCCACTGTGTCCTGTGCAGCAACAGTTTTCGGCTGTACAGAAAAATGTTGGATTACCTAAGATACACTTTGTTGATCCCAGGGGGATAATTCTTACTTTATATTGTTTACTCGAGACATCATTTTAAACTTCAAAAATATAATTCTGAAGTAATTTCAGAGTACTGCCAGTCCTGGCAGAATTTGTGAAGAATCTTAGTTGAGCATTCAATCTTTTGGTCTTGTCTTATATGTCATGTAATTAAAATACCATTAACTTTCGTACTCACAGATCATGCTGAGCTATCTTTATTCCTTAGGATTATTTTTCAGAATTTGTATGATCTTTATAACCTGGCCCTTCCAATTACACTATATTCTTTAAACCAGATAGAACATCTTGTTTGGTTTGGAAATATGTATCATGGGCCAAATATTGAGGAATCCACCCTGTTTCCACCCTATTAGCCCTGCAGGGAGGCCAGCAGCGATAAGAACGGAATGCAGCAGCGTTTTGCTGAAGTGCAGGTGTACAATGTCTGAGCTGGGATGCTTGCTGGGCAATGTAGTTGTATAAGGGAAGCTGAGGAATGATAGGTAGTGTAGTCATGTAAGGTGTCAGTGCATAAATTTAAATGAAGAGTTAACTTGAGTCATTACTGATACACGACAGCAAAGATTTTCACAGTGTTCAATGTAGCCTATAAAGTGAAAAAAAATTACAATCAAAGTATTGTCCCACAAAATATTTTATCCCTGCCATAAGACTTAATTGGTGCTTAGGATAGTGAATTTTTTGTAGTTTCTCAAATTCAGTGAATGGATGCGTTCAGCAAAATGGATTTTTGATTCTCTTTAGTGGACGTTGTTTCCATAAGCGGGGCGGCATGGTGGTGCAGTGGTTAGCACTGTTGCCTCACACTTCTGGGACCTGGGTTCAAGTCTCCGCCTGGGTTACATGTGTGTGGAGTTTGCATGTTCTCCCCATGTCGTTGTGGGGTTTCCTCTGGGTGCTCCGGTTTCCCCCCACAGTCCAAAGACATACTGACGCTGATTGTAGTTGCTAAGTTGCCCGTAGGTGTGCATGTGTGAGTGAATGGTGTGTGAGTGTGCCCTGCGATGGGCTGGCCCCCCA
>JAODJX010000065.1:26244909-26257545 GCA_026776945.1 Isichthys henryi
GCTTCCGGGATAGGCTCCAGACCCCCCGCGACCCAGTAGGATAAGCGGTTTGGAAAATGGATGGATGGATGGATGGAAGGATGTTTCAATAAACTAACTTCGACAGCTCCAAAAGTCCGGCTCTGCATTATCACACCGTGAGGCCTTACAGACACGTTTCCTTAGCTTATGTATGTACACAAGACTTGTCTGCATCCCTCACGGAGGAGCTACATCTGCATGTTGGATCAAAAAGACCACAAAGAACACCTACTCCGCTAATGTATATGTTCTATCTGGGCGAGGAGCGTCACATTTACGAAAGGTGACACTGCTTCTAGCAAAAAACGTTATGAAAATGATACGTCTTGTCTATGTTATATTCTGGAAGGCTTTGGAACACTTTGGATAAAAGCATATTTTAAACCAATAAGAGTTTCAAAGAATGGTAAACCAATTAATATTGAAAGATCAGCTCTGGGAGGTACTTTTGAAAACATAAACCTGGGCAGCTCAAAAATGCCCCTGAAGTACAGTTTCCCACGACAGATGGGCGGGCGGCACTGCGGTTTTCCCGCTGAACTTGCATTGTGCTGCTACAGGTAATTAAAAAACGTCTAAAGACCGATCCTCCTCCTTCTGGAGTACTGATGAGTCAGAGGAAGGTCTCTTCTTCTAGTGCACGCAAGACGGTGCATAGAAATAGCTTACTCCCGTGTGAGTCTGTATTTTTTTGCAAAAAAAAGGGGGTCTTCAAAGGGGGTCTTCTTTCTATGTTTAGGCATGTGACGCTTAATTCATAGATTTGACCGGTCATGGGAAGAAGTGTAAGTGAAACGTTAGTGTCTGACAAGCAGCTGTTTATCCACGTCTTTGCTGTACATTTGGATAATTGCTTCTGGAATTAAGGAGACAACATGACCTTCGATACTGATCCTGACACAGCAATTGCTGACAAGCCAGATTTGGCAACAGCATAAACTATACTCCACCAGCAACGTCAACATTCGGTTTATTAAGCTGTGCTGCTGACGAAGGCTTTTTGCCATGACCCAGAGTTCATCGGAATACTTTTCTGTATACACAGAAATGATAAAAATGTGTATTTTAAATATTATGTAAATATTATGTAAACCCAGACTACTAGAAAAAGTTACGTAAACTAAGGAAAACATACTGCAGATTAGAACTGCAGCACAGTCCAGCGAAATGTTCGGCGAAAATAACCAAGTGAATAGATTGTAAATCCATGGAAGGATGCCCGGAAATATGGGCCATTATGGGCCCGCCATTCCTGTCTGTAATGAGCAATAAAGCAAGATCGTCTCAATGCAATAATCGCGGTATGGTTATCTAATCACTATATTGTCGAACGCAAAAGCACGGCCATTAATGTGACAGTGTGACATTTCTTCACTCTCCAGCTCCGCAGTAAATGTGAGTGAGCCCCGGATTCAGTGCATCGCCGCGCACAGGCGACAGGGACCCGCTGCATGTATAAACGCCCCGGCACCGCCACGCCTCCGCACCCCGGCTATTTGGGAGTCCAGATCGGAGTGGCTGGATGCCTCGGTCGCCATGACGACCCTCTTAATGTATAACAAAAGAAAAAGGGCAGCAATGGCCAGAACAAATTGGAGAGTAGGGCTGGGGGAAGCACATTTCGTACATCTGAATGGGAAAGCAAGGACCCGTCCGCACAAGTTCCCGGCGGCGGTGAAAATCCCTGCAGGCTCGACGGTGGAGGGGGAGAAGAGCGCGCTGAATTTAAAACTTTCGCGAACTTCAGGGAGTGAAGGTAGGCAGTGATGTGCGTGTCCAAAGCAGAATAAAGCAAGCATTTAAATATTTACATGAAAGCAAGTATTTACATGAACTCAAGTGTATTAAAAGTGATCCGATGTATGTCGGAAATATATCAGATTTGTTTATTTTTTACATTCTTAATTTATTTGTTTCATCTGCCCATTGTTTAAGTTATGTGTTTGTGTGTGTGGTTAATTGAAATGTTTTTAGGAATTGTCGTTTGTCATATGCATATTACGTGAAAGAAGGTTTCTCCATGGACAAAGCGGTTCTCATTTGGCTTCTGTCGGATTATTTGTTGCAGGTAAAGAATCCCGTTTTTCTGAAGATGCAGATTTTTGCTATATTCAATTTTCTGATTAATTTTATATGGTTTCTTTACTGATACTCAGATGTTACAGAATTATTGGCACAAATTGCTTAACAGTTTTCTGACAAGTGCTCAGAAAAATATTACTCAATTCATATAAGGAAATGAATCATGTTTATTTATCATATTTTGTTTTGACCATGCAGATGGTCGGACTAGCTTGTGTTGAAGCACCAAGTTTTGTGGATGTTTATTTGGAATTCAGTCCTTTCCCACTCCGGGAGGAACCACAGCACTATACCGTGACCTATTCCTCTGGCACTAAAAAAGGGGTAAGAACGTACTAACCATGATCCGCCCTAATTATGAACCAGCAGTTAAAACCAACACATCTTAACATTTCTGTAAAACACCGAGACAAAAATACAATTAGAAAAAAAAAAAATAAAAATGTGGAAAAATAGCTAAGATGCATTAGTGTTTCTATTTTGTAAGCCAAATCAAAACTGAAAATCCAAAACCCTTTCAGCACTGGTGGAATGCCAGCGATGTCAGTGAGTGCACTTCACGCTGTCACGTAGCCATCAGTGACCTGCTGGACATGGACACATATGACATTGTTCTGAAATCGGTCAAAAACAATGTTGTTCTGGAGACAAAGCATGTTCATGTGGGTAAGCAGACACATATGTTTAGGTTCAACATTTGACAATTAAGGACAAATATATTAACGTTTGCATTTTGGAATTGGCGAATTAATTTTTTTCTCTCTTTTTGTGACAGACCTCACAGTGAGCTTATCCCTTAGGACAGAAGTTACCTCAACAAGTGCTGTGTTTACATGGAGTCCTCAGGCTGCTGGACGTGCCACCATTTTAAGTCTCGATGGACATTCCTGGGTTGTACCAGGGCGTCAAACCTCATACCGTGTGGAGGGTCTCCAGCCAGCCACACTACACAGGTTCACGGTGGAATTCCAGTCTCTGATTGAACACCTTAATGTGACAGTGATCCTGAGGCGAAAGGTGCTGCTTCACACAGGTAACTGTTTTAATGCCCTCAAACCTCGTTTATCCCCAAAGTCATTTCGGTCTATGGAGTAAGAGCGGGAAACTGTATTATATTGTCAGAATAAATCTTAGAGCTCGTTTGACTTCAAGCTGTCCGTATTGTATTACTTTATTTTCATCACTTTATTCTTGAGGAGTGTAACACTGTGACATTTTCACATTCCCATCTCTTTATACATACTTATTATATATAATGATAATGTATTTATTATTACTCATTGCACAGGTATCTATTTGCACAATACAGTGTTTTTATCTATCTATCTATCTATCTATCTATCTATCTATCTATCTATCTGTCTGTCTGTCTGTCTGTTCATCCGCCTGTCTGTCTGTCCGTCTGTCTCTCTCTCTGTTCGTCCGCCTGTCTGTCTGTTTGTCTGTCTGTCCATCCGTCCGCCTGTCTGTCTGTCCATCGGTCTGTCCGCCTGTCTCTCTGTCCGCCTGTCTGTCTGTCCATCTGTTTATCTGTCTGTCTGTTTGCCCGTCCGTCCGTCTGTCTGTCTGTTCATCTGGCCTCTAATATCCCTGAGTAGCCCTGAATAATACTTTTGAGAGCCATCACCTGACCGCACCTCCTCCCTCACCAGCGCAGTGCCCAGATGGTTGGGTTCACTATGGCAGGAACTGCTATCTGATCTCGAGGAAGATCAAACAGTGGCAGGAGGCGGCTCGGGCCTGTGACGTGGCTGCCCCTGGAGCTCACCTGGTAGACACTGACACAGAGGAGGAGCTGGCGTTCGTCTCCTCCTTCCTCCAGGGCCTCAATCTAGTGCTGCTATGGACCAGCCTCAATGACATTCAGGTAAGTCAACGCTTTCTCTTCTTCTTTCATACTCCTGGAACAAATCTCAGTAGGCAGATCTCAAAGAGGCAAACTTTTTTTTTTGTCAGACTCTCTATAGTTGTTACAGCTACAGGTTCAAGGACCGGTATCTTTACCCTTCTCTTGTTTTCTGTGAAATACTCATGTTCTACAGCAGGAAGGAGATCTCCGCTGGGCCGACGGGTCTGCATATAGCTTGAAGAGTGCTGTGACATCGGCGTTGCCCCCCAATCAGACGGATTGCTTTGCCTTACACTTGAATGCCACGGGCCCCAACTACTACTTTACTGGATTCTTCTGCTATATGCCCCTGCCCTACATGTGTCACTACAGAAGTAAGCCTTTGAGCTGAACCTTTGCATACAGTTGCAGAAGTTCCAAATGACAATTAGCATTTGCAAAACAACAAGTGTAATACCCACACCATAATGTCACTTCTGACAGCAGAAGATAATTTCTCACATTTCCAAACATTTCCAAATGTTTTACTACATATATGCAAATTGTTTTGTACACTTGTCATCATCTGGCACTATTCTCAGTCGCTCTTGTCTTTTTGGTCTTAATTGATCATGTAGTTTCTCACTGTAATAATTTTATACCCAAAGTTATATATGCATGTGATCATGATGTTCACCACCACATGCAAAACAGTTAACCAAGCTTTTCAAAATGATCTAAAAATATATTCCATAAATTGCAGTGATATACCATTGCTGTGTGTTTGTTTCCCACAGTACAGACGCTCCTCTATTTATAAACTTTCAACTTACGAACTTTCAGACATATGAAGGAAGAGGACTGTACGTCCAAATTGTGTTCATTGGGCCTCCCGTTTCCTGTCTGCAACATCAAACATTTTTTTTCTGTGCAGCAAAATCCACCTAGCATCCTAGTTCTTTGTACTTGCGTATACCCTTAAAATGATGTTGAATAACGACTTACGAACATTTCAAGTTATGAACGGCTGTTCAGAACGTATCTCGTTCGTAAATAGAGAAGCGTCTGTACATGATTTTGTTGTCATTTTGTTTGCTCTTGTACTGCCATTTTTTGCTACACAGTGCTGTGTGGCTTTTTTGTTTGCTATCGTTTGCTATCATATTTGCTATCGTATCGTGTCTTGAGATCTGAAGTTACATGTGCATGCGAGTGCCTCCTCTTGCCAGTGAACTTTACGTACAGTGATGTAGAGCCTCGCAGTGTTAAAACTGGTGTCTTTGGCATGAATAAGTATCAGTTTGCTAATGAAAAATGATCAGTCAGTGACAATGAGAAAGTGTCACCTGACTATCATTCAGAATTACTGAGCTCAGAAGCCGACTTACACTGACATCCTGACAGTATATATAAGCATTTTTACTCCCGTGATTAAAACGATGCTGACTGTACTTTTCATTTTGTGGCACTGACTAATTCATTGGTGGCATTATTTGCAATTTAGAAAAACTGTAATCGTGCAAATAACAAGCTATTTTTGATTTGTCACAATTTCCTGCGTGCACTGCGTTAGGCAAATTGCTCATAATGTGTGATTATGTGTGTGGGCATTCTCAGTGATGGACTGGTGACCTGTTCAGGGTGTCCCCTGCCTTGTTTCCTATTCTGCATCGGATGCGTTCCCAGCTTTTCCTCGTTGAATAGATAATCTCCGAAGCAACCTGGAGGTACAGTGCTGTCCCTCATGACAAAGAAACCTGTTTGTTTTGCAGTCCCAGCCGGACCGACAGACTTTGACTTTCTGTTGGAGGAGGTTGGCGAGACAGAGGCCGTTGTTAAATGGAGTGACCTGCAGGCCTGGGTAAGCAAGACAGACGTGGATGAGCTCGCCATTCAGTACCGAAATGAGACCTCTGGCCTCAAGGCCCACCAGAAAGCCTTGTCATTCAGCATGACCAGAGTGACCGTGCAGGGATTGTCCCCGGGTCACGAGTACCTGTTCACCTTCAGGGTGACTCACCTCAGCGGAGTCACAAGAGTCTTGGGCTCCACTCTTACAGTTGTGACAAGTGAGTATTGAGACATTTAAATGGTTCCCTTATTCTGCCCTACAGTGAATGTTTTTCCACACATTAGTGAATTTGATAGGAGTTACCCACTCACACATGTACACACCGACCAATGAATGCGGACCATGTCAATGTCAATAATATGCTATAAAGGTCTCAGTGACTATCTACTTTTCTGTCTTCAGGGCCCAGACCACCTCAGAACATCAGAGTAACGAACGTAACTTCCAGGCAAGCTCATGTGTGCTGGAGCAGTCCCATGGACTCCCACCATGCCCAGTTCCACCACTACCTGATCCGCTATGTGGATGTTGACGCAGATACAGAGAGGTTTCTCTTGGTGGCCAATCAGACAACGTCAGCAGTGATTGAAGGTCTGGAGCCTTACCGCCTGTACAGGGTCAGCATTCAGACCATGACTGGACGCGGCATTGAGAGCTGTGACCACACGGTCTGCTCAGTCATCACTGGCAAGTCACGATTAAACTTTATTTTATGGGCTATACGGGCAACCATTAACTTGTGATAATCATCATTACTCTGTAGATCTGCTTGAGCAGAGGGGTGCTTTGTAAGAATGACGTGTTCTGTCTTACAGCGGTCAGTCCACCGGATGGAGTGATTATCCGGCCGAATGACGTGGGGGAGGAGAATGTGACGGTGCGGTGGGACCCACCAGTTGGGGTGAAACCTGATGGGTACTTCGTTCTTGTCCAGCCGCTGACCACCGGAGTTTGGCCCAGGGAACTCTGGGTAAACAGATCACTGAGCTTCGAACTGAGCGCGCTCACTCCCGGAGAGACGTACGAGATCAGCGTGGTGGCAGTGAAGAGTGGGAACAGGAGCAAGGGAGAGACTATCCTTCAGACATTAAGTATGTTACTCCCTCCCGTACCCTGTGAAGATGCATGACTGGTATAATGGTCTAGTAACACCACGCTGTTACTTTAGCTTGCTGGCACAATAAATGTCCGAGCAGCTCAGTCACATGACCGTTC
This sequence comes from Isichthys henryi, assembly GCA_026776945.1. Classification (NCBI taxonomy): domain Eukaryota; kingdom Metazoa; phylum Chordata; class Actinopteri; order Osteoglossiformes; family Mormyridae; genus Isichthys; species Isichthys henryi. Next base: position 26,251,908 of record JAODJX010000065.1, read on the forward strand.
TTGTACTCCGCCCCCTAGAGCCCAAGCAGGTCCAGATTGCTGTCCCTTACGAATCCAGCGCTTACTCCACTCTGCTTTACATCCAAAAGCCAGCGGCTGGCATTTTTGATGGCATCCAAGTTATCTACAGAGGGGGCAGCAAGTGGATGGCACTGTCTGGGGGGGATGATAAGGTCTCCATAGAGGACCTGACGCCTGGCACGGTGTATGAATTTGCTGTGCACGTCACCAGTGGAAATATGACCAGCGAGCCATACCTAGTTAAAGGAGTCAAAACATGTGAGCATCGCCAGAGTTGTTATCACGATAGGTGGTATAATGTCAGTATCTTGATACCCACACAAGTTTTAAACTGTATCATTATATTCCCATAGCTGAGTGCTGATTATGGTTTAATACTTCGATATTGATAATCATGTGACTTGTCTAGGCCTGGCTCCACCCACAAACCTTCAAGCTGGAAAGGTGTCTGACACAACTGTAGAAATCCTGTGGAACGAAGCGGAGGGAAGCTGGCAGACATACGAAGTGATCTGTATTAACTGTGCCGACACCATCTGGGTAAGAGCTGTCAGAGGTGGGTACGGGTCTGCTTGTTGCCATCGGGATATAATTGGCCGACTTCTTTGCCCCACATCAGGCTCAGAAGGTCAAAGATGCAAGAGCAGTGTTCACTGCCATTACACCTGGGAAAGAGTATAATTTCTCTGTTCGGACTGAGAAGGAGTCCTTCAAAGACAGTCCACAGGTGTTCCTCCAAATAAGAGCAGGTGTGACTTTGCTACTAATCTAAACTCCAAAAATGCTATTTTATATTATGATATAACATGTTCTTAACTGGGGCAACATCTTTACTCTTCTCCAGCACCAAGTACAGTTGAGATGTTGGTCTTGAATAAGAATGAGACGTTTGTAACGGTCAGCTGGAACGAACCTCCAGGTGTCATTGATGGCTTCATAGTGTCCATCATGAACGGAACCTTTCACCGACAGAAAAGTCTTGCAGGCTTAGGCCAAAGGTAGGCATGGACCAATGACAGCACCAAGGAGGTACAGCACCAGTCAAAAGTCTGGACACCTCCTTTTAATGATTTGTCTCTGTTTTCATGTTTATTGAACTTACAATAAAAGGTCTTGAGACAATGAAGTAATACAGATCAAATATTGCATTGGATTACCCATGTATCTCTGGCTCTGGAATTCTCAATTGACTACATCTTTCCAAAACTTTCTGTTCTCAGAATGCATATGTTTGATGGCCTTTTACCTGGGGCTATCTACAGAATTTCTATCATCAGCACAAGTGGAATGAGCAGAAGCCTCCCAGCCATTGTCAATGTGACAACAAGTGAGTGGTTTCTTCTATCTATGTTTCGTATAGTCATAGGCCTAGTCATACTAATTCTGTCTTTAGGGTTTGCTGTTAGGTTATGCTGCCCCCTTTTGGAACGGAAAGGGTCAAACAGGCTCCATCCTAATATAGGCTTTGTGACACAAGTAGGGAAACAGGGAAACAGAACATACATTAACTGAAGCTTGTTGGATGATTCTTGAATGTGGCTGTTGAGTGACTGATGAATGGTTGGTGATTGATAGCATGACATGATTGACAGTTCTGTGACTCGTGGCAGACTATGAAAAGATAATGACTGTGAGAATATGTAGTGTGGTGAGATCAGATGGGGGGTGTGTTACAGACCCCGCTGTCCCTGCGTCTGTGGATTTTGTGGACCAGGATGGCGGTTCCATGTATGTCACCTGGAGTCCACCTTGGGGGCTTGTTGATGGTTACAAGGTGAGCTTCCTAAATTCAGCATGTTAGCATCTTTATGCAGTAATGCAGGCTGTGAATACCTTTCAGTGGTACGTTTTTCATATAGCCCAGTTACTTTCTGTTTAAGGAGGGTAATCGCCTGACATACACGCTTCTCAGTTTACAACTTTCCCGTGCTTGATTGCAGTGGCCTTTTCAAGAAGGCTGCTCCACACCTCGCTTAAAGTTTCCTAGGATACCTAGGATGGTCAGGCCACAACAGCTCCTGTTTCAAGCCACTTAAAAATACATGATGGCAACCTGTCGACAACACGGTGACATATTAAGCCAATGACTGAGCACAAATTTGCCCATTTTATAGTCACAGCACCAGTCACATGTCTGGACACATCTGCTTTTAATGCATTTGTCTGTATTTTGGCTGTTTTGCACTTTATGGTAAAGGATCTCAAGACAATGAAGCAATACATCAAATACTGCAACATCTTCAGCATCTCAAAATTTTCTCAAATTTTACACTTTTCGTAACAGCCCCCTTTTTGTTCGAGGACAGCATTGCAGACTCTTGGCATTCTTTCAGCCAGCTTCCATATGTTGCCACCTGGAAAGCTTCTCCAACGTTCTGGGCACAAGTTGGTTACCCTGCTCTTATCTTATCCAACTCATCCCAAACCGGGGGGTTGTTGGGTCCATATCATCTGTTACAACACTCGGTTTCATTCCTTCTTCCCAAGATAATACAGACGGTGCTTATATAACCTTGAGGTGTGCTTAACGTCGTTATCTTGTGTCCAGACTTTTGACTGGTACTGCATTTTATGTATTCAAATACAGGCCAGTAAAAATTATCCTTGAAACTCGATTCTGATGTTAAATCGCTCGCTTGTCTCCCCATCTTTCTTGATCGTATAGGTACAGTACAGCTCATTGGCAGCTAAGAAGCCCATTCATGAATTCATCCTTCAGGAGACCAATATGAGAATAAAAGACTTAATCCCTGGGACAGAATATCAATTCACACTGCAGTCCTTTAAAGGGTCTGACAACAGTAAAACACTGTCAAAGCGAGTTTTCAAACGTAAGAATTAATGCCCAGTTTCTTTGAGTATGAACCCTATTTGGTATGATGCTTTTAAACCACGTTTCTGTCAATTTTCAGTGTTGTAATGTATTGTGATTTTTTAAAAAATACCCATAAAGCCAAAGACAAATTTCAACATCTGAGGGCAATAAGGATTATTATTATTATTAATTTACCAATAAATAAAGACCAAATTTCTTTAATAAATGGCTTGACCGCTGAATTTGTCTTTCTTTTTATGTAAATGAGGGGTGGTTGAGCTGTGGGACAGGTGACATTGTGACAGAGCCCCCCCACGACACCCCCTCTGTGTCACAGGTCCAGCGCCGGTCTGCTCCCTGTCACTGACCCGCATCGACACCTCCTCCGCCAGTATCGCGTGGGAGTCTGCTGCCGGCCAGTTTGACCATTACGAGCTCAGTGTCTCCAACGCCTCCTTTTCCCACACGGTCCACATCTCCAAGGAGCTCCTGGCATTCACTGTCTCTGGCCTGCTGCACGGGTGTAGCTACAACGTGACTGTGGACAGGGTTGGAAATGGGGTCCGTGGGACCCCCGCCTCTCTAAAAGTGCTCACAGGTGAGGGGCCTAGTCTCTCAACTCATTTTACGTTCAGAACTCATTGTAGCACCCTGTATTTTTAATTACTTTTGGGAGGGACAGGGCTGTCCTAGCCCTATTCGGGGCCCTAAGCTAAATTTGATTAAATTAAGTGTCATTTGTCATCTTGCTTCCCATTCTGACGGGTTGATTAGATGGTGCGCCCCCTGGTGGCCACAGGACCCTAAGCAGCCGCTTACTTATGCCGGGGGAGAAAGTTAGTTTTGAGTAATCATACACTTTAGTGTAGGTTCTGGGTTGGTGACTCACTGTCCGTATTTTGGGACTCAGAGCCAGGGCGCCCACAGGGAGTGCGTGTGACTGGCGTCTCCCCCCGAAGCTTCTCTCTGCGCTGGGCTATGCCGACTGGGTGTGCAGACGGACACCGGGTGGACGTGCTCCCCAGACGAGGTGTTGTGCTACTCAGCAAACTGCAGGACGGGGAGGTGCAGGTGACGTTCCTGGATCTCTGTGGTTGTGGGTCAGAACAATGTCCCGATGACCTCCGCAGTCTGCTGATGCCTCTTGGTTACACTCCATAGCCAAACTATAAGCCTCCTCTGATGAACAGGGAACCCTCCGATTTTATCAGCCACTAAAACTCAATTTAAAAGCCCCCCCCCCCACTCAGTGCAGTCACCTGGTCTGAGAGAGAGCAGCAGGCCCCTCCATTTGTGATCCAGACCTTTCTAGCCAAAGGCAACCAGCCATTTTAGGAGCACCATGGTCTTTTAACCCCCCTCCCCCCCCAGATACACCCCCCTACCAGGTGTCGGGTGGCACTCCAAGTAACAGTAGTAAACAGGGGCCGCCAATGGTCTCGCTCATTACTTATTACCTGAAGTAGAGCCACCAATAAATGTTTAATGAGGCCCACCTCTTCTGCCTCGCCTCTGTATCAGGAGGGCAACCCAGAATATCAGACTTAAGCGACTAATAACCCACCAATGATGCCTGCTGCCTGCTTTCTACTCGCTGCTTTTTGCCTGGATTGTGTCTTTGTGCAGGTATGTCGAATTGCTTGATTTTAAGTCATCAAAATAGAGAAGATGTGATTTCCGGTGAATGGAAATGAGATGCAAATCTAACTCCATTGTTTAGTGCAGGTGTGTTCAGCTGCTGGTAAAAATAATCCTAATTATAATAGCTGTATTTATATAGCACCTTTCATACATCTGAATGCAGCTCAAAGTGCTTTACGGAGACTGTAAATAACAAATAATAAAAACAAAAAGAATAAAAACAAAATAGAATCAAGATAATAATAAAATAAAAAGACAATTAAACATTAAGAAATAATATTAAAATAAGGTGTGTATGTATACACACACACACACATGACTATAACACAGTGATAACTATCACAGTGAAAACTATATCTAAAAGCCAGGGTATGTTTACAGTTGCTTTTTAAACATACTCAGAGAAAGGGCCTGATGAATATCTATGGGCAAGTTGTTCCAAATCTTTGGTGTATAAAATCATAAAGGTGCTTGGTATTTTTTGTTTATATTTTACTTTCGGAATGTTTAGCAAGCAGGCCCTTGATGATCTTAAAGACCTTTGTGGAACATATTTAGTGAGACACTCTGAAATATATGAAGGTGCTTGTCCATTTAAAGCTTTAAATACTGTTCAAAGTATTTTTAATTCAGTTCTAAAAGAATTGGGTAACCAGCGGTTAGTGTGCGGTTTGAATGTAAGTTCAGAGTCAAGGATAATGCCTGGATTTTTAACCCCAGTTGTGTGGACTGGAATCCAGTTTCTGTGTTTCTAATTCCTGTCTTTTGTGTTGGGAAGGCGGATGTGTCGACCCTCGCTCCGGGGACATCGTACACGGCGGCGGTCACCGCGGTAGCCTCGTCATCCGCCTTCAGTTCTCCCGTGGTTGTATCCATCACCACCAATGAGACATGTAAGCTCACGTCACATTGTGTGGCTTGTTTGTGCCGTGCTCAATATTGTGTCCCAAGTGCTTCCAAATGACCTCCTGCTTAATGTTATTCCAGACAAACCTTTTAAAAGTACCGTATGAAAAACATGGACAAAAGATATGGAGGGTAATTAGTATCTTAATCACCCATCCATCCATCCATTTTCCAAACTGCTTATCCTACTGGGTCGTGGGGGGTCCGGAGCCTATCCCGGAAGTAATGGGCACGAGGCAGGGAACAACCCAGGAT
>JAODJX010000065.1:26268572-26280091 GCA_026776945.1 Isichthys henryi
CTGCATTAAAGAGGTCAGTCTTCTGGTTGTGTTTAAGGTGTTAGTCCTCCACTGCATTAAAGAGGTCAGTCTTCTGGTTGTATTTAAGGTGTTAGTCCTCCACTGCATTAAAGAGGTCTGTCTTCTGGTTGTGTTTAAGGTGTTAGTCCTCCACTGCATTAAAGAGGTCAATTTTCTGTTGTGTTTAAGGTGTTAGTCCTCCGCTGCATTAAAGAGGTCAGTCTTCTGGTTGTGTTTAAGGTGTTAGTCCTCTACTGCATTAAAGAGGTCAATCTTCTGTTGTGTTTAAGGTGTTAGTCCTCCACTGCATTAAAGAGGTCAATCTTCTGTTGTGTTTAAGGTGTTAGTCCTTCACTGCATTAAAGAGGTCAGTCTTCTGGTTGTGTTTAAGTTGTTAGTCCTCCGCTGCATTAAAGAGGTCAGTCTTCTGGTTGTGTTTAAGGTGTTAGTCCTCTACTGCATTAAAGAGGTCAATCTTCTGTTGTGTTTAAGGTGTTAGTCCTCCACTGCATTAAAGAGGTCAGTCTTCTGGTTGTGTTTAAGGTGTTAGTCCTCCACTGCATTAAAGAGGTCAGTCTTCTGGTTGTGTTAAGGTGTTAGTCCTCCACTGCATTAAAGAGGTCAGTCTTCTATAGTATTTAAGGCATTATACTTAGTTGGGGGGGGGATCCAGTGACGGTGATTGTTAACACAGATGTTTGACGCATGATGGGTTTCCTCGTCAGGTGACAACATGCCTTTTCACGGGGGATGTACACAGGCACGTTTACTGCGTCTGCTGACTTAGAGTGACGTGTTATGGCTGCCTCAAATCACCCGTGAGAATCACAGGTGTATCCCAGATAATGGGGCAGTGGAATTAACTGTTCAACAGAACAGATTCATTAAGAGCCTGTGTGAAAAGAGATACCTCTTCTAAAGCCTAGTACTTTTGCATTATTTAGCAGACGCTTTGATCCAAAGCAATGTACATTTTTCTTTATTGAAAAGGCTTTCTGGAGTAAGCGGAGGTTGAGGACCTTGCTCGAGGGCTCACCAGTAAAATCACTCTGTGACTTGGGATTTGAACTAACGACCTTCGGCTCACCGACACAGCATTCTAACTGAGCTCCACATCACCCCTAGGAAAGAATAGCTGAATAAAAAACCATTTGAGAAGATACAGTGGATCTCTTATTCATTCTAACCATTTACTCAAGCACTCTGACTTCTTTATTGCTCTTAAAATAATGTGATTTTTGCGAGCACCCCTCACCCCCGGCTGTGTCCCTACTCCCTCTGTCTTCCTCCACACAGCCTACATATTTCCTGAGCCGCCTTTATGCTACACTGCTGCAAAGGCTTCCATAATTATTATTTTATCAGATGTTATAATACATTTTTTGTATTGCATTTTTACCTTAGTAAAATTTGTATTATACATGACAAAGTGTATTTATGCTCCCTAGGTCTGCTGTGACAGGTACTGCTATATGCTTTCTTTAGAATAGAAGTGTTTATTTTGTCATTAAAGATTATAATACGTCATATGAAGCCGATATTAAGTTCTTCCAGGAGACCACTGACGTTCGCCCTCACGGGGGTCTCCATTCTGCTCCTTCGTGCAGTCCCAGACGGGCCTGTGCTGAACCTGACGGTCCTTTCTGTCACCCCCACCTCTGTCGTCGTGGAGTGGGACCCCCCGCTCGAACCCAACGGCATGGTGTTCTACATCCTGAGCCTGCAGCTAGCGCAAGGGAATGGCAGCGCGTTCAACAGAACCACCGGTGACACGGTCGTGCTCTTTACTGGGCTGCGCAAGTACACAGACTACCTGCTGAGGGTGACCGCCGCCACATTCACGGGCCAGTCGGAACGCAGCACCGCGGTCTTGCACCTGACTACGGGCGATGACTGTGAGTTGAACTGTTTCCTGCTTAGCACTTCCTGCCCTCCATGTAACAGCTGCTCACAGCTGGATTTGGAAAAGGGCCCCTTTGTGACCATTTGAGCATTTTAGACGAAAAAAAAAATGGCTGAAAATGTGATACATTTTGTGCTGTCAAGGAAGACTGCATTGATTTAAATATATACAAACCTTGTAACTTTAGGTTTGCACAGGTGAAGAGTGCTTTGAGAATTTTGCTTTTCTCATTGGGGTCTTCAGTTTGTCTGGAGTCACTCCTGTCATTGAAAGATTCTCTGTATTGAACTATACGTGTGATCAGGGCCACGCAAAGGCATGACTGGGGCCCTGAAACATTAGAACAAATGCTCACGGTCGCCCCCTAGTGTCTGGGCCCCTGAAATTCTTCCCCTTTCTCCAACTTTATGGGTGACCCCGGCACAGTGGCGTTGGAGGGGCATGAATACCCTGACACATTCAAAGGGCCCAACACTTTACAGGGGCCCTTGAAAATATAAAATTATTACATTTACATGATGCAAGGGAGGTGGGGGACCCCAAGGTGACATTTTGTGAGGGTTGAGACTGGGAAGATCAATCAATCTTCTGCCCTTTGCCCCCTCCGGCCTCCCCCAGTGCCCGGATCGCCCCCGGTGATTAACCCTGACTGGAACATCACCTCCTGCTCTATTCACTTGTCCTGGCTCCCCCCTGTGGAGCCCAACGGCCTGATCACAGAGTACATCGTGGAGCTTCATGGCCCAGACGGCATCAACCGGACCATCAGTCACAACAGGAGTATCACCTTCAGCAGCCTGCGGCCATTTACCTCCTACAACATGTTGGTCGGGGCGGTGAACCGAAGAGGCGTGGGGCCGTACCTCGAACTCCTGCTCCACACAGACGAAGCCGGTCAGTATCACCCGGCATCGATGATCTCACGTCAGCCAGGGCCGAAAGTTACAGCTGTCATGTGAGGAAGGCATTTAAAAACAGACAGTGACACAAATCTAAAGTTAAATTAAATACATCACGTCTGTGTCCCTTCTTGATTTATAATGGCATTTTCTTATCTATTTGTTCGGTTTTGTACAACTTTATTTGCACCGTGCCTTCACACTTTGTCTTACATTGTGCACATTTGTGTTTATGCAGTAGTGATGGCAAAAATTATCCTTCATGAACCATTTGCAGTATTTTCTGACTCCACTAGATGGTGCTCTCTGTCCAAAAAGTAGCTCAAAGCATACCTCAAAACAAACCAAGGGCACCATCTAGTGGGCTCAAAAAATGTAACGAGTAGTTCATGAGGCATCATTTTGGCTATCACTGTGGTGTAATTATCTGTACATTTTATGTTACTTTGCTACAGTCTATCACAGTCATTAGGCTTGTACTTTGCACAGTTCAGCTTCATCACACACGTTTATAATGAGGTCACTTCAGGTCAGCCTGTAGTCCTGTGACCAGAGTTTGGCTGAACCCCTTCACACAGCTGAATGGGCTGATGTCCTGGTTCTGTTCCTATAGCCCCAGCCTCCCCACCCTGGGACCTGCGCGTACTGAACCACACTGCCGACTCCGTGTGGCTCTCCTGGAGGCCCAGCCCGGAGCCCAATGGGGTGGTGCTGTTCTACAACTTCTGGGTCCTGGAGCTCCCCAGCCAAACCCTGATGTACCAGGTGCTGCAAGTGTGAGGTGGTTGGGTCTTTCCTGGGTCTTTAGCGTGACACATTTTACAGACATTTTGTAGTTTGTATGTCTTGTTGCATGGGTTTCCTATGGTTACTTTTCATGGTCTTACTGGCATCCCATCCAGGGTGTCCCCTGCCGTATGCTCTGTGCATCCTGGGATAGGCTGCGGGCTAACTACGACTGGATAAGTGCTTATAATATGGATGAATAGATGGATGGATTCTGAGTATTCAGTCTTTCTTTTCCCAGAATTCCTCTGAGCCCATCACTGAAGCCCAGCTCACAGGGCTGAGGCCACACCGCTCGTACCAAATCAGTGTCAGCACCTTCACCCGGGCTGGGAATGGAGACCAGTACAGCAATCCTGTCACATTTACAACAAATCAATCAGGTAAACCCTCGGTTTACTTCACTGGATGCCTGATTTGATCTTCAGTTATAGTAGATTACTCTTCTTCCTCCAGCTTCAGACGTGGTTGGGAATCTCTCCTGTATCGGGGTTACCTGGGACTCTGTATACCTGGAGTGGGAGCCCCCAGACCAGCCCAATGGCAAAATCTCACACTACTTGGTCCAGTTCAGTGGCCAGGAACTGGAGCTGAATCTCCCTGGGCACCAACGCACCATTAGTGGTCTACAGCCTGACACAAACTACACTTTTCGTGTGAGGGCCGTGAATTCAGCTGGACCAGGGGTAGACGTGTCCTGCAATGTCAGCACACAGCCTGAGTCAGGTATTGCCGCCATGTCTGTGATTCACAGATACTGCCACCGTGTCTGTGATTCACACATATTGTCACTGTGTCTGTGATTCACACATACTGTCACCGTGTCTGTGATTCACACATACTGCCACCGTGTCTATGATTCACACATACTGTCACTGTGTCTGTGATTCACACATACTGTCACCGTGTCTGTGATTCACACATACTGTCACCGTGTCTGTGATTCACACATACTGCCACCGTGTCTGTGATTCACACATACTGTCACCGTGTCTGTGATTCACACATACTGTCACCGTGTCTGTGATTCACACATACTTACACGTACTGCCCCTGTGTCTGTGATTCACACATACAGCCCCTGTGTCTGTGATTCACACATACTGTGACCGTGCATGCGATTCACATGTACTTACACGTACTGCCCGTGTCTGTGATTCACACCTACTTACACGTACTGCCCCCTTGTCTGTGATTCACACGTACTGTCAGCAAACAGCTGGAATGAGGTGTAGTCCCCCTAAATGATGCATTCCGAGCAGAGAGCTGCTCATATCTGTGATTTCTGTGGGTCAGCAGGGTCATCACAGTCCTGAAAGGGATGCAGGAAATGAGATCTCCTCTCTGCTAATACTTCCTACGTTCCTTTGCTAATATTCCTCTGCTAATATCTTCCCACGATTCCCGTTCCTGCTTCTTCTCAGAGCAGAGACTCTGTTGATTATCTGCTTCAACGATTCCACCCAAATGCCCCCCACCCCCCCCCGACATTCTTGTTGGAAATACATGAGAAAAGGCGGTGACCCGATGAAGCTGGAGTGTTAGTCATATCACTCCCGCCGGAGCTGAGTCACAGCCTCTTTGTTTATTTTAGACCTTTGTAACGAGGAGTTTATCTCACTGTTTAGATGCACAGGCTACCGTTCTCGCATCTTCTCTCTACTTGAACACATGGCTGTAGAGAATTCAGCGAGATCAGGAAACACAGTGCGTTTTCACAAGGCCCCAAGCTCTGGTCTCCTGACCCAGTGCGGTGGTTAGTTCCAAGCCCGATCTAGTGTTGCTTTATTCAGCAGCACCTTGTGACCTTGAGTGTCCTCTCTGCGCCCCGGGTCACGGGATCCACACTGATTTACTACCTGGCACCACATGGACACCCCCCCTCCACTGTAAATTTTATTTGCAGTGCTAAACATACTGTAGATGAATGTTTAAATGACAGTAAAGGTACACATGATGTTCACATCAATACATTTATCATAGAGTTCATTCCTTAAGTGATATTTACCGTATTTACAAAAGACTGTAAACCACAATGGACTGTCCTCTGTTTATTCACTGCCCTGCAATTAGTGCCTGATGAATGGACAGTTTTATTCATGCACTTTAATCTTTTTCTGGTACGGCAGTTAAAAACCATCTTCCCATTTTGTAAAGATGAAGGATAAAAACTGCAGGTGGGGGGAGCAGTGCCCACCCAAACAGATTGCCTGTCCATACAAACTGAATTGTCTGCCCAGCCAAGGAAAACAGACCAAAATTACCCAATCATTAGTAATTTAGCAAAATCCCTACATGAGTCTTGTGCCATCACCCCCCCCCCCCCCCCCACAATTCAAACACTGGTGCCCCACCCAAAGATGGCATCCTGGTAGCACCACTGGTTCGGCCCGTTGATGAAGTTCTCCTCTCATTGACCATCTTCAGTCCCGGGGCCTCCTAGCGATGTGAAAGTGATTGAGATCCAGTCCGCCAGTGCCACCCTGAGCTGGGCCCCCCCTGGGCAGCTCCCGGGACGCCTGCGGGAGTACCGGCTGCTGCTGGAGCTGCTGGCACTCTCCTGCCTCCCAGGGGACTCCACCGGCTGCGTGGAAGCCGAGAAGGTGTTGCACGTGAATGCCACGCAAGGCATCCAAGAGACCATCCTGTACCCGCTGGCTAAGTATCGGCTATACCGCTTCAGCGTGTCTGCCTGTACCGCAGCGGGGTGTGGGAATGCTTCCGAGTGGAGCTACGTGCACACGACCCCCAGCGGTGAGTGAGAATTCACAGTCACCCATCTTTCTGCGACCATTAGTAAATTGTTCGTTATATCTTCTGTAGCAATAATGCACTCAAATGGCAGCAGGTTGCTAGAGTAAATGGATTTTGATTTGTTCTGTGTCAGTATGAGACCAAACATTAGTGGGCAGCGTGCGGCCTTGTGAGTTAGGATACTGTGCCTATGAGGTCGTTGGTTCACATCCCAGGGTTGGTCAAGTTATTTAACCGTTGGGCCCTTGAGCAAAATCCTTAGTCCCCATTCACTCCAGGGACTGGCTGACCCCGCTTCCTCAGTTGTACATCACTTTAGTGAAAAACATTAGCTAAATAAATAACAACATGTAAATTAACATTGATGACATAGCTGTGGTGCTTTATGGGGGTGAGAACCTGCAGCGGTATAATGTGTGTGATCAGGCGGACAGCCACACCCTTATGGTACATGGGCTGTTCATTAGTGTGTCGTCGCTTTTCGGCTCGGTCAAGGGACTGCGATTTTCTGACATGCATAATTAAATCAGTGAATGGCTGGAGAAATGCACTGAGCTCTCACTGAGGCGGTTATCAGTGGGGGGCTGGTGGCGGCAGGCGTGACGGGGCCCTTAATGGAGCCGGTCCCCATGAGGCAGCTGCAGACGTGTGAGAGTGTATGCTTCAGGTGTGTGAAAGTGACCTGAGCCAGGGGAGCTGGTGGGGGAGTGGCGGTCTGAAAAGCTGCATCCACCTCCTGGCCTCTCCTGGGGCCCATGGGGGTCATAGGGGGTGATAGGAGAATGGTAATGGGGGGCTGATGCCTGTTAGTTTCACATCACACATCAGCGGGGAGGCGGGGGCGAGGGAAACAGGCAGCAGAAGTCTCCGGATTATCCAGAGTTTAACCGGTGAGGGTCACTGGGCGTTTCTTTACTGCAAACTGCCTGGAGTCTCCCACCTTAGGTATAATGTTCATGGTCCCTCTTTTTGTTGATATTTCATTAGTCTGGAGCTTACTGATATTCCCACTGTCCTGCTGGAACATGGAATATGATCATGTAAAGCATTTTGTACACTATTCTTATATGTAAGGGCTGTATATATGCGCGCGATTGTTATGTGTGAGTCTAACAATATAGATGCATGATATGGATGGATGGGTGGATGGATGATGCATAGATGGAGGGGTTCACAAGAATGACAGTAAAAATATCTTTTGAACATTATGTTAATGCAGTGTCTCCTAATAAAGTTTATACAGTACTCTTCCTTGTGCATATGTAGGTTGTAAACTGTTGTACATTTATGTACAGTTTGCATTTATTTAATGTGCTGCACTGCTGAGAGAAAACCCATGACCCAAGACTTTCACTCACTAGTTCACTCGTTCTAGTGATGTGTCAATAAAAGTGATTTGATTTGATCCGGCAGTGACTGCATGGTGTGGACTTCTGGTCTTTCCCCCAGATCCTGAGGCCCCTCCCTATGCAGTCTCAGGTCTCGCTTCCCCCAGCAGCATGAGAGTCCAATGGAAAGCCCCTTTGGTGCAAACAGGACCTACCTCCTACCTTGTTGACATCGTCACGGTGAGCACCCTCCTGACAGCCTCTTGGCGGCACGCATATCAGCACCAAGAGGCCGCCAGTCCAGTCCCCTGTACAGGACTCTTGGCAGTGTTAACCCAACACTCAGAGTGATCATTTTGTACTAATGGAGATCATCCTGTGTAACCTTACATCCATTCATCCGTCTCTCTATTTTCTGTGACCGCTTGTCCTATTCAGGATTAGTGAATTGACTGTGATTGGCCAGGATTATTGAATTGTTTCTGATTGGCCCGCATTATTGAATTGTCTTTTATACACACATCTTTCTGCCGTGTTGCCCAGTAACTGCCCCCCCGATGTGTTTTCATAAACACCCCCCGCACCCTCCTTTCAATGTTTTTTTTTCCTCCCCCGGACTTTGAACACTGCCCTACAGCGGCAGGAAGTAGTTATCTTGAGCCTCAACTTCCTGCAAGTTCTGAGCAAAAAACTCCTCTCTCTGCTCCTCTCCAGACCCCCATTCCTCAGTACTGTGTGAGGTTTCAGTGGTACGGAGAGGAATGTCGCTTCTCTTGGCTGATTTTCATTAAAGGAAGTGGGAAACGCGGCTTTGAGAGTCCTGTACAGGGTTCCGCAAAAGACTCATTTCCCAGACATCATTACACGTAACATCCCCTGCCCTACTCCATCTTTCCACCTGCCCCTACATCTGGGCCCAATGTACCGTGTAGGAAAGCTACTGTGTGAGCTGCCCAATGAAGACTGATACATTTTAAGGGGGTGGAGATGATATACTGACTGAGTATTCCGTATTAGCAGGTGGTATCTTTCTGGGGACTTGCCTCTTGTGGTGCCCTTCAGCTTTCCGCGGATGAGATGTGTATCTGTACATGAATGTTAATCAGGCCCTGCTCTACTCTGTAACATACAATGAAACAACGATTACATCTGATTACATCATTCAAGCAGATAAAGACCTCACACTGGTCCTGTTTTTTAAACCCTCGACTGTAGCTTTGTTGACATGTCTGGCGTGTAGGTTAAACACGTGATCTAGGGGACTGATGTCCTGACTTCCTCGCCTGTCTTCTGCAGGCGAACGGGCCACATTTGAAGCAAACCCTTGTGAGAAGGCATGGAGAACCAAATGAGGTGGAGGTGACGGACCTCACACCCTTTACCTGGTACTGCGTGACTGTGACGGCTTTCACGGGAGACTTAACTGAGGCCAGGTTGACTGGGAAAACCAGCGATCCGGTTTACGTCCGGACGCTGGAAATTGGTGAGCACCAAACGGGGAAAAAAAAATCAACAAAAGGATATTTTTCAATGCAAAAAATATCCGTGATGGAAAAAAAATAATCTGGGTGTATTTTGAATGAAACTAAGTAGTGCCAGTCTGTAGGATACCTACAACATAAAAAGCTGCCTTCCTACATGGTCTATGAATATTTCAACAGAGCCCAATGACTCCCCGAGGAACCTAACCCTGCACATAATCCCAGATGATGTGACAAGGGTGCTTGTGACGTTCTTCCCACCTGAGGAACCCAACGGTGACATCTTTGCCTACAGAGCCTTAGTCTACAAAGAGGACCAGCTAATCTTTGAGATCCCCAGCCTGCGGGTCATCGAGAGAAAAAACCAAACTATCACCGCCATCGTCGAAGGCCTTAAGGGTGGTCACCAATACAGCATGAGGGTTTGTTTACCCAGAATGCACAGCATTGTGTTTTAACAGGACCTCCAGACTTACAAGGCCATATGCAGAATGGCTATGCTATGTTGTGTCTATAACAGCCTTATTTTCATTCCTTACGCTTGTGAACCTTCAGCTTAATGACCATGTAATTAGAGCTTATTAATGTGAGATTCCATGGATTCCCAGATAGCTGCTGTCAATGGAGCAGGTGCAGGACCCAGTTCAGAGGCTGCATTCTCAACGAGTATTATTGGTAGGTCCTTATGTGTGTTTTTCTGTGTGCAAATGACTGGGCCAAGTACGTGATATGTTTTAGATGGGAGGTATATGGTAATGTGAATAAAGCAGGTCGTGGAAGGTGTGAAAGGGGTTTTCCAGACCCGTGAGTAAACAGCGATTTTTGTCATTCAGCTCCGGCAAAACCCAGCAAAAGACCGGAGCCCGTTTTCGATACACCTGGAGTCATAAGATTGAGTTCAAAGACCATCACTGTCCTGATGCCTGCATGCTTTTTCACTGATGACCATGGGCCCGTAATCAAAGTGCAGATCATTGTTGCAGAAACAGGAGGTAAGACTGAAGCCAAATGTATGTATAGTATTCAGCTCTGGTCTATGGCCTCATTCTGTTTAGAATATGCAAGGTATTTCTTTCCTCTCCTCTTTCCTTTTATTCATGTTTTTTTTTTAATGCAAAAAATTTATAACCAAACTGAAGAGCAATTTTCCAAAAATTCACTCAGTCCATGGGATACATTTTAGAGAGAATTTCTAAAAAAAAATGTAAAAATTTCTGGGAAATGTGATTCAAAAGTTTTTCATTGGATTACATGAGGACTGAGTCAGTATTGGTTTCTGATACTGTAACATATGATGAGGTCATTGGTGGTCTCATCTCAAAAATAACAAAAAAAGGATTAAATGAGCTTGAGCAATCTGTACTTCAGCTGTGAGTGTGGGCAACAGAGTGAATCAGCTTTACCACCATCGCTCTGTGTCTGAACAGTTAACGTGGCTTCATATGTGGCAGAGGTTTCCTTCCAGTTTCCTTCTGCAGCCAAAAGACATACAGTTGGATGAACTGGCATTCATAAATCGCCCGTATTGCGTAACGGTGCTTTTCCACTGGCATACAGGAACCAGGCCCTACCCGAGACATACCGCAAACACACACTAGTTACAGCCAGTTCTAGATTGCTTCGATTTTCCACTGCAGAAGGGTTAGCTCGGTAAAGGTGCTGTCGGGTTTGAAGAGCAACAATGTCGTAAAACTGATGGGACGCTTATTTACTGATCATATGATTCACTATGTGCTAATTTCTGTTAGCACGTCTGTGAGATTTGCCGTGTAATGCTAGCATTAACCTGCGTGAATTTGCATTACGAGTCTATTAAGCTTAGCCATTCGCTAGTACTTTTTTAAGTAGGTTGGAAATGTGCATATTTCGAGTTACTGAGCATGCATCAATGCATCGCAATACTCCTAACAATGAATAATATGTAGAACGTGCCTTTAGCTCCTTCAGATGATCCATGCATATCGATGCAGATCACGGGTATCTCCATACATTCCGACAAATCAGATTTTCAGCCCTACTAGCAAGCAGGGCCCTGCCATGATGGGTATGAGTTGGTTAGGGTTACATAATTTACAATGGAAAATCGTCTCTTCACGGTTCGACTCGGGCACAGCTTGGCTCTTGGTGGCAGTGGACCATAAGTGACGTGAAGTATGTTTGCATCCATAGTGTCCCACTGCCTTGTGCCCTAAGCTGCCTGGGATGGGCTCCACGACCCAATACTGGATAGAAGATGGATTATGGATCGTTAGTTAGACTTCAGCAATCAAGTTTATTGGCCATATTTGAACTCATCCATCCATCCATTTTCCAAACCGCTTATCCTACTGGGTCGTGGGGGGTCCGGAGCCTATCCCGGAAGCAATGG
>JAODJX010000065.1:26295247-26305462 GCA_026776945.1 Isichthys henryi
CCCCCCCCCCCCCCCCCCCCCCCCCCCCCCCCCCCCCCCCCCCCCCCCCCCCCCCCCCCCCGGAGCGAGCAGATGCTCCAGATTCAGTTGTATAGGTATCCATATGCACGTCAATACGTGTGCAAAAATGTAGGACAAATTGCATCCTATATTCATTCAAAATGGCACACTGCATTTTATTTTTCAATATACAGGAGGCGCCAACTCTAGCTGAAGCTCCTCTCAGATCTGTGGGCCTAGAGTGGTGGAGAAGCTGGCCACTGAAGCTGAAGCTGACGGCTGCTCAAAGCGGTTATTTCCAACTCAGATGCAAGAAGCTATTTTTATTCTGCAGGAAAATGGCTGGAAAATGCCCCTTTGCTATGTGTGTTGCATGGCTCCCTCACTGGAAAAACTTTTCAATATCAGCTTAAATGCTTTTAGAGTGCTGCCGTTCATGTTCTGCCATTTTTTTGCAATCTTTGCCTAAATGAAACTCTTTAGACAAAAAATATTATTATTTTAGCAAATAACTTTGGGATGATGAATACACTTATTTCCTTTAAAATGAATAAAATCATTCCTATTTTGTTTACTTTTGTTCCAACTATCTTTGTTATATTCTTTCGGTGTTCTGGCGAGAGGACTCAAAATTACAAGCAGGTAAATGAGAGATGTTTTACAGTAAAGCAAGCCATGACTTGCTAGCCTCCTTTAATGAAGCAGTGAAGCAGTTCTTCTACCCTTGCTGCAGGAACCACGTGTCAGTAATTCACTGACAGGAGGTGCGTGATGTGATTTAGAAGAAACCACGTCAAGAAGTGCCTCAGCTGCCCTATGAAATGCCGGGAAACGGGGCACCAAGAAGCTGAAACGTCAGGCTAAACTTAGACGCCTGCTTGACAGGGCGACAGCAAAGACAGTTTCCCACACTTTTGTGATCACACTAAATCCCATACAGCCCTCCAAATCAGATCTGTTTAAAGCCAAAAGAGGACAGCAATGGGGCCCTATGTATGTTAATTACATAAACACGCTACATCCACCCATTACCTATAAGCACTTCTTCTGTACAGGGTGACAAAGCGCCGTGGGCCTGTCCCAGCAATCACAAGACCCCAGCAGCTGTACCAGTCTATTACAGGGACACACATTCCAACTCTATAGGCAATTTACTGGTTCCAGTTCAGCAAACTGCATGTTTTCATACTGTTTTCAGCCCGAAATCCTGGAGAAAACGTATGCAAAGACAAGGGGAAGATGCCAGGAATATAGGGAGAACAAGGGGGGGGAGATTGAATTTACAAGCCCGGAGGCACAAGACTGCCAAGTCACTCATTGCACCACTGTATGCAGCCATTTTTCAAAATATTTACAATATGTATGGGCATAAAATGATTTGTATATAGTGGAAAAAATAAAACCTACTCATCCACAGGGGTGATGTGATGGTGCAGTGGTTAGCACTGTTGCCTCACACCTCTGGGACCAGGGTTTAAGTGTCTGCCAAGGCTCCATGCATGTGGAGTTTGCACATTCTCCCTGTGTTGTCATGGAGTCCTCCCCATAGTCCAAATACATGCTGACGTTAACTGGAATTGCCAAATTGCTGACAGGTGCGAGTGTGCCCTGTGGTGGGTTGTTCCCTGCCCTGTGTCTATGGGCTCTGACACCCCCCTCTCCCCCATGACCTTGAACAGGACATGCAATTACAGAAAATGAATAGAGTCTTTTTTTAACTACATTTTTAAAATCTTGTGAAACATTGCTGGTAATTTAACTGCTAATGCAGACCTAATCATCTGCAAACAAGCCCTTATTGGTTTTGGATATTGGAGTGAAGAGTACTTTCGTAGAAATTCTTGAAATTTTACACACAGATTGTCAGCATTGATTGGAGCCTCACTTAAGAAAAAAAAAGTCACAGTTTACCGCGCATGTGTAGAATAATGTCACAAGAACAGAATGTGCCATGAATTCAACAACATATCCAGCACAGGGTCATGGAAAGAGCGGCTTAAAGAAAATTCTGGGCGTTTTATATCATTTCAGATGGAGTAATTCGGAAATAATGGTGATGAGTGACTTGGAATTAAAAGGGATTTATCAGTAACATAATAAAATCCCAGGATTTGCGCCACTGTCCACATTTCAAAATTAAATAATCCCTGGAAAATAACTGCATTAGTGAAGCAAGTAAATGTGGGCAGGTGTATGACTGCAGCCTCGATGCCAGGGTGTCCTGCCCATTTAGTCTGGGGAAATGTCCTGGAGGTTAACTTGCCAGGAAACCATGAATTCAGCACATCCAGCAAAGCAGGGCCCAGAAGGGCGCGCTGACCGCTCACCATGTGACTCACGGAATGTGAGGTTAACAGATGACTGGTCAGTTATTCCAAGGGAACTTTGATAACGATACATTCTAGATTCTGAACTGGCACGAAACGAAACTCGGCTGAAAGTAACAACTAAGAAGTTCAGAAACTGCTGACGTCATTCTGTCTTTTGTCCCAGATCAGCTGCCATAGCTCAGCTTGGTCTCTAATGAGCAATAACCATACTAGCGTATACAGGAAAAACATCCGCGATAGTAAGGCTGCTAAACTGGAGCTGAAAGCATAAAATGCGCAATAGCTTTTAAAGCCCCTGAATACAATACTTCTCCTAATTTAAGAGCGGGTTATCCATTTTTGGTGATAGACAAAATATTTAAACATTTTACTGCACGTAACATCTGTGCCAGGCAGCCTCCGGTGGACATCAGAAGCTAGTAGCACACTACAAAATTTCTCGAATTCCATCAAGCTGTGTTTACGCCATAACTGTTCTCAAATTAAACAAGGTCTTTCTTTTGCTTAGGGATGCAGGAAATGGGCACTTTAACCATGCATGTAACCTAAAAATATAACAACAACAGAGTCCATTGTACTCATATGCAGCTATTTGCTGACATAGGCATTCCAGGAAAAGGGGACATACATGATGTAAGTAGAAAAACATTAATAATGTCATGTGTAGAATACAGAGGACTACAGACAGGAGAGGCAGATAACAGGTCATTACATCAAGGGCCTGGAGGTATTTCCTCATCACAATCCCATTTATGGTGGAATATGTTCAAGACAGAGCGAAACAAAAGGGGCAAGACAAAAACCATCAGCAGAATCTAGCAATATTTCAGTACATACAAGGTGTGGCAATGGATCCAAATTCACAAGCAAAATTAAAATCCGAAAACCAGAATAGCAGTCAAACACAAAAGCCAGAATATACACCGACTGTGCAAAGTTATCATAAACTAACAATCTCACAACCTGACACAGGACCAGGTAGGTGGGCGTGTGTATGTGTGTGTGTGGGCAAAAACCTTAATGAGTACCAGATGCATGTAACATCCTACTAGCTCATCAGTCAGATAACAAGCACCTGGTAAACCAAAGGCAGATAGGATGTAGGCACATTGCATGCTGGGAAATATAGTTCCCTATCCCTGCTTACAGTACAGGGATATAATTTTACTTACCTAACATGCAGCAGGTTTGGCCCCAAGACCACCTGACATCTGCAGCCTTGAGTGCATCTCCACCACCACGGAGGGCTGGGAACCACAGGATATTCTGATGGTCTCACTTACCAGCTCTGACTGGGCTGGTGTATCACACGTTTTTAAAAGCACTGCACATAAAATACATACTAAACATGAAAAATATCAAGGTTCATTTTTTTTGTTGCCATGTAAACTTAATATAATGGGATTCTTGTGTTTCCTACGAACCAAATTGGCACAAATTAGTTTCATGTTTCCTTTATTTTCTATTTTTATTGAGGAATATTTTAAATGCAAAATTGGGTAGTGTGAATGAGAACTGTGTGCATAATGAATGCAAATATTGCATTATTTTTACAAATATTTAGTGGATCATTTTAAATGTAAGAAAACTGATGTTTAAACATTAAGAAATTCCAAATTCTAAGTATCAGTGTTCACTTTTATTTAGTCGCAAAGGACCATAAAATGTTCCAATTATATCCCAAATGATAGTTATAACCTTGGTTCCTGCATCACAGATATGACAAATGACATTTGCTGGCAACGACCTCAATGTCAACATTACGACTGAAACTCC
The DNA here is from genome assembly GCA_026776945.1 of Isichthys henryi. Lineage (NCBI taxonomy): Eukaryota > Metazoa > Chordata > Actinopteri > Osteoglossiformes > Mormyridae > Isichthys > Isichthys henryi. The sequence goes on from JAODJX010000065.1 coordinate 26,299,354, forward strand.
ATTTCATTTTTAACATAGAAAGGCAATAAAAGCCTGCCTTCCAGTCCTTTACTGGGATACTGTGTCAATACAGCGGCCTTTTCTAATGCTATTAACCTTCAGACCCAAATTTTGTATTAAAAAATACATTGCATGACGCTGACAAGCGTACACCGGAAATGTTGAGGTATATAATTTTAAACTAAAACATAGAAATTTCACATGCTTCTAAAATTTGTTTGTAGTACGTTATTTCATATATAAATTTATAGGTTAAATCTTCAAATGTCAGTTGTGTGAGGCAGCAGCATAATTAAGTAAATCATTTGCTTTTCACCTGTTTTATTTAGGTAAGGATCGCACCAAAATTACAAGTTCAGGCTAAGAACGAGCGTTTAGTATGGTAATTAATACACAATTGTTTTTAGCAGAGAGACTGAAGCTCTGTCACACATACCTTTAACATTATTTGTCATTTGAAATGATCCGTTTTGAATGAAGAGTGTAAATGTTTGCATGCTGCCTGCTGTGCGCATTTAATTAGAACTTTTTTTTGTCGCCTGTCAACATCTACAATGCACATCAAATGTGACCGTTTTGCACTCTAGCAAAAGCCCTGCATAAGTATGTTTAGTGTGTTAGAGAGCAAAGGCAATAAGGAAATAAATGGCTTCCAAAAACCCTGCACTTTAAAATAAATCACCCACACATAACATTAAATCTTCTCTCCTTCCGAGCATTTCACTTTTATTGTCGTATATCTCTAGTCTATGTGGGTGAAATTCACAACTTGTCTGCCGCGATGTTGGATTATCAGTGACCTTAATGTCATATTAGGGGAGATTTAATTTCAGTAAATATTACTGCGGCATATAAACCCGCTGCGCGCTGAAATGATCCTGATCGGTGAAGCGTTACAGTCGCTGCGTTAAAGTACCTGCATAACTCAGACTTCCAGCAGCGGAAAAAAGTGGTACTTCAAACTAAAGACATTGTTTCAGGACGTGAAAACTGAGAATTAGGTACCTTGTATTAAAATGTTGATATGGCTACATCAGTTTTTGTATGATGACTATAGTTTGGGAATCCAGAGACGCGTGGTTAAGATTTCACCGTAAATGTTCCAAAGTTTCTCTGGAGGGGGGGGTTGTTTATCTTGAAAATAATCCTTTGCCGGGTCAGGGGGATTGCATGGTGTTTCATCAGAGAAAGATGGAGTGTTGTAGCAAGCAGTTCTGTTCTAGACAAAAGTTTTGAAAGCTTGTCTTGCAGCATAGTTCAAAAAGATGTTTATTCTTTCAATGCCTGGTGATTTTTTTACTGACAGACGTTTGCTTGGTGTCAGTTTATTCTTTAATGTCCCTTTAATGGCGATGCTGTACCTATACTGTTGTCATAATGCAATTTCCGCCTATTTCTCTGTAGTTAATCTACGACAGTTTTTGATACGAAGAGGTCTGAGTTTGTTGGGTTATATTGTGCTTAAAAAACAGACCGCGAGGAACAATTGTGTGGTAAATTATAAAGATTGTACTAAAGAGATTTGGATTATGATAATAATTGGAATGAGGCTTTCAGATTTTCTGTGGGTGACATTAGTGTGAAATGTCTGAGTAACTCGCTTTTCATGAGGCTGAATGCCTGCATTGTAAATCCTGCCCACAGACTCAGAACATTGTTCCTCCTGTTACTTGATAATAGCTTTACATTATGTGTGTGAAATTGCATGTGTACTTTGAGGAATGTGTACAGAGTGAATGTTACGTAGTTAAATGTATGACTACTGCTAGGGTGCTAACGTAACATTGACGAAATTCCCAAATGACCCAATCAATCAAGGCATTTACGGGTAAAGGTTGTTCTATATTAACTTTTTTTGTGAGACGTCTTGCACGGAGGCTTTTGGCTGTGAACCAGGCGATGGAAGCACTATTTATCGAAGTCATTTTTCCTGACAATACTATTATGAACAAGATTAGCCTAAATGAAGGAAATCATTTCCGTTTTTTGAATGACCTTCTGTTACTTAGTTGTTCATCAGCTTGTACAGCCTCCAGCGGACCAAGAAGCCCTTGATTTAGCCAAGATGTTTAGATTCCACATTTGTTTCCTGTGATCCAGACGCCGAGACTCTTTGATGTGTATCTCCATCTCCTTCATGTTCTCCCTTTTGTGAACAGGAGCTGCCTTTTGCTGTGTGTCAAGTCTAGACAAGTCGGCTTTTTCATAGCATCCAAATCCAAGAATACAGTGGCACAGACAGCAAGCGATTAAGGGAGTGTTTTGCATTGCTTGCAGCGTGAGGATGAGTGACTCAGCTGCTTAACATGCTGTGCTTGTAAGGTTGTGGGTTCAAAGCCCAGTGTTGACAAAGTGATTTTGCTGTTGGGTCCCGGTTAACTCCCAACTGCTCCTAGGGCTGCCTGACTCTGCGTTCTCTCAATAATGAAGTAGTTCTCAATCCAGTTTCTGGTGTCACCTCTGCCAGGATGTTTTCACTCCAAACCTATATTACACAGGCTTTTATGGTCCTTAGGCTAATAATGACTGTGGCAAGTTGAAAGCACTGAGGGCTGTAATGAAAACATTCTGGTAGGAGGGGCACCAGGAACAGGATTGAGAACTACTGCAATAATCTATGGTGCGCTGGGTAGAAGGGTTAGCTTTTATCCAGAACAGTGTAAAACAGGGGGGATGGACACTAAGGTTTATATGCATAGTGCATTATATCTATAAGCAATAATAAATAACACAGCATGAATAAAATACAGTATCACCTGCTGGCTTGTATCTCCAGATGTTGCCTGGGATCTCACTGATTAAACAGCTGCAAACACATTCACTGGCCTGAGGAGGGCAGCTACGTCCCATTGTGAGAGGGGGCAAATGGCATTTGGTGTTTTTTGGGCATTCTTTGCAGATTGTTCCAGATTCATCACGAGGTCAGCAGGTGCCAGGGGGATCCCGTAGCTCTCGTGACCTCCAGCTGAAGCGGGATGTTAGGCAGGGGTGCTGCGGATGCCCCAGCGCTGTCTGTCTCTCACCGTGAGGGGAGGGGCACGGCATGTAACGGACACTGATGGGGCCCACATATGGATGTGCTCCCCACAGTCAAATGAAACAACGGTACGTATGAATATATTAGGAAGGTGTGGAGCTTTCGGGTCGGTGCTGGCAGCTTTACTGGAGTGTACTGGTACGAAATAACGGAACACCGCAGGGTCCTGTTGTTAGATTCCCATTGGGGATTCGGGTGCATCAAGTTACAAACAGTTACCAAAGTTGACTCTGTTGTTCGCTCTAGGCCTCGTGCATTTTTCGTGGTGTTTCTGTCACAAGTCCACCATAACGTGCTACCATAACAGAGAAAATAAGATTCAGATACCATAACAGAGAAAATAAGATTCAGATACCATAACAGAGAAAATAAATCAGGTTTGAGACCCCTGATCTACATTTAAGCAAACTTGCTGCACTTCTGTGTCATGCTTGCACTGCCCACCAGAGGACCCCCTAAGACCTCTGACACAATTCAAACAGTGCCCACCTAACTTACCCAAATGCCCACCAAAGGATGGCATCCTGGTAACCCCACTGACCCGTTAAACATGAAACCCATGCCAACAGCGGCGTGGAATGCCCGTGAACCGCCCCTCAGCTTCCGGATGCTGGTTGGTTCTGTGTGGCCCCTCAATATGGAGAAACCTACCTGACGGATGGCACCACACGCTGCAGTGTTTCACTATTCGTGAATGTGACTCTGTATGCTATTGCCTCAGAGCTGTCGGCTCTTTGAGAGCATATTTATAAAGTCACAAGTGGCAGAAGGAAACCCTGGAAACATGCTTCACGAAGCATTCCGACAGAACTGGCCGAACCCGGATTTTATAACTCTGTGACCGTGTGGCAGCCTGTTCCTTCCAAGTCCAAATTACTGCATATAAAAGCCATAACGGAATATAAAAAAACGGTGTCATGGTGGTGCAGTAGGTGGCGCTGTGGTCTCACTTCCCCACGGCTGCGGGTTTGAATCCTGCTCCTGGGTCAGAGTGCAGAGCCACCTACAGCCTGCACAGTTTATCTACCACAGCTCTGAACCATGTGATTAATTGTTGTGCCTAAATTGCCCCTTAACTGTGTGACCAGTGATGGACTGACATCCTGCTTTGTGCCCTGAACTCACTGCACGATGGACGGATGTTTAATCGCATCACAATCTGAAGCTCCTAAATCATACCTGTGCCAGTGCAATGTGTAAGTGGGCTTCAGGTTTGCATTAGCATTTTACTGTAGCTTTTATCCAAAGCAGGTCGTGATTTTCATTTTGATAATTCACTGGTGCATTTTCAGGTTAAATGCATTACTTAAGGTTACTGGGACCTTAACTGGCAAATTTTTGAAAGGCCGTAGCCACTATGCTATCTGCTAAAAACTCCTGAGCTCATCTGAGTGCTCATGTGGGGAAAGACATGCCAGCAGCTGGCGAGAGGAATTGCAGTTGATTCTAAGAATATTCTGATAAATCCCTGAGGCAGGCAAAGGCAGACGCTTTTGGATGCAGCTGTGAGACAGGGTGTGGAGTTTTGCAAGTATAATCTTGCAATATTTACCCAGTATTTCTTGCTCCAGGATTTTAATCCAATACCCCTTTTCAATTAGATTCCGAACAGTGGTTTGTACATTTGTTGATTGCCTTAATTATCTAGTGTAGATGTTCAGGCGTTGAGAAATTGCTGAGTTTGGGTGGTTCCTTTACAGTGTCTCCAGTGTTGGCCACCAAGGACCACCTAATGATGGCCTTTGGGGGCCTAGATGAGGAGTGTCTGACACAGCACCATCCATCCACCTCAATCCCAAGCAACTAGGGGATGGGAAACTGGAGGAGGGTGTGTGGCTTTTTAGGTTAGAAGGGTGTGTCTGGGCTCAGAAGGTTATGGGTTTAAAGCCCTGGGTCATCAGTGATTTTGCTGTTGCGCCCTCGAGCAAGGCCCTTAATCACAAATTTCACCACAGACTGTACCTTAGGTAAAAGTGTCTGCTAATGAATAAAATGTAAATGAGGTTAACAAGGTCAATAGGCATAAGGACAGAAAGCACTGTTGTACACACACGCATTTATTTACAAATATAACAATCGCATGTCATCTGTCTTTCTGTTATAGTGCAGTACGATTCAGATGATTGACAAGAGGGATGGGAAATGCGGCATGAAAAGGTATTCAGGAAGAATTGTTGAATGCAAGACTTGGACACATCATAGCTCCACTAGGTTACCCAACATCATTGGTAGCAAGTCCAGGTTCAGAAAGTACAAATCCAGACCACGGTTTTGTTTCAACCAACCAGTTGAGCACTCTAGGAATGTGACCTTTTACTGCTCAACTGGTTGGTTGAAAGAAAATCTTGGTCTGGATTTGTACTTCCTGAAACTGGACTTGGCACCTCTGCATTTTAGACACTTGTAGTTTAACTCCTTGACCTTCCTGTTACTACTAAAAACTATTAGTCTCTAAACATATTACAAATCGATCCGTTTTGTATTATTATGGAGAACAGGCACCTGTCTGTGGTTAGACCACGGTATCTTGCATTCCTTCTGCAAAAGAATGGACTCGTGGAACATTTGTGATGCAAGAGGAAGGTCCGTGCTGTCTGCGGAAAACCAAGGGGCAGTCGGAGTGTTTAACTGTGCGTTCATCTGACGCTTAGTCCCATGTGGTGAAGCAGTGCTTCAACTTGCTAATTAAAATATACAAACGTGATTCTTCACTTGACCCTCCCTGTATGATATATATCAATCACATCATAATGGGTAGCTGCCTATTAACAGCTTCTTCACATTTTATATGTTAAAAAATATAAATATTTAATGGCAACAAAATATTAAGATCGATTCATTACCCCGGTGATATATACATTTTTTAAAAATCCAAATCTATGTGCTATTAAGTACTGAGTAGATTAAAAATGTAATTATAAATTAACATCATTTATACGCTGAAAGACTGACCCAACTGGGGAAGTTTCATTAAGACAGTCCTGAATCACTCTTACAGTGGTTAGCACTGTTGCCTCACACCTCTGGGACCCGGGTTCAAGTCTCCGCCTGGGTTACATGTGTGTGGAGTTT
>JAODJX010000065.1:26311371-26328862 GCA_026776945.1 Isichthys henryi
GTGCCCTGCGATGGGCTGGCCCCCCATCCTGGGTTGTTCCCTGCCTCGTGCCCATTGCTTCCGGGATAGGTTCCGGAACCCCCGTGACCCAGTAAGGATAAGCGGTTTGGAAAATGGATGGATGGATGGATATATATACAGAGAGAGAGAGAGTCAATCCTGAGCTAACTCTCCCGCAGCAATAGTCTCTATATATATATATAATGCCCAATTAGTATGTCTGTTCCATGCTAACCCAGAAAGGATTCCGTTAATGAGATTTGGGTGATTTGATCACCGTTAATTGAAATCGCACCCCCAGGGGTCCTAAGCCGGTTTGTGTTATTGCTCTGATACTGGTGGCCAATGTTCAGCTTTCAGTTTTAAGGCTTAGCCGGAAAGTTTGAGTTGGTGAGGTGATATTAAATCAGATGAAGCTGTCCTGCCCTTATTAACATCCAGCTCTGGGATTCCCAAAATATAATTGGAAAGGCAGAACTGTACTGAAGTACAACTTTGCCCCAAGCTCTGCATTAAAAAAAAAAAGTTCTAGTGAATTATACTCTTAAGACACTATTTTGTATCAAGGACTTGCATGATGGAGATGACAAAGTTTCACAGTATACCTGTTTACCCAGATAATTTCATAATCCTTTTGGCAAATACTAGTAATGCTTTTGAATGAACTGGTAGAGAACATGGTGGTGTCCCTGCGTGTCTCATAAGGGGGCGATGTTCAAACATCAACATCCCATCGCCTGCGAGGGAACAGAGCTGGGAGCCGTTTAGCCGTTTGTAGATCATCTAGGTTGTGTTCGGATGAGGATTCCTGATGGAGCACGTTCATCGTCGCAGTGGCTAGAGTCCAGGGCGATAATCACTGCCAGCCTCTACCTCTGAGCCACATACATGCTCTTACCGTGTCTCAATCACCCAGGTGAGATGGAATTCACTATCTATTCAGTTACAAGCTTGATTTTCTGTCTTTTGGAACATGGGAATAACAAAATCACTTTAAATATGATGACGTGCTGATGTACAGTGTAGATGTTCTTCGTTTTACTGTGGTCTGAAGATATTTTGGCTTCACGATGATGCCACAGCGATGCACATTCAGCGGTCAGCTTTGAACTTTGATCTGTTCTCAGGCTAGCGATATTCCGTACGATACATTTTATCCATGCCAGGTGACAACATCCACGCAGCCACGCTTCCAGTCTCGGTAGCAATCGTGAACGTAATCATCTCATACAGCGTTAAGCAAACTTGTATTCATTTACTTACGTTTTCATTACTGGTCTTTATTAAGTTAGAGTAAATATTTACTTATTCAGTGATGTTAGCTTTTATTTATTTGTTTATCTGGCATACAGCTTTCAGATTCGACTTACGATATTTTACACTTTTGATGGCGTCATTGGAATGTAACCCCGTGTACATCATAGATCACCTGCATTAATTATGCACATGAACACACAGACACGCATTCGCACCAATGCCTGTCTGCTGCGGTGCGCTCGCTCATGCGTGGTACGGCGGCCGGAAGCGTTTACCTTAGCTGTAGCGTGGGCCTGGTACTCCGGGCAGCCATTCACAGTTATCGTTTCATGCATGTACTGATATACCTGCAGAGAAAAGTTAGTAAAGTAAACGGCCTCAGCATTTTTGCACATTAGGGAAAACACCCATTTCCCTCTACATACTGAAGGTCCTAGTTGATGATCTCATGCCATCTGCAGTCATGGTTAAACAGCAGTGACTGGTATTGGTACACTACGAGAACCCAGCACTTTTATAGAGGGGTCTCTGCTAGCACCGGACCTCACTGAGAGTTAACAGCGAAAGGCTCCTTTAATTTTTACAGACTCTAATTTTGGTCTTCAAGCACTAGTGTCTATAAACACAGATTCCCCAAAAGTTGCAAAAGACACAATTAAATAAGCAATCCTTGCGAAACAAACATTTATTTCTGTTGGGTCCAGGGCATAGTGATGTATCTGGTAATGAGCAGGCAGACATTATATATAATATATACATAATACCAGCTTCAAACCTCGAGCGTTTCCTGAACTCGTACGTAATGAGGATATGGCATTTTTTTATTTATATGCTGGCATAAATAAAAAAAACTTCATGAAATAAATCCTTTTGGATTTATAATGAGCTGCATTTGATAATCTCCTTTCTGCCTACTCAGAAATTTATTGGAAGGAATCAAGTGCTATGTAAATATAAGTCCATCTGACCACTGTGATACTTAATTTGAGTAGCAAAGTTGACCATTAGAGATGGACCCCACAAAGGCTGCCCTCTTCCTGCCTGACATGTTATTTTTTTTTTTACTTTTTGCCAACCTAGTGAACTTTTCTGTTATATTCAACAATTGGATGAATATTTCATTTCACTTTTTTGGGGCAAAACTGAATCTCAGTGCAGTTCTAGGAAAAAGTCCAGCCTTATTTATTTAGCAGTGTGTGAGTTTATGAGCAGTGTATATGTTACCCTTCCTGCTTACATCAATGAATATTTCTTTCATCTCCCAGCATATCAGGGGGCGTATGAAGTACCCAGGGTGTCAGAACCTTAAACAGAACAACCTCACCTCGACTGTTTCTGCAATGTGTGGGCTGGTCCAACCAAAGGAGGTTTCTGCTAATTCTTCATGTTGTCTAAGCAACAAAAGGATGGTTCTTATGGAAAATTTAGCATTTTGTAACAATGTAGTACTTATCTAATGCCCTCCTCAATCGATATACTTTTTTTAACTATAGAAATACAAACTGTTGGAAACTGGAGGCTACCTGATTCATTGTGATGTGTGTGTGTCTGTGTGTACAGTATGTGTGGTTCGTGTGTATATTGCATAGCTGGAATCAAATGTCCCCACAGTATGAATGGACAGTCCCCACAAGCAAAATACTCCACTTATTCGGATATTGAAATATTAAAACCCACATTCATTTGACAGTATGTACTTTTCTGCATGAAACATCTCTGATAACCTTGATATGCCTGGAAATACCTATAGCAAATTGAAATTGGGAACTGTCTCCAGCACCATAACCTAACTGCCTGTCTTTGGACTGTGAGGGGAAATCTGCAGGATATGGGGAGAACATGCAAATCCTACACACAGCAAGTAGAGGTGAGCTTTAAACGCCCATCCCTGGAGATGTGATGTAGTAAGACTTCCCGGAAACCCCCATCCGTGGAGGTGTGATGTAGTAAGACCACACAGACACCCCCATCCCTGGAGATGTGATGTAGTAAGACTACCCAGAAACCCCCATCCGTGGAGGTGTGATGTAGTAAGACTACCCAGAAACCCCCATCCGTGGAGATGTGATGTAGTAAGACTACCCAGAAACCCCCATCCCTGGAGGTGTGATGTAGTAAGAGCCATCACGATTCCTGCTGGGGTTTTAAACATAAGCATAAAAAGTGCAGTTGAGGATGCTGTGTAAAGGTCACGCCCCTGCTTGTGAGCGTCTGTCACCCCGCCAGCCACGGAAAGGCCGGCTGTAGCAGATTAGTGGGGTTTCATGCGCTGTCACATTTCTGCCATGATGTAGATAAAACAGGCACATTTCCAGGCTGCTACCGAACTGGGTTCACTGACTGAAATGACCAATCACTCTTCCTATAAGGTTCTGAGATTTTAGCACTCTAATTCAAACAGGCCGCAAAACTAATGGACAAATCGTCTTTATTACCTTTCCCTAAAGTAAGAAATGGTCCTACTCAAACTCAACAGGCTGTACAAAACTTTCTTTTAGTCTGTATGTGATATACAGTAATGTGCAAAAATCTTAGGCAGTCATAGGAAATGTGTAAAGCCATTTATGTGTGTAGGACGTGATGCATATGCAAATTAAGAGTACCACAGTAAAAACTAACAGTAACATCTACTGCCCTCCCAATAGTCACTGATATCTTTCTGGATGGATTGAACAACACCGCATCAGGTCAATGAGGTGTTGATTAGCTGAACATGGTGTGCTAGTGGTCAAGTCAAAAAATACATTCATACATTGCATGGCTGCCTGAAGTACTGGGGTGATTTTAGGAGAGGTTTTGAAATGGTGACACACTTTGACAGACATAAAATTAATACAATTTAAGCATAACTTTCCTTGACTGCTTAAGACTACTGCACAGTACTGTATATTCTTCAGTGTATCTAATACTGTTATCCAGTGTTCTCAGTGTACCTGCCACCTATCCCAGAATCCTCAGGGCCCACGAGAGGGACATATATCCTGGATGGACTGCTAGTCTACTGCAGTACATAAAATACAATTTTAATCCATACTTAATTCATGTCCCTTTATAGTTATTCATATTCTGAAACGTGTTTCCTGGGCTTGGAGCTCTTACCTTCAGGTTATCAAAATCTAGAGTAAGACGGATTTATTGTATAACCCCCCCCCCCCGCCCCCACACACAAGAGGGGGCAGGTTTCTGACAGCTGGTCAGCACTCCATGTCACGTTCTCGTCCATTTATGTGCCTGACTGAGGCGTGATTCAAGGGCCTGCATATCAAATGCAGACAACACTGATGCTCCACAGCTCATCCTGACCACGATCCCGGCTGTCATCAGTGTCCTGTCCCCCAAACTTCGACCGCTCAGTCCCCAGAAAACTCCTCACCTTCCCTCTGCTTTGCATGTCTAGAAACGCGTTGAGCTTTGGTTGTTCTAACCTGGTACTCAACGTCATATAAGCAGCCAGGCTGGTCTTTGCAAATTTTAATCTACTGTGCCAGTATGGTGAAATCAAAAGTCTGCAAAAAGGTAGTTTTAAAGTCAGCAATCCTCATTTACTTCTGTTCTTACAGATTGGCTCATCTAGAATTGGTTCTGAAATTACTGCGATCATTTCTTTAGTCAAGGAAGCAACAACAATTTCTCTAAGCTTTGGAGCAGAAATAACTCAATTACTTATGCACCAGTCTAACAGTTGTCCAAAAAAAAAACAATCTCATTGAACCCTCTAAGGAAACGCAATTTAAAAGTGTCTATGTAAGTAGTGAAAAACCAAAAAGCACAATAGTTTCCTTTTTGCAACTGCATTTGTGAATCATCCTTATCAGATGGAGGTTAATTACCCCCATAATGGCTGTGCATGTTGATTTTGAAATAAGCGGAATGTTTTTTGTCCCATTAAAACATCTTAGCAATGTAGTCAGCTAATGACAGAACATGCCTGTTTATGAGAAATGTAAGATTCCAGCTGTGTGTTTGACTTTCTGACATTGTCTGTCATCTGACTGCATAATTTACATGTAAATACCTATTTATACTTCCAGCATCGTGCAGAATGTTAATTCTCTCTCCTGGTACCCTGTAATGTGCTAGACCCGTCTATAGGAGGCGCTTCAGCAGAACTATAGACTCCAGCTGGCAACCCTGGCAGCAATATCAACTTTGGTTATATTTGCAGAAGATACTCAGATAATGATCCTTCTTGATTGTCTTTAAAGCTCACCTTGACAAGGCTGTGAGGGCCTGGGTTTGTTTGGAGAAACTCGATAAGGAAGGTCTCTAGGCAAGGAAAGGAGACCCTCTGGAGCCATTTTCGGCAGATATTTCGGCTGTTTTGTTTGGATTAAAGTGGGCGAACGTCTGATTTAGCTAAGAGCTCGACTTCAGCTCTTCAAGACCTGCCTCAAATCGCCACCCCACATCAGTGACTTGGATTCCACCTCGAGCGTCTACTCCCTGTTCCCTGACCCATCCCAGACTAACGTCATTTAAATTCCAATCATGGGTTCCTACTGGCTCTGGGGTGTACCTCAGTCCCTCAAAGGGGAAAGTTAGTCTCCTTTTTATCCGGTGGGTTTGTCCACTTGAATAGCCCCCCCCCACACACACCTCAGACCTACCTCTCTAATAGCAGTGCAAAACTCGCTCTGTAGCACTTTCTTCAAAGACTGTAGCTTGTGCACAGGGACGTCCCTTGACTCCTGAAGCTTCTCCAGAAGCTCGATCGCTCTGGCTACATCTGACGAAGAGAAGGAGAGGAGGCGCGAAATGTAAAGTGCCATCGGTAAGGGAGTCGGCGGGAAGCACAATAGCGGAATAAGTTAGCGTGTTTTGTTAAGGTAGGTCGGTCTGACATTACGTTGAATCAGTGAGACAGGAATTCTGTAGGGCTGTCTGCTGACAGGCAGACAAAAAAAAAAACTCACCTACGCCTCCTCTTGCCCCTAATTAATGTCAAACGAAGAAGGAAGAGCGGGATTGTAATTAACTGTCCTTTTTTTTTCCAAATCGGGAGACAGAATTAAAGTACACAGGATTAAAGAATGAGCGATGACCGCAAGTTACATCATTTTAATCAACACAAAACTAATGATTTCATTAGTTAATGGCTGGAATGAGTTTCTCGAGCAGGAACCGAAAATGGTACCGTGCGGAATACTAATGATGCAGATGTCTTGAGTTACAGTTTCTGTTGACTGCAAGAAACATCTTTGCTTGGGTTATTTTTTGCAAAAGCAGGAGGGTGGGGGGTTGATGATGACCCGTCGCTTTGGAAAGGATCGAGAGAAAGGGGAAAAGGTGTATCTGAAATGGTTCTTCAGCATAAAAGTGCACTTTTCATGTAGCGGGAATATGCGTTACCTGCCTTTCAGACACTGGCAGTGATATGATGTCACACGGCCTAATTTTAACCTTCGTCCTGCATCTGTCTGCGTACATTGAAATTTTTATTCTTCTTTAAAGGCATTTTTCACAGCCAGACCAGGGAAGTCATACATTTTAATTTGGCTTAAATTTTCCCCCTTTACGCTCAATATTAAAATCTGAGACTTAATTATCAGACTTGCTGCAGACATACTGCACTTGCTAGTATTTCAGGAACCAAAAGCAGTAACAAGTGAGCACTTGTACCTAGTCCACAGTGTCCTCTGTGATATTTTCCTTGTGTACACTGACAGAGCTCTCTGTTATTACAATCATTTAAGCAGAGCCACTCTTTCACCTACACCACTAACAGCACCATACTTGGCCTAACCGATAAAATAAATGTATTCAGATAATTGAATAACAGGATCATATTACTTCTAGCTGTTGAAGTAATGCTCTTATCCAGAATGACTTTCTGTCGATTTCTACAGCAGCCTGTGTTTTCGCAAGCAAATCTGGTGAGTACCTCATCCCGGGGTACAATATAGCGGCAATTAGTGTGTGAATCTGCAATGCTTGATGTGTTTAACCATCATGAGGCCAGGCAATTGTAGTATATGGTTACAACATAGCAAACTGTGCAGCTTGCAGGGACAGGATGTGCCGCTGATTGGTGGAACCCACTTCCTGTTCATTGCTTTTATTGGTTCCATCAGGGTTGATCCATAAAGCAATTGGATAGTGCATAGTAATCCCACCCAGCAAGGGCCTCATTTCTCCCATTACAAATTAATCAATACGGCGCCTTCCTTTAACTTTGCAGGTTTCTGTCGCTATAGAACAGACGGTGAACGTATTGAGAGTACAGGTCGGCGACCCAAGCTGAACCTGATGGGTCCCAACACAGTATCGGGTTTCAAGCCAGGTACAGGTTAGTTTTTTCGGGCTCGGGTTCGATTGGGGTTAGTTTTTTTGATTGGCTTTTTGTTATTTAAGAAATATGAGTGTTTTGCATCAATCCCAGCACTTTCCCAGAGCATATAAGCTGCAAAGTTGAAAATACCATCTATATAATATATACGTATGACTAATATTTCCACAATTTCAGGTTCAAGTCGGGTTTGGGTTTTAGATTTACTAATACTATTCGGGTCAGTTGGGTTTGGTCTCAGGTACGGGCTGGATCAGGCAGGACTATAACTGTGTAGTCTGCAGCTATAGAAACAAAAACAGCAAACAAAGACCCGAAAGGATAATCAAACCAGAACCGTATTCATTTTCTATTCCCTGTGAGCATAATGTACCCTCGGAGTAATTGGAATGCAGAGATGCCGGGTGGCGGGTATCAGCATTGGAACGGCTCATTAGAACACACCTTTGGGATTAACATTACCGCGGAAGCTATCAGCAGCGATCTGAGTCCAGGCAGAGCTGTCGGGCTGAATTTTATCAGAGCCCCAGGTCACGGCTGAGAAATAAATAGGAAAATGATCTCCAAATTGTGTGTTTAAAAAGACAGAACGTCAATAAAGGTCGAGGCTGATGTCACAGGTACCGCAGGGAATAAATACAGGACCCTTCAAAACTAATGTTCCCTTAGTTTTCAACACCCACACTGTCACCCCTGCTAGCAGACAGACTTATAAATAACTAAAACTGATGAACAATCACAGGGAAACGCAATCATGCCACAAAGCGCGGTACTCTAGGCATTCAGGTGTTAATATTACCTTTCAGATCAGTCTTTGCTATCTGTAGGGATCCAATGGCTTTGGCCAACTGGGCGGTGCGTTTAGCCTCAAACGAACACCAGAGCTGGGCTGCACTCTAATCCATTCTCTTCTGAGTCTGACCAGGAGCCAAAGTGAAAGATGCCAGGGATGGAAAGTTAAGGTTCAGAAAGTATAAATCCAGACCAAGATTTTGTTTCAACCAGCCAGTTGAAGATAAAGAGTCACATTCGCATCATGGTCTGGATTTATACTTTCTGGATCAGAACTTTCCACCTCCGATAAATGTAGAAAGATACATGTCAGGAAATGGGACAGGACTGTTCCTCTTACCACAGTGACTGTCTCTCTCTCCTACCATAATTCTCCACTCACAGTCATGTGACATCAACCTACAGGCTTCTCCAAATCTGTCCATCCCATAAAATGAAAGTTGGTGTATCATGCATGTAACATATGTTAACCCCCTTGGGCTCCACTTGTGCACATATACAGAGCTGTCAAAGACAATGATGCAAAAATGACCTTCATGTTGATGTGAAACCATATCACTTGACATATCTAAGTGTGTCAGCTTAGCCATTTCAAAACCTCTGCTAAAATCGCCACAGTATTCAGAGCATTTGCACACCTCCTTCGGCTGATCAATACCTTATCGAGTTATTTAACAAATTAAATTAATGAATGAACGGAGCTGGTGGTGACTAATCGAACAAATACATGGAACGGCTGGGGGTCCCTGAGGAGAGGTGGTGTTCATGTACCTATCAAACAAGATATCAGTAACTATCTGGAGAACAGAGGACATTCCCATTAGTGTTTATTGCATTACCATTCATTTGCTTATGTTTTAACATTAAATAATATTTTTTCTTAGAAAATAGACACTTAATATCCAGATGAACAGCTTTAAAGATTTTCACAGTGTACATACACACACACACACACACACACACACACACTATATGGACAAAAGTTTTGGGACACCTGGCCAATTGACCTTCAAGTACTTTTATGACATCACATTCTAAATCCATAGGCATAAATATGGAGTTTCTTCCCCCACTGTACCTATAACAGCTGCCACTCTTCTGGGAAGGCTTTCGACATGGAGTGTCTTTGGGAATTATTGCCCGTTCATCCAGAAGAGCATTTGTGAGGTCAGGCACTGATGCTGGCCTGGCTCTCAGTCTCTGTTCTAGTTAGATGGGGTTGAGGTCATGGCTCAGTGTGGGCCAGTCAAGTTCTTCCATGCAAAACCCCTCCATCCAAGTCTTTATGGACCTTGCTTTGTGCACTGTGGCACAGTCATGCTGAAACAGAAGAGGGCATTCCTCAAACTGTTCCCACAAAGTTGGAAGCACAAGACACTGTCTTTACACCACTGCATCCGATGCATGCCATGCGCTTAGTGATGCGAGGTTTGCATGCAGCTGCTCAGTCATGGAAGCCCATTCCATGAAGCTCCAACACACAGTTTTCATGCTGGGGTTAATGCCAGAGGACGTTTGGAACTCTGCAGTCATTGAGATAACAGAGCATTGGTGACTTTTACACACTATGTGCCTCAGCACTCTGCCCCCCCACTCTGTTACTTTACAGGTTCTGCCACTTCATGGCTGAGTTTCTGTTCTCCCTAAATGCTTCTTCTTTACAATAATACCACTTACAGTTGACCATGGAATATCTAACAGGCATGAAATTTCACAAACTGACTTATTGCAAAGGTGGTATCATATGACAGTGCCACACTTGAATTCACTGAGCTCTTCAGAATGACCCATTCTTTCATAAATGTTTGCAAACCTGACTGTGTGGCTGGGTGCTTGATTTTCTACACCTGTGGTAATGGGTCTGAATGAAATTCAATGATTAAGAGGTGTGTCCCAATACTTTTGCCTGTACAGTGTGTGTGTGTGTGTGTGTGTGGACATGTGTGGACTAGGTTTATATTTTATCGTGGAAAAGAAATGTCCCACATAATGTAATAAAAACCTTATTTTGATGTTACTGGGACCATTTTTCAGGTCCCCATAAAGATCTGCGACTGCAATCGAAAAACTAAAAATGCCAAAAGTCTCCCATTTTATTTGGGTACTCATGGTTAAGGTTAGGGCTGGGTAGGGTTAAGGTCGTCATGTTGGGATTAGGGTTTTCCCCATAGAAATGAATGGTGAATACCCACAAAGATATAATTACAAACCTGTGTGCATGTGAATGTATGTCTATAAACAATTTGGTTAATTTTTGAGCAGTATTACATCCCCCTTAATTTTAATATGATTTAAATATATGTGCAGGTATTAGGATCATATTGCGTCCCAAAGAACCACCCTGGCCATTCATCAGCCAACACGACTGGCTCCTGACTGCAGCCTCTGTGAAAGAAGGAGTTTCAGATGTGTGTCCTTCAAAATGGCAAGTAAAGCTGCTCTTCTGTGCTGGTGCTCAAAAGAGGTAGACAGCTCAGCCTGCAATGTTTACTGGCACATTTATGAGAGTCAAAAGGGACAAACACAATAGCAGGAGTACCACAGAAACCTCCCACTAGCGCCCCCACGCTGGCCATGTGTGTAATTACATCCAAGCTGCCGAAATGTTTATAAACGGCTCCTGTGTGTAGTTTTTGGACTCCAGGGGCGCAGCGCCATTGCGTGCTGTATCTTTGCAGATCCTCTCCTGACACTACAGTCCGCCTCTCCCCAATAAGGTCGCGCCTTGACCTCTACATTTTTTTTGTAAACGGCCGCCCACTTATTTCCGGCAAAGACAATCCCATCCCGCCGCCACTGCGTGCCCGTAATCCCAGCAGGAGACGTTCAGAGAATTCCTAATTATAAACAGTGCACCCTTGAGAGAGAAAAACAGGAAGTAGCGAGTGAATCCCCATCGTGCTGAGCCTGTATACGCTGTTCCCTTAAGGGAGAAAGTTCAAAGGGGGTTTAAAACCTGCCTCAGAAGTGCCCTTTCTCTTAGAGGCTGGACCAAAGCAGCCCTGGCTGTATTAGAGCCGTCCGTGTTCCTGTTAATGAGAATGACATATGGTGCCGCTGGAACAAGGTTTCGTAATTCATCCTGAGAATAAGTCACAGCATCTCCAGGTGCATAGGGAACTACCTCGCCAGAGTGATGCAAAAAAAGGCCAATGCCTCACTGTTTTATTAACATCTCATCTAGTGTGTATTAAAAGTCAGCAGATACAAAAGCTGACAGCAGATCATTCCAGAAACCCAAGCCCAACCTCCGGACCCCTCGGGCCAAATTAAGACCTCTGATTTACTTATTAACTTTGTTCCCGTTTTATTGTAATTTTCATTCAGACTTTTCATTTTTTTGGGTGACTGCTTTCTCCTAAAAAACAACTGTGTGTTTGTGGGTGAACGTGTGCATGCATGCATGCGTGTGTGTGTGTGTGCATCTTTGCATGTTTACTGCTTTCGGCCAGGGTGTTCCTTTCCAAATCGCTCCTGAACACCCGTGGGGAGCCTCGCCATCTGGTGTGATTAAAATTTTTAGGTTCTGAAAACCCGGAAAAAAAAAAAAAAAAAACTCATTCTGATGAATCCTGCCAGGACGGCTGAGATCAGCATGTCGTGGGACTGGAACGCTATACCACCGTGTCCGGCCGTCTACCGCAGCTCATCAAGCCATGAAACGGGATAAGTTACAACTAATCTGTGATAAATTAGTGCCACATTAGCACTCCTGGCTTAGGATGGAGTAGGACTAAGCAACTGCTAGATCTCGCCTTTATCTTTACTAACGCATTACTGCCATCCTTGCACGTGTAATTGCAGCTTCTCTCTAAGACATTCCAGTAACTGCCCTGTTTTTATTTGTTTATTTTAAGGCTTTCTCACCATATGATGAGTTGTTTGCTCTGGTTTTTCCCCCCCTCCCAGTTAAAGTCATCAACCACCAGCTCTGCGAGTGTGTGTGTGTGTGTGTGTGTGAGAGACCCTCTCTGTCCAGTGAGCAATTAGGATGATTCTGCAAACAACACAGCCTCCCTTTTAGTGGTTATGAATTCAGTTACCGGATAACTAGAGAGACTGGATTTAATACAAACCAGTCATATAGCATCTGTGCTTCTTTTTAAGCACTTGTCATCTCTGAGGCTGAACGCTATCTGTGAAAGGACAATGGTACACAAATATGCAATATTCTTGCGATGGGTTATATAAGCGTAACACAGCCTGGGAGGGCCTGTAGTTGTTGGTTTCTTCTTTATGGGATGTTTTGCCACAGAGGGAAAATTTCTTGAGTTAAATCCATGATACACTTTAATGGTCTATAAGAGAGACCTCACAAATCAGTTCTGATGGTACACAGACATAAGCAGTACTAATATTATACTTATTTATTCACGATCTGCATTGCATCTTCAGAGCTGCATAGACGACCTCACAAAGCACAGCTTAATATGGAAACAGACTTTGGCTTGCAGTAACAACCTAAAGCAATACCAGGAAGTAAGCAAATATCGTTCTTTTTTTCTCAGACTGCTGGTAAATTCTTTTTCCTCTGCCTCAAATTGTGCTTGATGGTGCAGTAATGCAAGTGAAAGGTAGGATCTGTGTTCATCAGGAAAGAAAAAAAGTCCTTTAATCATTACATGACGGGGATGCTCCATGTGCATTTAAGTTTCGGGAATCATTACACGATTAATTTCAGCCGGCCAGGCACCACGGCCCCTGCTGCCTGCAGCTTGACAGACACAGTAAAAATCATGCAGCACATACTGAAAATGACGGGGTTTTATTTTATATCCAAAGGTGAATGTCCAGATTAAAGAACATTTCACTCCTGTTTCTTATAGTCATTCACTCGCATTTATTTACATGTCTGCATTCCATGCATGAAAGTCACTGGGCACACGCGGCAAGAATTGAAAGATCCACCGATCTTCATATGCCCTTTCCAGATAGAAAGATTTATTCATTTAAATAACGTGACCGTGTCTATGCATATACCGCCACACTGAAGCATGGGCACGGAGGCTTCGCCACCAGGCGCTGCTGCGGCACACGGCATGGGGGCCAAGCAGCCAGGCTGGGCCCGGTGCTGCTGCATCGGAGCCTCCCTGGGTTCGGAGAAAAGCTGTGCGATTTGCCCTGGGGAAAGGGGCTTCACCGGCGCAATCGCCATATCAGCAGTCGGCGGCGATATCCATAGGGCTTAAAATATGCCTCTGGTGTCGCGTTTCACTATTTATAAAGTTGTCCGTCACGCTGCTTTCGGGCTGTGGTTGTGAAGGAGTAACGTTTCAATGCTGCTTTGACGTGCTTTGCACGGCAATGAGTCGAGGCGTAAGGTAAAAAGAAAAAAGTTTATTTTAAAAGTAAAATCCTGCTGCGTTTTGAATCCGTGTAAAAATGGGAAAGCGACAGGATTTAAAACGTAGTTTAGAATTGGCCAGAAAGTCAGTTTATTTCACTGCTTGATGTTCAGATGTTCCGAAGTTGTGACATTGATTGCCTTTGCTCGGAGGACTGAATTGCCCTGGACTCGTATAGCATCGTCTATGTGATGCGTGTAAGAACATCATGACACGGACACCGTCGGGGTTTCCATTAACCAGAATAAACGGAGAAAAATGCAACGTGTAGCTTCTGCAGCAGGACACACATTTGCCAAATTCACTCCCAATCTGACGGAGTTGCCCGCAAATACTTTGGTTCTAGAAAACACTATCCGGTCTTTACCTTATCCGTGCATACAAACCAGCAATAAAAATACATCATATTAAACGCATTCCTCTTTTTTGGAGATATATTGGTCAGGGAAAGGAGAACTGGGTAACGTAACTAAATTCCCACTCGATTGTCCTTCTGTTGTAAAGTCATCATTCAGCATATCAACACATATTTAGACGTTACATAACTGTAAACACACGAGGAAAACAATTAGCTATTGTGCATGGAAAACAGCGAATTACGAGTTAATTCACATTTATTATAATACAATTACAGTTCTGCATATGTACAGACCTCCGTCCACTTGCAGGAAGGGTTATATTTAATTGCAGCACTGTAGTCAGTAGGGGGGTAAATACAGGGTACAGTCCGTAATTGCGTGTGAAAGGCAAAGCAAAGCGATCGCAGGCGACTCGGGCAGGATGGCGGACGGAGCCGGTTCTTACCTCGATCCAGAGTCAGCGGCTGGACCATTGTCGCCATGGCTGCTCCCTGCTCGCGATACGGAGCGGCTGTGGCATCGGAGAGCCGCTCCGGGTCCGGCGATGGGAGTGGCTTGGAGGGACAGCCGGGCTCACGTTGCGTTGTTTTCATGTCATACCTTCTCTTATTCTTAAAATCGACTGGGGGGAGAAGATGATCGTTAAGTAGTAACACAAAATCACACCCAAGCGAATCCCTTTTCGGTAACGTTTATAACTTTCAGCGCAAAAGTGGCGTAAACTTCATTTTAATTTGACGTAATGTGTGCAATAGCTAGTGGATTCTGTTTGCGTAGTTAAGCACCTTATACCTATGTGTACTGTAAGTCTGCATCACAGGCAGGAGAATTGCACTGAAGTGTGTTTGAGTGCCAGTCAATTAAAATTCTCTTTAAAAGTGTAAAGAAACACTTGGACCCAATTAATCTTCTATGATTGGTAAGTTTGTATGTTGTTTCCGAAGAATGTTTAAATGACCGTCGCCATGGTGTAAAGAATGCATCCTTTGCCTAAAGTTTTAAAAGTGTCTTTATGTTTGAAAATAGCTTTGAAATTATTAGTCCTGTAGAGACATAGATCACTCCGTCCATCTGCAAACCACGTATTTAGTTCTGTTTTGTTGGACTTCATTTTGGGTGGGAAGGGGGTGGGTGGTGGCTAACCAGCTTAAAGCATGTATACATCTTACATATCAGAGGAGTTGAAGGAAATTAACGTTAAAGATCCCCCTCTTCGCTATCTGTCATGTGTGCCTACTCTCACACATCTGGCATGACACTTACGCTTTCAGACCCCAAGAAATCTTACGTCACATCTATATTATTCCATTATAAACCTAAAATTAGCTACATCAGAAGCATTGGGATAGTTTTCAAACCTTATAGACTATTTACAAGGTAATAAAACTGTTACATACATGTAAATGTGTGTGCAGACTTAGCTCAAACTGAAAATCTCACGCCAGCCAGCTGACCAAAGTTGGCAATCCGGGCCATAATGGGTACGTCCTGACTGTATCACACTTCAGGTACAGCAATCTGTGAAAACTGCTACCTCTCTGGGACAAAGAATGATATTTCCATGGTTAAAACCCATTCGCATAAACGGATTAAGCATTAAATGGAATTTGTGTATATGACATACTCTGAATAAATGTCTGTGCAAATAAAACAACAGCTCCTAACTTAATTCCGAGTCCTTATCCTCCCCCCAATCGCAAGCAAAGGAATTTAGATGCAAGAAGGGGAGAAGACATCATAGTACATGAGGACTCCAGCTGAAAAGCTGACAGTTCATGCTTCTGTAGCCTTGAATCCAATTCAGATTTGTACCAGCAAAATGGGCAGCTGTAGGTATAGGTGAAACAGTAAGGTAGAGATAAAGAAAAGTTCGGATACGCAATGGGAGTAAAGGTGGGATGAATCACATGGTAACATTTGTAAGGACCCCGATACTTGCTGTTTGCTTTTTAGATGATCAGCGTGACAATTTCCTCCCAAGTTAGCTTGGGCTGTCAGCCGGGGTCACTGATTTAGTCACAAGCATTGAAGAACCCCGTCGAGATGCTGCCTCTCACCATTGTGAAAGTTTGGCTAGTGTTATACTGAGGAAAAACGCAAAAAATGAAAGAACATCATTTGTTCTGGGCTGGAATGGATGTGGTGCTGTCTTGAGGAATATGTGAATGTGCAGTGGTTTCGCGGTCAATCTTACAGCCAGATTGTGAATTTCTCAGCAGAAATTGGGTGTTAGGGGGAACCATGGTGGTGCAGTTGTTACCACTGTTGCCTCACACTTGTGGGACCGGGCTTTGGGTCTCCTCCCTGGCTTTATGTGCGTGGAGTTTGCATGTTCTCCCCGTGTCATCATGGGGTTTCTTCCAGGGGCCAGTTCCACAAAGCAGGATAACTTCTTGGATTTAAGGTAGTTTGGGCCAAATGTAAGTGAACGAAGATAAAGTCCACTTAACTTGGGGTAAGGGTTACCTTAAATCCGACAAGTTATTTAGCTAGCTAGCAAATTTCATTTCATGATGTAGCTAATCCACACCTACATCCCCCACTCTGGAAACAAACTAACGTGAATTGGAGTCGGCAGACTGTTTACAAGCATGAATGGTGTGTATGCCCTGCAATGGGTCGGCACCCAACCCATGGTTATTCCCTGCCTTGTGCCCCTTGTTTCCAGCATAAGCTTCAGACCTTCCCGCACCCCGTGACCCTGCACAGGACACGCAAGTACAGAAAACGGTAGATTTAAAAATGTGCACACCTCAGCATTATGTATGGATGAAGTTTTTCCATGTGCTCTGACCACCGTCTGTGGTGCCACCGTGACCCGTTTGCTACTCTGCATCAGCTGAATGCGCCATAATGGTGCCGTGATTCATTTACAGCCATCAGCTAATGAATGTGCAGACAGGCAGACGAGTCAGTTACTCTCTTGATGGTTTCCCTGAACCACAACACCACTCAGCTGTTCAGTGCAAACACACCATATTGGATTGTTCTCGATTCAGCTCTTTCTCAAGCCTGAGGACATTTTAATTATTATTGTTGACCTGTTAACTAAGGAAATAGTTGTACATTTTTAGAATGGCCAAATGGCCCATCATTCTAACCTCTACTCCTGGTTAGTGTTATGGGTCAGGAGACTGTCCAAGGCAGAACAGGACATTAGGGTGGATATACCCTGGACTGGATGCTGCTGTCTTGCCCCGATCGTCCGCTCCTTCAGTGTGCAACGCCCCCTCATTAACCTCGTGTGGATTCCCCATATATAGTCTAATATATTTAGTCCATATTCCAGTTTGATTCCCCAGAAAATGGTAGATTACCTGGACTCCAATAGCATTCTGCGGGATAGCCAGCATGGATTTAGGAGAGGTAGATCCCGTTTAACTAATCTGTTGGAGTTTTTTGAGGAAGTTACTCGGGAAGTCGACGATAAGAAGGCCTATGATGTCATTTAC
>JAODJX010000065.1:26335426-26345829 GCA_026776945.1 Isichthys henryi
CCCCCCCCCCCCCCCCACCCCCCCCCCCCCCCCCCCCCCCCCCCCCCCCCCCCCCCCCCCCCCCCCCCCCCCCCACGAAATAAAAGAGTAGGAACAGGCTGCCCAATCCTGTAGGCAAGATTAACCATTATACAAGTCAGGAAACTGTTGAGGTATATGTTAGAAAATCCAGTGTTGGACATGCTATGCAGTGTTGGAAATCCAGTGTTGGACATGCAGTCATGTTAAAGATGATTTTGCAAGGGGGGTTGAAAAATTATATAATGGTGCAGGTTTTTCGTTATGCAGAGCACGCTGTCACACTAATTTGCATAGTTTCACTAATAAAGAAAATTGTACCATACTAATTCTAAGTCACTGACTTCGTAATTTTTCTGGCTGGAACTAAGGTAATGGAGGGTTGCTCGGAAATACATTTTTATTTCTGCAGATGCAGCTGGCTTCTGCTTGGTCCTTGTTAGGCAGGTCAACCTGCTAAAGTATATAAATATAAAACCTGTCATCATAGTACATGTATTGTAATAGTACACCAACTATCATAATTCTCTACCTCCTTGTATACCAAGGGCCTGGAAAGTCTCCTCTGAATAGGAGAGTGTCTTATCTCTGGACTATTTTGTTAATAATTAGTGTGGTACTTAATGCAAGGCCAGACACTGCCAGAAAGAATAACGTTATTTAAAATGCTGCTTAAAGGTATTCTGATGTTTCCTTGGTCTAACTTACCATATGGAACTTGTACAAATGACTCCATGGTGTGTTGTTTCTCATATTTTTTAAAGTCTGTCTTCAAACTAGTGACTGTTAGGTATATATTATAAAGCTACATTACAATGTTGTTTAATGGGTTATGCATTTCTGTAGCTGTTAACTGAAACAGCCAGATGCATCACACCAATATTGAGCGATCACAGACATAAAGTGGCTGAAGTACCACATTTGTTATATCGCATCATAGTTGTTTTGATGACACAGCGGTGAACTCTAAAATGTACAGGCTTATTACTGTGGCAGGAAATACATCAGAGTCTGTAGGCTTTCTGCGGGTGTGAGCTGGTATTTCGGTGTTGCAGATGGAATCTCCTGAAATCTCAAGTTTGAGATCTTGGAGCTGGACCTCCTGTGAGAAGATGCAAATTTTGAACTCACTATTGTTGCAGTATAGAGTAGTAAGGCAATATGTCTGAATCCACAACTGATTTTTAAAATTTTTTTTTGTTTGTTTAACAATTGGTTTTATCCAAAACATTTAATGTTTTGTGTGTAAATAGGGTCAACCAGTCCATGGAGCAATTGTGTGTTAAGGGCCCAGTGGTGAAAATTCTCTGCCGACTACAGCAGTCAAACCAGCAGCCTTCCGATGATAGGTACAGCACCCTGACCCACTGAACCACACGCCGCTGCCCGTTAACAAATCGATAACATTCTGCGGACTTAGTAATTGTGGATGATGAATCGTTTGTTGAACTGAATGTGTGTTGAGGTGTGAATGGCACTGATTGAAGAGGGATTTCATACTTAGGAGTGCTATTACATGCTAACTGTGAGTCAACATGTAGGGCAATAAACAGGAGAGGAATGCTGAGGGGCCAACCCTGCACTCAGGTAAATCGGCCCTTAGTCAATGACATGTTAGGAGCCAATCAGGTGGTGGCTTATTTTCAGCATCAGGATCTTGTGGTGAAACCACGGTGCTGCTCTAGGCGAGAGCCTTTAGAGTTTAATGGGCGGCGAAGGGCAGCCACCTGTTGTGGCACCCAGGGAGCTGGGGGTTAAGGGACTTGATGAAGAACCCGCAGACGTGCCGAGGTCGGGGCTTGAGCCGCTCACCTTCTGATCACGAGCACCTAGAAGACACTGTTGTGTATGTTTTTAAAAAGACACAATGCTGAAGTCTCTATTTAAAGAGGCACACAAGCGAAGTCAAGAAGCCTGTCTCAATAACCAAAGGTCATGGTGGTTCTGGGGAATCACAATGAAGGCCCACAGACTAGTGATGTCTGGGCCTTTTCTGACACACTTGGTGTTCCCTCAGCCCCTGTTAGCTTCTGTGGTTTTGTAGTCAGCAAGACTTTTTGCGTGAAATACTTATTCCACACAAGAGCTATGCTGTGGAGAGCTGACCTTCTCCTCAACATCCGTGAGCCAGAAGTCACCAGAAACTTTTGTTCAAAGTGACACACGGGAGAAGTAGACAGTAGATTTCAAAAAGCTGTCAAGTGCTGTTCTTCCCATGAGTGACCAGTATCATTTGTAAGTAGCATCAAAGTGAGACCTACGATCGTGGTCAATGAAGCCGTTTCACAGTCATTGTGGGAGACATCTAGAGAATGCTACTCCACCTCTTGCTCACTAGGGTGCTGTACTTGAATTTGTGAGGCAAGTCTATCTGCTTTAGCCAAGAATTATAGCACTTTGGGATGGCGTGAGTCTTCCTTCAGGGGTACATTGGGATTTGTTAAATTGTGGTGCTGAAGTCACCTGCTTTACATACAGTAAAATGGGCTCCAGCTATCAGACCTCTGCTGTCTTTGGCTTGACTAGCTTACTCACTTAGCTTGATTTTGCTGCTAGTTGCTTTGTCAGCTGTCCGCTTCCGTATGCCGCGCCCAGCTAGGCCTCGGCCCTTCTGGCTAAAAACGGGAGATGCTAATTCTCTGCCCACTTACCAGCACATCTCAGACTGTCTACACTGTCCTGCATTTCTAATGTGGCTCTACTGTGTCTTGCAAGTGGAAATGGCAGAACTGAAGGCCTGTTTGAGTTCTGATGTTCACACAAATAGATAGGATGTTATTGAAAGGGTATCAAACATTGAACGGGTACAGGATTTTCGGATTTTATCGTACTGATTCTACTTAGTTCTCAGTGTGATTTGCTCAGATAAGCATGCCCCATCCATCCATCCATCCATCCATCCATCCATCCATCCATCCATCCATCCATCCATCCATCCATC
This sequence comes from Isichthys henryi, assembly GCA_026776945.1. Classification (NCBI taxonomy): domain Eukaryota; kingdom Metazoa; phylum Chordata; class Actinopteri; order Osteoglossiformes; family Mormyridae; genus Isichthys; species Isichthys henryi. Next base: position 26,338,386 of record JAODJX010000065.1, read on the forward strand.
CATCCATCCATCCCATTTCATAATCATTTTTCCCCCTAAAAGTTGCATTAGGACTGATTTATTTCTATTTACAAATGTTCCTCTTCCTAACATCCTACATCAACTTTAGTCCTCTTTTGTCTTGCATTTTTTACTTTATTCAACTTGGAGTTTTAACTGTTATTTAAAAATTCACAAGGCAACTTTCTCAGCTGGCAGTATTTCAGTCTCCTGGGGGCTCTTTCATAGCCACTTGTGGTCATCGGAAAGTCATTGTGGGCACTGATGGACTGATGGATGGGTCCGGAGATACGTGACATGCCTAGTGTGTCTCCTAAACGCATACTACCCGAAAGCCACATCCGTTCTTCAGAGTGCACAAAAAATTGAAAGTACATAAGTTAACTCATTTAAATGGAATATCATTTTCTGACTGTCTCATGCATATAAAAATGCAATAACATAAGACATTTGTTTTTCTGGAAGAAATTCATTAGATTTTTCAGGCATGCTGTGGGCCTCAACTGTGTTGGGTCCTGACAATGCAAGGCCCTAAAATATTGAGACTTCTGCTTCTACTGAAATTTCTAGCAGTGGGAAGAATCCAAGGCGGATGAATCCAAGGCAGATAATGGGCCTCAGGAATAGCGGGATTATCACTGAGTCGGCCCTCGTGCTTTAAGAAGTGGCTTTACAGCTGCTCACACTGCTGTTGAGGATGCAAATTCGCGGCACACTTTCAGATTCAGATTCAGCTGTTGTGCGTTTCCACACACTTCTAATAAATGGGAGCGGAAATGTAAAACCCTCACCTGCTTTGAAAGCTACAGATATTCACTTCACACACTTCTGATGTCATTCGTGTTGCCGCAGCAACGGTGGCATTAACAACTTCATGGTTACATTTGCAAAGCAGCGGGAGTGCTTCATTATTAGTGCAATCAAACAGTTTGTTCCTCTCTGTTTTATACCCGGGGTGTCTTTCATGAGAAGCAAACAGCTCCCCATTTGCTGAATATTCAGCTGAAAATCACTGGGGGGGCTCTCCGGGTGGTCACCATATTAATGGCTTTCATCGCCCAGTCTCCTTTCAGCAGCGTTCCAACTTAACGGAGGTTCCTGACTGTGGAAGCTCGGGCTGAGTGCTGCTTCTTACCTCAGGCCTCCAGGCCATGGTTGGGCGAGCAACTCTGTCAGAGACGAGCAGGCAGGCAGAGGTCTGTGCCTCTTCAGAACCCGCGGGAGTATGGAGGCTCCTTGCTGTCCTCCAAACATCCATTGGTGCTTGAAGCACATTCTAAAAGTAATTTCATTTTTTCGGATTCCTTCATTTTTGTACATTGGACTTTAAGTCAGGTTTTTGCCTCTCATTTATTTTCTAGACGCTTTTATCCAAATCGACATGCGATTGAAAACCATAGGTCAGATGGTCCCTAAAGCAATTAGGGGTTAAGGACTTTGCTCTAGAGCCCAACAGTGAAATCGGTCTAAGTTCCTGTTATCTTTGGTCTGTAAATACAAAGTTTTGGGTCTTATATTTTCACGGAGGACTGCTTCTAAGTGCTGCTGAACTTCAACCCAGCATTTGATCTCTGCGATTGCAGATCAGGCCAGTGCTGAGTTTCCCTAGCAACGGTGCACTGCCAGGGCAATCCCGATATGCAAATGAAGCACGCAGAGGCTCCCCCAGCTGTACAGTACACACACAGGGCACAGCGGGCGGCCAAACAGGCCGGCTGCCTCACTAACAAATCTCCAGCACTCACAAGCTCTCATGGCCCTCTGATGCGTGGAGCTTTTCCTGGCACACTGCCAGGGGTGATACTAGATTCTTTTTTTATGGTGTGGGTCATAAGGGAGATAATTCATACAGCGGGGCCCGCCTTATCATTAGCTAATTATATGTTTTAAACAAGAGAGTGACAGGGGCGGGGCATTCCGGCAGCCAATCAACTTTCAGCTTGGGCCAGCGTGCCTTGTTGCGTGGGGTGGTCGGGGGAAGTGCCCTGTTTAGCTTCACCCCATCCACGGTGACCTATGGCTGCGAGCCTTTCCTTTATTCCATTCCATCTTTTCTTCATTGTGATGTTTCCTTTGGTTAGGATGTGGTGTTTCATGCCTGACTGGTCTCTGTTGGGTCGTTCTGGAGCTCGGTACAGGGACTGCCGAGTCCCTCCTGTGCTGAGCTTTTTATAAACATTGAGGCTGTGTTTTATCGGTAAGCCGAGGATCTGAATAACACCTCGTTACAGCTGCAGGTGATGCACTGGGTCTCACACCTCTCCCGGTGCCTGTTTCCAGTAGCTTACACGTTTCTGGCGGGTTTCTTGGTCCGTCTTATATAATCGACGGTGCTGCATTTTTATCTGAAATCTGAGTTTCCGCCATCTCCATCCACACAGACGTATTTCCATCCACACTGAAATGCTGAAACAGAATTTTCAGAAGGATGTGTCCAGTCCTTCAAGTTTTTGTGGGTGGAAAACTCCAAGGAAGTGTGGTCAAAAGGTGAAAACAGAGACTAATCGCCATGTTTTTAGACGAAAATGTAGCAGCGTGGACGTAGCCTCAGATGAGTCAGGGTGCTGACCCATGCAGCCTGACACTTGGTTAAAAAGAAAATGGCAAATGCAGCTGGATACAAACCGTGTGTGTGTGTGTGTGTGTGGTTGTTGATTGCCATGTTGGGATTAGGGTTTTCTCCATAGAAATGAATGAGAGTCCCCACAAAGATATAATTACTAACCTGTGTGTGTGTGTGTGTGTCTTTTCCTCTGGTTGTCTCTTCCTCTTTACTGGACTGGAACAGCTTTTATTCCATTAAATTTGTTTTTAGAGACCACAGACTATTTGTTTTTGTTTTCTATTTTTATAACTTTGTTCTTTGGCAAACAGATTTCATTTGTAGCAAATCATTTTAGTACTGTGCCTCATTATATTAAGTATGCTGTTTGAAACAGGGGGCGACATCATATCCTGTTTTATTCATCTGTTCTCTAGGCTATTGCAGTCCCGCAGTTGGCCTAGATTCATCTTTGGTGGGTGGTGAGTCACAGAATCGAGGCTTGTGTTGTGATTGGTTTTATTGCTAAAGCTTAATCGCCCATCATCTGCTGTGAACTTTGGGCGTCTGCGTCCTCTGATGGGACCCAAACCAACCTTCTACCTTTTTAAAAGACAATTCTCTCTGAAAGCCCAAAGCTGATTTTGTGTATGTTCAGCCTGTTACTCTTTCTCCATCATGATGCTTACCACGATATTTGCTGAACACAAAGGCTGTTGCGTGTAAGAGGCTATTTTTAACATGGAGTAACTCACGTGATTGGTAAAGGGGTGGGATGGGGGGAGGGGGTTGTTAGCGGTTACAGCCAACTGGTTAGAGGGGTTTTAGCCTGATTAAAATGTGCACAATGACCTGCTATTTTCGGGTCAGTATAGACGCTCGCCAGCTTACAATGGTCCGTGTCACAATATTTTGACTTTGCGGTGGGTATGATTATTCAATAAATTACATGAGATATTCGACACTTTATAATAAAATAGGCTTTGTGTTAATGATTTTGCCCAACTGTAGGCTAATGTAAGTTCTAAGCATGTTTAAGGAAGGCTAGGCTAGGCTACGATGTTTGTTAGGACAGGTGTACTGTATTATAATGCAGTTTTACCTTACGAATGTAACCCCAATGTAATCCAGGGCGTGTCTGTGTCAATGTAGGAGCTAACAGTCTATAGCAAAATTAAAGGAGACTAAATGCGGTGCTGATCAGAGCTACCATGTTAACTTTAATATATATCTTAGCTTAAATAGGGGAGTTAACAGAATCCTTAAACTAAGCCAGAGCCTTAATATATGCTAGTTCACCAAGCAGCTTCCATTAAAATGCGCACAATTATTCCTACTGGGAGATCCTTGCGTTACTGGAGGATGGCCGCTTGTAGTATGAAGGGTCATAAGTACAGTATACACCTGCTGTTCAGACCTGACGATAAGCAGGTTAGAGCCTGTCCAGTACTTGGGTGGGAGACCAACTAGGAAAGCTGGGTTGCTGCTGGAAGAGGTGTTGAGGTGCCACCAGGTTAGGCCGTCCTGTGGTGAGTGTGGATCCCAATGCTCCAGTGCAGTGCACTGTGCTGTAAAAATGGTGCCGTCCTTCGGAGGAGACGTAAAACCGAGGTCCTGATTCTTTGAGGTCATAAAAGATGCCTGGGCATCTTTCGAGAGAGTACGGGTGGTACCCCAATGTCCTGGCTTAATCTGCCCACTGTGGCCCTATGAAATCTGGCCTCGTAATCATATAACTGGCGAATTCTCTCCTGCCCCTTCACCACCTTACTTACTGTGTGGTGACTGTACTGGCTGCTGTTGCATCATCCAGGTGGGGGCTATACAGTGGTGGGCGTTGAAGTGGTTCCCCTATTGTCTAAGTAAAATGCGTTGGGTGAAAAGTGCTACATAAATGCATTCATTCATTCACTATTTTCCTTATTCTATGTCTGTGGGTTGGCAGAGGTCTTTCAACATGCGATTTATTTAATCTGCTGGATCAGATATTGTTTGACACAGACTTTGTGTGGCGGTATGTTGCCATTGACCTGAGACATCTGCTACTCACAGGTCTTGCCACTGGTCTGTTAGGCCGCGGAGAGCAGACCAATCTCATTCTCATTATTCATTCGGTCACTTACCATATTCTCTCGATCTTCCTCTACTGGCCTTCACCTTCGTGAAAACATGCGCTAAGCCAACCGCGCAGGACCGTGAAGTGTAACCTCACAGCCTGTCTCACCAGGAAATTAACTCACTTTTAATTTTAGGAGTGTCAAGCCGCTCATGTACCCTAAAGACACAAGCAGCTGGTTCTTGTAAGGAAACCTGCTGAGAGAAACTCTCATTTTTGTATAAAACTACAAATTCTGCCATCTAATGGTCTTTTGCTTACCAGATGAATTGTACTGCTTAGTTGTTCAGCGTTCCAAGCGGTGCGTCTGTGTGTATGTATAGAAAAGATGAATATTCGTGTATAAATGGTGCTGTAGCCCCACCCTGTGGTGATTTGAAATACATAATGGAACGAGTCGCTGCCAGTTACTGACACATCTTTATTGACAACGAAAACCCGTCGAATCACAATTCATTCTTGGCCATAAAACAGTTAGTGATAAATAATCATGGACACAAATCATCGTTCCATACGTGCAAACCCAGAGTGTAAAAACCGAACATTTCGGGTATAGTGGCAGAAATAACTAAAAGACGGCTTGGGGTCGTAATCAGGAAAGGGGGTCTCCTCAGCTCTGTTCAACACTTCTACGTTAAAAAATAACAGCTGACAGTTAGGTACACCAGAGGAAATCACAGCAAGCACTGGGTCCATTGAGAGAGAAAAAAAAAAGAAATTAAATAATAGCCCAGGTCAACGATGCACTGCGAGGTTCTGACTGTCTTTCAGATATTTCTGCTGATAAAGTGACTACAGTGTGATCTATAACAAAAAGGCCAGCTTGGTCCAGAAGCTTCCGAATCAGCTTTCCGCCATCCGTGTCTCTCGCTAACAGATTGTTAATTCAAGTTTCAATATCCCGGATTGCACCTTCTGGAAAAAAAAAAAATCAGCGTAAATCCCACCGCCAGAGCTTGTCAGCTCAGGCTCTGACAACGTGCTTCTGCGCAATTTTTTCCTAGAATCCCTCTGAGCCGGTGGAGCGCCTACAGAAGGCGGAGGCTGGCTGTCACAGCTATAAAGGTGGAGCCGCGTCACCGCTGCCAGGGCGACGCAGCTGATTTTAAAATGCCCCCTAGGAGGCGCTATCGCCGTGATGTACTTCAAACCCGGCGGGCTGGGATCAAAGACATTAACATACAAAGAAGAAAAACAGCTTCATGGAAAGTAGGGTACAAATAGCAGCATTATTCCAACATTTAAATGGCATCCTGGAATATTATATGCACACGCTTGAGTACATTTTTTCCCATTTATATGTATTATATATAAAAACATATTTATATTATTTTACATACAGCCTATAGGTTCCGTTAAAGCATATGTACTGTGTGACTAGTTACGAGAAAAGGGTAGGAATGCTGACGGAGGGCAGTTGGAGAGAGGCCGCAGTCGGCACCGGGTTCCAGTGTTCAGGCGCGTGGGAGCAGAGGGGCGGCCCGGCCCGACCCGTGCCCACCAGAGGGGGCGCTCCCTGGCAGTGTGTCTCGCCGGACCTCCGGCAAACTCGCTCGCCCTCCCTGGCCTGAGGAGTCTCCACCTGTTGGACAGGGGCGGGGGTGGTGCTGTTAGTCAGTTACCCAGTGAAGTGTCATTGCTGGGTGCTGCTTTTGAACCCTTAGGTGGGATGCGGATTAAATTCAACTTTTTTAAGCTTCAGATTGGAGTGACTTTTGATTCTTTAAAATAATATATATTACCATTATATTATAGTTTGCCCTATACCCAGAAGCCTTCAGTGATGGGTAACCACACTTTTCTAAAACCTCAACCGTTAAATTATTCAGAACACGTTCCAGAAGAAACGTACAACGATCACAAACTAAAGTTCATCTGGCGATTTTTTATTTAAATTTTTTTTTTAATTGCTGGACATAAAGTACTGTGAAAAAGTCTTATGCAGTCAAAGAAAATGACATTTAAATGATTTTTTGATGTTGGTGTAAAACTATGACATTATGTCAAAGTCGATACCTCACTCAACCAATTAAGATAATTAATTAATGAGCTGGTGGTGATTAATTTAACAAATACATGGAATGGCTGAGGTGCCCCTGATGAGAGATTTGGGAATCAAAGCGATGTTCATCTAGCGATCCAGCAAGATATCAGTAACTTTTAGGAAACAAATTATTGTTAGTTTTTATTGTACTATGAGTATGTTACTTTACATATGTTCTGATGTTTAAATAGTATTACAAAGTCAGCAAATATACTTTTACTGTTCAGATAAATGGCTTTAAACATTTTCTTTGACAGTCTAAGACTTTTGTACAGTACTGTATATGCAATGTACCAAAAAGTACACATGAACCATGAAATGTGGCTATTAACAGTGCAAATGTGACGGGGACATTGTGGGCACTCACAGGGCTTAGCACGGCTCGCTCCTATTGGCGGCTCAGCAGGAATAGGTGCGCACGGTGGAGCTGTCCAGCCTTTGCACTGTGCCCGGACCCGCTGTGGGGGACAGAACTGGGTCAGTACGCAGCATCACGTGGGAGGGGCGTGAGTGAGGGAGGGAGGCACACTGCAAGTAGGAGAGGGTCAGACAAAGTCATGGCACGCCACTTGGCTGTTAAAACGGGGGCGGGATTTGTGTAATGACGACTCAGAGACAAGAACATAGGAAACATAGGTTGACCGGGGTGTTGCTTCACACTGACCATTGCTGGAGCGACAGGATGTCTCAGGTTAACGTGTGTGGTGAACCTCTGATAACCGTGCTGACTCGGGGGGGGTGG
>JAODJX010000065.1:26345929-26360123 GCA_026776945.1 Isichthys henryi
GAAAGGTAGAGTGAGGGGGGGGGAGGGACTACTCCAAGATGGCTGACCTTGAACCCAGTCCAAAAACAAGTCATCAGGACTGTCGTCCCGCACCTCGTAGAGGGCTATGTGGCCTCCAGCAGAGAGAGAATGACAAGGACACTGTCAGAATGTCCTCCCCCACCAGGCTGTCTGTGTGAGATGACTGGCAGCACCCCCCCCCCCCCCCCGCTCACCATCGGGTGGCATCCTGCGGGAATAGCCTGATGTAGCAGTGAGCCGGAATCCGGCCGGCAGTGTCTCGGCGGAGCCGGGCATCATGCTGATCCTGTGCACGTCCCGAGGTGGGAATTGTCTCCTCCAGGCGGAGCCACGCTGGAAGTCCTGGTGGGGGCCGGGGGAACCGGGTCAACTCAGAATGATGTCCACGCCCCCCCGAATCGCCCCTTCCTCTGTTAACCCACTCCTGGGTAACATCACAGGCCTAAATCCGGTACCGGTTCCAAGGTCTGGCTGTTGTACCACCGTAACCCCTCAGTGCGACTCACCTCATCTAGCCGGCGGTCTGTGCCCAGGGCCAGCAGATTGTTAAACTCTCTCTCCAGAATCTGGCGTGCCTGGGGGTGGGGTGTACACAGGGGGGTGAGCGACTATGACTGGTCTCTGCTCTTCTGTCTTTAATAATATAAAGACAGAGGCCTCTTACAGAGACCGTGTATCTCTATGGACTGGGGGGTTCCTGACGTCCGTGTGGGACTTCTTCACCTGCGTGCTCTGGGTGGGGATCTGCAGCAGCAGAGCCAGGCTGCTGTAGTCGAAGTTGTCGTCGAGGGCGATGAGGGCGCCATGCACGCCGCTCTCCTGCAGGATGTTGACGTAATCACGCAGCCCGACGCTCTGTACCCAGCGGATAACGCGCTCGTTGCTCCACACCAGCACGTCTGTGGGACAGAGAGAGACGCCCAGTTAGAGATGGCAAAGCACGGCCCCTGAGCCACCGGTCACACGCCACACACCTCGGATCTCGTGCTGACTCTGTTCTCTTCTTCTCTCCAGCTCCTTCCTGTCGTAGTTGAGCTTCTTCAAGCACATGATTCCGTACTGCAGGCTCGTCCTGTTGGAATGAGGAACGAGGACCCCAAGAGGTCAACAGGAGTAAGTGCAGGCGGACGCTCGACCCAGTGCCCCAGTCCAATTTCAGACCCAATATCTGACTACGCATGTGAACCATGTTCAAGCAACAAGAGGGAGATACCTATGGAAGCTGTCGACCATCTTGAGGTGAACCCTGAGGTCCTTCTTGGTGAGGTGGTCTAGCATGCGGGCGTCGACCAGGCACTCCATGAAGTAGCTACGGTACTGAGGCAGGCCCAGGCTGGGCAGCCACTCGTTGCCGATCCACTCATGGTTCATGTCGCCGTATGCCAGGGTCTGAAAGGGATAGATGCCACCTGTAGGCCAGCTGCGTGTACAGCGAGTTCTGCAGGCCTTCAAAGTGGCTCCTCAGTGCTGGTGGACTTCCTGTAAACCTCCAGCACGTGGGTTCAGACCTAAAGCTTCATTTTATGTTAATATATGGGGCCGTTATCTAACTTGGCACCGTGTTCTTTCAGATTTAGGGCAACACAATCCAATGCACCTTCTGGACAGTCCTTTTAGTAAGTGAATAATTCAGCTCTAAAACACTTTCTTAATGTCTACTCAATTGCCCTAAACAATCAATTAGTGTTTTCAGATGGATTCTGGCTGGTATTCCCTAAACATTCACTTGGAGACAAAACTTCCCACACAGATTTTTTTAGTGTCCTGTTCCGAAACGGTTTCATTTTTCAAACGTCTGTTCCTTGCATTTCTACTAAATACATCACCTGCCAGGCTTCTCTAGATATACACAAGTGAACTACGGGAATCATAGTTAAATGAGTCAAGCAATCAAGAAAAGACTAGCTACTGAATTCTGGGCTACTAAAGGCCAGGCTACTGAACTCTGGGCTACTAAAGGCCAGGCTACTGAATACTGGGCTACTAAAGGCCAGGCTACTGAATACCGGGCTACTAAAGGCCAGGCTACTGAATACCGGGCTACTAAAGGCCAGGCTACTGAACTCTGGGCTACTAAAGGCCAGGCTACTGAATACCGGGCTACTAAAGGCCAGGCTACTGAACTCTGGGCTACTAAAAGCAAGCCCACTGAAACGACGGGCTACCGAACGCCAAGTTACTGAATGCCAGGTTACTGAATCCTAACTCAGCCTCCTGCCTTCCAATGTCCTTTCTAAGCCACATTGTCATATAGCCTCAGTAAGGACAGATACTGCTTACAGAACCGTCCCTGTAATTGGTACTGCAGTGTGCTGTACCTGGGGATTACTGGGCCACTAACACCTCCCAGCAGTAACTGGGCTTTCTGCTGATCGTATTGTTCATTTCAGTGTGTCCGCCAGTTTATTTCAGACCAGGAGGGCATTGCATTTGACTCCAGCTGCAGTTTATGCTACAATCTGAATGTTCTGTAAACCTGCTTTTAAACATCATTTGAAATGTCCTAAGAAGATTCTTTCGACATAACAAATCTTTTTTATAGCGCTTTTTATCATTTGTATTTACAGAGATGATAGTACAAGTAAATATTAATATGAATTGCTGTCTGTTTGGTGGTGGATTTTTGGTTTGGGGAGGGTAGCAAATCCGTCATTTCCATTTACAATGATATTGATCTGGAATAGTGATAAACATGTCAGTGATATAGCGAGAGTCAAAAATAGAAACATCATTTATCAAAGGGACTTTAAAAGAAATTATTTTAGTTACCTATTTCATTAATATTTCTATCACTGTGCTGATGGCATAATGGGAATTATGATGATTTCCTCTAAAGAAACAGCTGCCTGAGCAGTGAATCCCATTTCACTGCCTCATATCCTGTCACATGACCCATGAGCACGCTCCGTGGCACTGCCTCACATCCTGTCACATGACCCATGAGCACGCTCTGTGGCACTGCCTCACTGCCTGTCACATGACCCTTGAGCACGCTCTGTGGCACTGCCTCACTGCCTGTCACATGACCCATGAGCACGCTCCGTGGCACTGCCTCACTGCTTGTCACATGACCCATGAGCACGCTCCGTGGCACTGCCTCACAGCCTGTCACATGACCCATGAGCACGCTCTGTGGCACTGCCTCACAGTCTGGGTAGAGTAAATATGATAAACTGGGATAAATCCAGTAATTTGCTACTAAACCTTCCCTCTCAGGCTAAGCTGCGGTAACTTGCCACCAAAAGACATTTATTTCGGTTCGTATGATTCGTCTCATGATTAATATTGCCTAACACCTGCAGGGTTAGAGGTTCGAGTCTCATCTCCGTTCTGTGTGTGTGAAGTTAGCATGTTCTCCTCATGTTCTGTGAACTCTCTCCAGGTACTTTGGTTTCCTCCCACAGTCCAAAGACATGCAGGTAGGTTAACTGCTGTCTCTCAGTGTGTACTCTTAATGGACCAGCGTCCTATCCAGTGTGTACCCTTAATGGACCAGTGTCCTATCCAATGTGTACCCTTAATGGACCAGAGTCCTATCCAATGTGTACCCTTAATGGACCAGTGTCCTATCCAGTATGTACCCTTAATGGACCAGCGTCATATTCAGTGTGTACTCTTAATGGACCAGCGTCATATCCAGTGTGTACCCCTGCATTGTACCCTGTACTGCCTGGGATAAGCTGCAGGTCTCCAGGATAAGTAGTTGGAACATGGATTGTCAGTTTTGTTTCCAAATAGTTTCATTGCGATATTTGCACGCGGTAACCTAACTGTTGTCTGTGTGGCACCTTCATAGCAGTCAAGGCAGAGACACGCAAGACGACTGAGTCACAGCTAAACATTCAGGTAGAACCAGGCTGTCTGCAGGGGTTTTAAAGTCAGAGGCCCTAGGCCCCTTATAAGTCCCACGGCTAAAGCTCCCTACTCACCTGCGCCCAGCTTCCCTCCTCGGACTCGGACTTCTGCGGCATGAGGGGAGCACGTTCAAAACATGAAACAAGACAGAGAGCATCAGGCTGCAAGCTTAAACATGGCCGATTCCGTGCTTTGGGACATCATGGTTACGGTTCCTCACCGAGTGCTATATTCAAGCCTGTAAGATTCAGCCATTTCAGACACAGATGTAAAGACACAGAAAGGTTCTTTCATCACATACCCGGCTGACAGGTTTCACTTGGTGTACAGATTGGACACATTATTCTTACTTTTGGCAGGGCTGTCATGTCCCCCCCCAGGATGCGAACTGCATGCAAATTAAATCTTGCAAATCCTATGACACCAGTGTAGAGATTGTGCAAATCGAGCTGAGACTTGCTAAATCATTTTTGCATATATTTAACTATTTTGCAATGTTTTTTATAAATGTTTTATATTTGTAATGTGGTTATTTTTGTGTACTTTTGTGTATTTTAATATGATGCAAAACCTAATACAGCACGTTGTGGATTTTGGGTTCTTAAGCAAACTGGTACTGACCCACTAATGTGCTCATTCAGCTGTCTATGTTATGAGCTGTTTGGAGGGGGGGCATCCTCAGATGTTTATATACTTTCTCGGTGGGAGGGGCTATGCACTGACCATTTTGGTGGGAGCTGCGAGGGTCTCCATTTCCTCGTGGGTCACCCAGACATTGCCCGAGGGCTACCGGGATGGGAAGGGCCCCCGCGAACGACAGCGGCGATCCGCACCAGTCAAGCAGCGTTAAAGAAGAAGAGCAGCGCCACTGTAAGCCAATGGTGTTACGGCATCAAGGTGAGAAGGCAAGCAGAGCTCTGCCGGGTTGGCCGGGGCCACAAGCGGCTGTGTTGCTGTTTGAGTGAGTCGTAGGGTTAGACACAAACAAAGCAACAAGTGCAAATGCAGGATGAGCAGGAAGACCAGTATAGAGCAGCTCAAACTATTAGCATAAGCTGATGTTCAGTCAAGTTGAGCATAAGTACCATTAATCCACCACGACTCAGAATGATAGCTCCTGTTGCAGGTAGGTAGAGCGTTCTGTTAACAATGCAAAGGTTATGGGTTTAAATCCCAAGGAGCACGTGTAAATTGTAACTCTTCCCTCTGGCGTAAATTGCTTTTGTGAAATTGCCATGTCCTCTGAACACCTAAGCCATCTGTCAAGTCTTCTGAGTCACGGTATCCTAGAAATGTGCTACCTGCCTGCTCCGAATTTTCTGCACTATAGACACTATCCCTGGCTTACAGGGTACATTAAACAGCCGAAGGGAGCCTGCAGGGAGGCATCTAGTTACGAACAGCTAGAGTCTATTTCCCAGAATCCTCTGGACTCTTACCAAACTCTTAGACGCTCTAAGAAGTTCACCTTTGTGCCATGCAAGAATATGGACTGTCTCTCAGCACAGAAGTTAGGTAAGGCCTCACCCTCTTTCTATGAGAAGAGAGCTAAGATCAGGGCTTGAGATGCCACAGGTTCACCTTATTCCCCAGAGGAGATTAATCATAAGAGCCATAACGCTTTGCCGATATTTTCTCCTTTTGAAAGAATTTCTGTCTGTAACCTAAACATGGTATCCTAGTTAACGGGAGTGATATCTACCAATCAACGGGAGTGATATCTACCCAAGCAACTCCAGGTTACATTATTCATGCTTGTAAAACAAAATAATAACATGCCGTTCCCAATTTCAGTCTCGGGATGGCTGCCATTGCGTAATCCTGTGTCCGGGCAGGAACTGAAGAGTGACACAGGGACGCAGGAATGGGCCACACATATAATCGTTTCCTCAGGAACTGCGCTGCGTGCTGTAAATTGCTCCCCATGCAATCCGCTCCGTGCCTCCTCTGGCATGCCATCACGACCACATCTGCTTGTTAATGGAAGCAACGCCTGACTCAAGTGCGCCAATGATACGCATTAGCGTATGCGGAGAGCCCGCAGGCTTGCACTGCAACAGAGCGGGCAATTTATCAGGTGTTTCTATGGCAACTCAAAGACCAAACATAATAGTTCCTGTGGAGATGGTAATAGGAAGCATAAGTCTCCATTGTGGTGCAACAAGCACTGGGCCATCGGGTCCTTTGGGGACTCACGGTCCTGGAGGTGGGAGGTGCTGAGGGACTGGTGAGGGACACCATCTCCTGGATGGCCAGGCGCAGCTTCAGACGGTGCAGTGGGTTGCTGATGCCGATCTCCCGCTGGATCTCCGTGTCCGACAGGGCCGACATGATGGCGCCGCTCTTCACATTGGCGCGGCAGGCTGCCACGTACCAGGCGGGCATGCCCAGCCAGAGCTATGAAGGCGTGGTGGGTGGTTAGGAGGGGAGGAGACAGACACCAGAAATAGCCCTAATGAGACTTTAAATGGTCAATTAATCAGTTATCAATTAACGTGTGATTCATTATTATATGTCACTATATCGAGTTATACTTGATGATTGAATAACTGATTAGTAAGACACATTTAAGTTTGACGTAAGATTGTTGTGTTTTATTATAAATCGGCATGATTGAAATGTTCCTAATTTTCTACCATTGCAGAACACTAAATTAATCCTATCATGCATCTCCACAAACCCACGATACCCACACCAACATAGTGAAGCTGAAGCCTCCTCAGATGCTGCAGTTGCATGTTTACAAACTGCATGCGCATTTTGTTTCGACCACCGTCTGTTTTAATAAGTTAATACGTATCTCACATGTGCCTTTGACTTACAATCGAACATTCAGCTCACTTCGTGGAAAATATCGAGGTGTATATATACACACTACTTTTCTGAAATTTTATAAAATATAGTACTGTGCCAAAGTCTTAGGCAGCCAAAAAAATAAATGTTTAAATAACTGTCATGTTGGTGTAAAACTATGCAAAGTGTGTCCGCTTAGCCATTTCAAAGCCTCTGCTAAAATAACCTTATTATTTCCAGCAACCATACAATACACCTGTGTATTTTTTGACCTGACCACTAGCCCACTTCATATATCTATTCAATATCTCGTTCACTTTTTTAACTAATTAAGTTAATTAGTTAAGCGAGCTGGTGGTGAAATTTAATACACGGAATGCTTCGGGTGCCACTGAGGAGAAGTTTGGGAACTGAAGTGGTGTTCATCAAACTAAGTAGATATCAGTAACTTTTTGGAGAACAGAAGACATTTTTACTAGTTTTTTTGTGTTACTCGTAATTTGCATATGTTCTTATGTTAAATTATATTTTTTTGTTCTAAGAAAATGTGCACTTACTACCCAGATAAATAGCTTTAAACTTAAGCTTTACTGTACGTCTATAAATTAATTTTATATAAACTCAAACCAGTATTAAGTTAAACCATTGATAAATAATCACTGTAAAGTGCAATCTTTTTTATCTGTATGATCATGATTATATATAACCTCCACTGCAATGTAGACACTGTGACTGTCCCATTTAATTTGCTATACTTCGTACTTTAAGTGCCTGTATCAAAACAAGAAAATAAACATTATCCACCACCAAATAGTGATAAGCAAGTTACGTGAACTACAGTATATACATATAGACACCTTAAAAGTACGTGAAGTGAATCAGAAATGAGATGCAAAAAAATTTATAATTATAAGCCTCAGTCAATTACTATATGTTCGTAGTTTTTGCATTGGAAGCGTCAAAGTAAATAAACAGGTTAATAGGTTCATTTATATTCTTTCTTAAAAAAAACAGGTTAATGTAGTTAATGTTCATGTTAATATAGGCCACAATTTTATAATGTGCAAGGGGGGGGAGGGGGTCCCTGCTCTGTCTGTCCACTGAAGGGAACGGGATCTGAAGAAGGTTAAGATCCCAGGCCAAGAAGAATGTTTTCTGCCAGCAGGTGGCAGCAAAGGGCAATAATACTGCACTAGAAATGTATAATAAGAAAACCTAATGGGTTTCTTCTATAAGTGACACCGCTTTATAACATAATTAACCACATAGCACAATTACGGCATCACAGGTCAGATATCACTGACCTGCTGAAGACGGTAACTAGGCATAAAACATTCTACATTACAACAAATACACTCTGCAACAAAAGCTAATTATGCACGGAAATTGCTTGACACTATTCCCACGTTCTGCTGGCCACGCCGTGCCTTTCGCATGAGCAGCCGTAGAGTTTTCTCTGCTCAGTTGCTGGTTTATTATTTGCTGTTTATTGTTTTGTATTTATTGCCACAAGTCTGAAGGATGCATGTAAGGAAGCCATCTCATTGTTCTACACACTTGTACGACTAAAAACTGCTCACGGAATAATAGAAATAAGTTTATTTCTGAGGGCAATTCGAGAGAAATCGAAAAGTTATTAAGAAATCACATGCACTGCATTTGTCCAGGGGAACACGAGGTACAGTCAGTACTGTAACAATGCAACTAATGTGTTCCTGAAAACCTCTAGTTCACTAAAATCGCATACTATCCAAGGGGAAAAATAGGGTTCGGGGAACACAACTCCAAAACTTAGTAACTTACTCCAAACCAGATAAATTAAATAAGAAACGATACCAGCGGCCGTTATGCATTTTAAATAAGGAATAATAAGAATATATTAATAAATGATATCATAAACATCTCAGTTCTGTAAGTTAGAGTAAAATGACTCCCAAACTTTGTAAGTTTGACAATGACATAAAATGAAAACAGTAATAACAATGAACAATAATAAATTTTATAATAATGATAATAATAAACTACTCGTGTGTTTTATATGTTAATTTGTCAAAAAAAAATTTGAATCTAAGACTTTGACCTATGCAATGTGTGGGTGTACAAAAAGTTAAATTTTTTTAGATATGAAAATCAGTTCGACCGATTCACTGAAAAGAACCAGTTAAAAAGAAAGATTCCTTCTCGAATCGGACATCACTATCGTTCACTTAGATCTGTTGTTTTTGTGTACAAGTAATGTTTCTGACTAAGACCATATTGTGTTGTATTTCGCTTAATACTTTTCCCTTCGACTGAAAATCATACCAATTCAAATGCGATTCCGCGTTGTATTAGACCTGGGTACTAATATTTAGTTGTGTTAAAACAGATTTGAGGTGTGATGTCATGTGTTGTAGCTTGACTGACTGTATATGTAAACTACAGATGTAACAAAGGCTGTCTGCACAACAGCTTGCAGACCTTTAACTGTCAGGTCCTCCTGTGTGATTCATAACGGAAACTGTTCAACTATGAGGAATCATAAACTTTGGGATAATTTATACTGCATTCTAGGGCAATGTTCCCCAGAAACATGATTAAACAGCAAAAAATGCTGAGAACTCAAGAAAAGCAATAACTAAAAGTTTATCATATAATTTATGGGGCTCATTAGGAGGAGCAGCCTGGTTTCATTGTGTGTGGGTGAGCCTGGGGCCTACCTCCAGCCAGGCCACCACGGTGGGGCCGTCCCATTGGGCAAAAGGCAGGCCTTTCCTCCTCGCCTCCTCCAGTAGTTCATGCCTATTGGACGGGGGGAGACATGGGGGTGGAGTCATGGACGGAGCATCAGCATGACACAGAGGGAGGAACACACGTGCCATGTTTCATCACTCTGATGAAGGGAGGTGGGGGGTGTTTCTCAGCAGAAAGACAACCCCCCAGGTGGCACTGCAGCCAATCACACGGAGGGAGATGCCGCAATGGAGACGGAGTCACATGACTGTTCGAGAGACCTTTTAATAAAAACCTCATTTCAGAAGAACCATACTCTAGCAATGAAATTATAATGCGCAGATACTTCTATTATGAATCACATTCTGTATGTGAGGTACATCCATTAAGTAGCACTAAATATAGCGCTTTGGAGATGTTGAGCGGGTGAAAGAACTGAATGGCGGTCCCTTGGTAAACCTTGGCTCGTTAACGATTATAGTGCTGGAGATGCAGCGAGCTCTCCGAGCCCACCTTTCCAAGCAAGAAAAATAAGGAGAGATGCATCTGATCAGAAGCCTGCCCTCTGCTGTCCCCTGACTGGTACTGCATGGCGCTGAAAGCTTGCATTAGGGAATCCTGTGACTATCACAAGCCCAGTGTCAAGTAGAAGGAGAGGGGTCAGATTTAATACTAGTAATGAAAAAGGCAGGACCCTCTGAAGTACAACTATGGCTGAAGCAGTGGCGTTAACAAGATCTGCAGTCGATTCCTTAAGCAGATAAATAATGGTTGCCAGCCTTTGTCAAGTCCTTGGTGTATTAAGCTCCTGTGTTTGTAAAGTAATAGTATTATGGGTTTTAATGAGCGAGTTTCTCCTGCGTTTTCTACCAAAACTAACCAATTTTTCATGTGTGTGCATGTAAATCATGTGGTCTTGGGAGTTTTATGTGCTGAGGGCAAAACGAAAAATGATTGGTTTAGAGAGATAACTAATCAGGTTGTAGAGGAGGTGCGTCCAAGCAACTAGACGAGGAGGGACCAAGACATCTGATTGGTTGGTCTACCTCCTCTAGGCACTTGGATACACCTCCTCTACAGTCTGATTGGTTACCTCTAAACCAATCAGTTTTTGGTCTGCCCTCAGAACATTTTTCTGTAAGCAAAACCCCCATGAGCAAACCATGTCCAGTGAAAGCAGCTGGGAACAGAAATGGTTACAACGGTTAACGAAAACATCCGGGGCGACCAAAAAATCAACAACCGGGACCAGTCGTGACAAGAACAAGTGCCGTTTCTTTTTCTCATACATACAAACACGCACAGAGAACCGTACAAGCAGGATGCATCTTGGGAAAGGAGGGACCGACATTCCACAGAGAGTCTGCCCAGCTATCGATGCATGGCATGTTCAAGTCTCGGGGTGGCGGGGAGGGGGAGGGAATAGGAACGACGTAACATCCAATCACAGTAAATTAAATGAAGGCTCTCCATTCACAGGTGCCGGGCCCAGTGATGCGTACCACCAGTGCCAACAGACACAGAGATAGAGGGCCTAGACTAAGGACGGGAAGAGGACAAATGCCATGGTGCCAACAATGCAGGGGTGCAGCAGCGTCGCTATCTAACTTACCCGCTTAGTGTCATGTGACCGGGGGGAAAGAGAGAGAATGATGGAAAAGACATAAATGTTAATGAGCATATACACTGTAATCAGGCACAAAGGAAGAGGAAGCAGTCAGCTTCCGTCCACGCAGGAATGCACTAAGATCTTAATTTCCCTTCGACGATTAATGGTCAGTCTATCCATCGCTTTCTGTCTCTCTCTGTCTGTCTATCTCTCTCTCTCTCGAAGCTCCTCACGTCATCCATGATTAGTCAAAAGTTCCAGCAACAGGACCCTAACGCAGTCTTACATATTCCAAAGTTTAACTTTGGGGAAAGAGGCGGGGGGCGGGGGGGTGTTTGTGACAACACTACATGGTAGTGGAGGACGGATGGGTAAATCGTTTCAGGACAGGTTTTCGTTTCCGCGTCGGCGCTCTGAAGGAGACCGGCTGTAATGTGGGAGGCTGGAGATGTATTGAGTGGCTCCAGTGGGAAGGTCATTTTACATAAACAGACAACTATGGAAGTTGCCTGCGCTGGAAAATCAATAGGACACCCCCAATGGAGGACTTCTCAATAGGTCTGAGAACATATCATTTCTCATTTATTCTTCAAGACCCAGTGAATTGCCCTGAATGAAGTTTATTCATGGGAAAAAAGTCTTAGAATGTTTAGTAACAATAACATCTAGCAACAATAAGTAGCTGGCTCAGGTTTCAAACACTTGACAATCAAAATATGAGTGTGATTGTTGGAGTAAGACGGGATCTGTATGAGGAAAATACTTCTGCTCCCTGGAATGACATTTTGCTAAGCTGAGTTTTCTTGACTAGCTGCATTAAACTCAGCCCTTGACTTCTGCATCTCCTACAGAGATTTCCCTGTTCAGATCAATCATTTGCAAAAGATCGCGGCATGTGTCATACAGCATAGGGGATATTTAAATAATACAAATAGATCCAACCCAACCCAACCCAACCCAAGGTTTTATTTAAATCTTCATTCACAGTAGATACACCAGAGCTTTTATGTGTGTGGGGGGATGGTCTCTAACCACTCTAGCCTCTACTGGCCCTAACCCAGGGAAGACATGTTAGGGGTCCTGTAGCAGAGATCTAGAGGGAAGCAATCCAGTAAGTCTAATAACTAGGAGATGTTCCTTTCACCTAACAGGATGGTGCCTTTCTACTTCAACGCCGGATCAAGCCCTTGTGATTCCTTAAAGGATTAACCAAAATCCCTCACGGTCTTTGCCAGCAGCAGTGACAACAGACTACCCAGACTGCCATGTATCAGGCTGCTGTGACTGTCATCGAAACCACCGCGAATGACCTGAGAAGTCTGAATGTTGGGTTGAGATGAGTGTAGATGTGAGAGATTGGGCTTACTTCTTCTTCAGCCTCCTGTCCTTCTCCGCCTGGGTGCCCAGCTTCCCCATCGCAAGGTCCTGACCTGTCAGTTCCGGATCTACCATCACTCCTGTCAGGAAGAGACAGAAATGCATTATCATTGCATTTCGGTGGGGGTTGACTTGGTTGAGTTCTCAGTCAAAATCTTCACGATTGACTGTAATGGACAGAGAAAAATCGTGAGACATCTTTTCCAAAATTTATCATACCATAAGGATGGACTAAATGAGTCTGAGAATTGGAAGTGGCCCCCCACCTGGTCCAGGACCCCCCAGCTCCTTGCCCAGCTGCCCCAGTCGTCCCTTCTCCTTCTTGCCGAAGAGCCTCCCAATGGAGGACTTTATACCCTTCTTCTTGGTTTGCTTGTGAAGGGAGTCCTGGCTACTGGTGACACTGCTGAGGGCACTGACCTCGGCCTCCATGGCAGTGGTCAAGCTGCAAGGAGATCCAGGAGAACAGGAGACACATAGGCTCACATTTAATAACCCTGGAGCTTCACCTACCCAGGTAGAGAACGTGCTAATTACACACTAGTGAGCGTCAGCTAAGACATTCTTCAGGAAGAAGACGTCTTATCTGAGACTAAGAGCAAATGTCACTGTGGTATTTTATTATCCAGATAATATGACAAAATAAGGTTTTCCTGCCAACACCGAGTGAGAAATTATGATACTACGGGAATGCAAAATGAGACAAAACGATGATAAATGAACTTGAATAAAGGCATTATCTCCCCACATCGCATCAGGTGTTCCTGCATCTCCTGGAAGGTCCCAGACAGCCTATCCATGTACTGTTGAGAATGCTAAAGCAAGGAGTGACGTCTGTCTGACATTTGAGTATGTTATAGGTGAAACCCCCAGATTCACCCGCGAGGGTCGCTGTGAGAGGAGCCAGGAAGCGTATGGGTCATCCGCACTTGGCGTGGGGTTGATGGTGGGGAAGTCTCGCACTTGATGGTGGCCTTGTCCTCTCGGCCGTCCTCATCCACCACTGCGATCTGAGGAGGGAACCCAAAATGGGTTGACGCTGAAATGTCCCTCTGTGAAACTTTCAAGTCAAAGACGACCCCCGAAACGGGCCATGGTAGCGCTAGTGATCCACATTACTATAAACACCAATGGTACAGCGGGCCAGTACCTTCCGCCTGTGCTTTCGCAAATCGCTGGGCTGCAGGGATGAAAGGAAGGAGAACAAGGAGAGAAGAGTATTGTCATTATACATAAGGAGCTCTAAGGAGACACCATGAACTCATGGTGATCGATTTAGGGTAGACACAGCTGTAGACTCCACTGTGGAGACCGACGGTTTACTTGTTGGCGGATCACTGGTGGTATAGACCACACTACCACTCTTTGATTACTGTGACGGATCTGTGATTGTGGTTAGCACTATTGCCTCACACCTCTGTGACCTTGGTTTGAGTCTCCGCCCAGGTTCCATGTGTGTGAAGTTTACATGTTCTCCCCGTGTCGTCGTCGCAGGGTTTCCTCCGGGTACTCCGGTTTCCCCCCACAGTCCAAAAACATGCTGAAGTTTTCTGGAGTTATTGCCCGTAGATGTGCGTGTGTGTGTGAGTGAATGGCGTGTGAGTGTGACCTGTGATGGGCTGGAGTCCTATGCTGGGTTGTTCTCTGCCTATAGACTCTGAGACCCTGAATAGGATAAGCAGTTACAGAATATGGATGGATGGAAAGCGTATCAAAGCAGGTGATGGACAAAACAAGTCTGAGAACTGGAAGTGGTGGCCTACCTGGAACGGGGGGGGGGGGGGGGGGGGGGGGGGGGGGGGGGGGGGGGGGGGGGGGGGGGGGGGG
>JAODJX010000065.1:26363471-26382606 GCA_026776945.1 Isichthys henryi
CCCAGGCGGGGATTCGAACCCGGGTCCCAGAGGTGTGAGGCGACAGTGCTAACCACTGCACCACCATGCCGCCCCATCGATTCAAAACATATCATTGGCTAATGATAAGACTGGCCACTCTTATGTCTCTCACCTTAAAAAATCTTAGAATCATCCCTGCTTTGTAAAGGAATGAGGCAGGATAGCTTTGGAAAGCCCACTCCAGTGTTTGTCAGCCCAGTCCTTGGGGATCCCCAAAAAGTACCAGATGTACTGGGAGCTGGATGGGAGAAAAGACGTGGACTATCTGGAGGTCCCTGAGGACTGGGCTGGGAAACACTGGCCTATACAGTCAGTGCATCTACGTGCTCTGCGACTAACATCCATGCATCACCCGTTGTAGTGGACAGCCCCTCCATCTATTTCAGTGCTGACCTTTGGCTCGTCCCTGTGGAGGCCCAAACGGCCTCTTCTTGACCTCCGGGCCGCCTTGGCCGACCTGTAGTGCTCGGGCTGCGTGTCGGCCAGAGAGCCAAGGGAGAAACGCAGATCCGTGGACGTGTCCAGGTGGGACCTGAGCCAGAAGACCTGGTTAAATATTTGTACCATATTGCTGCAAGACAGTGTTTCCCATCCCGGTCTACAGGGACAGCCAGTCAACATTTCTCCTCCCTCTGAACTACCTGCCAGATGATCCAGCATGGAGGGAGCAGAAATGTGGACTGTCTGTGGGTCTCCGAGGAACATATCAGGAAACGCTGCCATATGGCTTAAAAAACTCATAAAAAAAACAACTTTACTCATCTTTCCCGTACTGATGTGTTTTCATGAACTCCTGAAATGGCCACTAATTTAAGTCAAATCAAATAACAGAATTATCTTCTACTTTTGGATTAAGGAAATGGATTCAGTCATTCGTGATTAGTAATTATCTCACCTAGCAAAATTTATTCGTATTGCCTTATTAATCAAAATAAATACATTATAGCTGTTATCTAAAGTTATGTTCATAGACTCGTAGTATTAATACACTATCACAAAATACCTTGCACAATCAACAACAGATGAGCTCATTTTAATTTGTAGTAAATTTGAGCTAATGAGCAGTTGCATGAACCTAAAAACTTTTATTAAATTTTCTTCACAGTTGACTATTTAGAAATACACCAATCAGCCATAACATTTACAATAAGTTATTACATTAACCACCTGACTAATACTGTATTAAGTCCCCCTTGTTCTGCCAAAGCAGCTCAGAGTGGTCAGGGCATGGACTCCACAAGACCTCTGAAGGTCTCCCATGATGTCTGGCACCTCGACGTCAGCAGTGAGGTGAGGCTTCCAAGGACCGGACATCCCACAGATGCTCGATCAAATTGAGATCTGGGGAATTTGGAGGCTCTGGGAACTGTTCTTCATGTTCCTCAAACCATTCATGGCCACTGCCATTGAGAAATAAAATCC
This sequence comes from Isichthys henryi, assembly GCA_026776945.1. Taxonomy (NCBI): domain Eukaryota; kingdom Metazoa; phylum Chordata; class Actinopteri; order Osteoglossiformes; family Mormyridae; genus Isichthys; species Isichthys henryi. The sequence continues at coordinate 26,364,915 of JAODJX010000065.1, forward strand.
ACATGAATGCCAGGACCCAAGATATCCCAGCAAAACATTTCCCAGACCATCACATTTCCTCCACCGGCTTGCCTTCTTCCCATAATGCATCCTGGTGCCATTTCTCCCCAGGTAAACGACGAAGGGATACCCCACCGTCCACATGATGTAACAGAAAATCTGACTCATCAGGCCAGGCCACCTTCTTCCATTGCTCCATGGTCCAGTTCTGACGCTCACGTGTCCATTGTTGGTGCTTACGGTGGTGGACAGAGGTCAGTATGGACACTGTGACCAGTCTGCGGCTATGCAGCCCCATGCACAGCAAGCTGTGATTCATTGTGTGTTCTGACCTTTCTATCAACGTTAACGTTCTCAGCAATTTGTGCTACAGTAGCTCTCCAGTGGGATCAGACTAGACAGGATATCCGTCGCTCCCCATGAGCACCAGTGAGCCTTGGGTCCGCATTGCCAGTTCAGCGGTTGGCCATCCTTGGACCACTTTTGATGGGTACTGATCACTGGGTACCGGGAAAACCCCACAAGACCTGCCATTGTTGTCACAATTTGGCCCTTGTCAAAGCTGCTCAGACATTTATTCTTGCCATTTTTCCTGCTTCCAACACTTCAGGAACTGGCTGTTCATTCTCTTGCCCAGTATATAATGGCACCCTTGACAGGTGCTATTTTGACGAGTTAATGTTATTCACTTCATCTGTCTGTGGTTTTAATGGTACGGCTGATGAGTGTACATTGTAATTGTTACAATTGTAATAGAAATTTTCCAAAAGAATCTGGGCTCAATTGTCATGAAAATGTTGTATTATTATATAGCCACATATTCATACAAATCAACACAGTTCAGTACAGCTTAGAGCTTTGATTACCGTGACAAGGTTTGTTCTGTAATTGACCCAGCCCTTATTTTGTACTGGTCCAGCTCTGACCTCAGCTTCTCCATCTCTTCAGCCAGCTGAGACTATTGGAGGTTGGCAGAATAGGCATAGGTTAAGATTATAGATGAAATTAAACTATGATAAGCAACAGTCCTGTAGAATGTGTTACAGTATATGCCTCACTTGCATGTACCTTTGTACAAAAGTGTTGGCCAAGTAAATGTATGTAACTGTAAATATGTAATTTCATACATGCACATTAAGGTTTTGCTTATGTGATTCTTGCTAGTACAAACACTCTAATCAGTGCCATAATCACTCTTTCAGAAATAACTCTAATTTGACAAGTAAAATACTTAAAATGTCCAACGCGAACCTACTTTTTCATGGAGCGAATCCTCCAGCTGTTTCCTGTAGTTCTCCGAGTCCTGAATTAAGACATTCTGGGGGGGGGGGGGGGTTGGGGGGTAGCATACATTTCCAGTCTAGACAAAATGATGGACTCGTAAATCTGCCGCATGCGTTTTTATGTCCCCTCGGAGTTGCGGCCTCTGTTCTGCTTTTTATGTGTGTCGTTAAACACATGGCTGCAGATGATGGACAACCCCCTCCCGCCCCCGCCACAGGCTTCTGGGCCTCCTCCCCATCATGGCTCACCTTCTCCTCCAGGGCCGCCATCCTCTCCTTAAGGTGGAGCTGCAGTCGCTCATTGGACTCGGTCAGCAGCCGGTCCACGGTGTCTGACAGACGCTTGTTGTGCTCCTCATTCATCTTCTCCCTCTGCCGGGCCTGGCGACCCCCACCCAAACCCACCCCACCCCAAGTGAAAGTGCGGTAACGTACTGGACATCATTGACCTTGCGTACTGGGAGCTGAACGATAGCCAAGGGAGAGGGGTTTCAAACTCCAGTCCTCAGGGGCTGTAGGATCGACCAATTTAGACCTAGAAAACCTAGAGCTGGCCAGGCCTGTCTGAAGAAATGACATCAGACAGAAAATTGAGAAGAGGAACCAGAAGAATTGGGCTCTGGAAGACGGGAGTTTTCCACCCTGAATGTGAGCGCCTCCCTGTGGCACGATGCACGAAGGGTGCTCACAAGCCATGCCCCGGACCTGTGAGGAACAGGTGGAGAGTGCTAGCGTGCTTCTGCCATGCAGCCACGCAGCCTTCCCGGCACTGATCGAGCGAGTGGGGGGTAGGGGGATGGGGGAGGGGCACGCTTCCCGGCGACTCACTCTTTGCAGCTCCTGGTTGCGCTCCTCCAGCTGGCCCTCCAGCTGCCGCATGCGCTCCTCGATGCTCCCGTGCCGCTCCTCCGCCTAGCAGAGGGAGAGAGTAGAGGGGAGGTGGGGTGGGAGGCGGGGGGCGGGTCCGCTGTTTAGCAGCCGCGTCGGTGATGGGAGCGCAGGCAAGGGGGCGACGGGAGAGACAAGCCAAGCGACTAGGTCTTGGCCAGCTGAAGCTCCATGAGGCTGGGGATCAGCTGGATCGCAAGGGGGGGAGGGGGTCAGCCGGACCAGAAGGGAGGGTCAGCCGAACCACATGGCCACAGGTGCATCGGCTGTGGAGGTCTGCTTACGGGTTGGAGGAAGCTACGGGCTTCGAGTGTCAACCAGCCATTGTCATGCAACGTCCCCACAGATCCAACACAAGCCTGCCCTCTTTCCACAGAGACGGGCACACACAAGCTCGAGGAAGCAGGAGACCATGGAGGGGCAAACAGAGATAAAAACGGGGGCAGACGCGGGCAAACGTCTGATGGATTCTTAATTAGCAACAGTAAGCAAAGTTCTGTGCAGCTACCTTCCTAAGGATGGAGGTCATGTCTTGGAGTTTAGCTTCCATAACATACTGATAATCATCGGCAGAGGAAGAGGAGCCTGAGTCAGACTAACCGGCCGGGGGGGCAGGGGGTGAGGAGAGGGAAAAATGCGAAAGTCAGAACGGAGACAGAATCAGACGGACGGACGGACAGACGGATGAACAGACAGACACGGACAGAGACAGACAGAGAGACAAATGGACAGACAGATGGACGGACATAGTGACAGACGGAGAGACAAACAGGCGGACGGATGAACAGACGGACAGAGCGACGGATAGGCGGACAGGCACTGTGTGGTTTCTGATAGATCATGCATATACAAAATCTTAAATTATTGTTCGTAACAAATCCAAGTGGGGAAAGCAAAAACTAGATAAAAACTAAATTTAAAAAATCATACAGATGGGAATGATATGCAGCCTATGTGTGTGTGTGTGTGACGTGGGAGAGTGACCACAATCACATGAGGCCCCGTGGTCAGCAGAAACCAATCAGGGTCACAGATGCCACATGCAGCCACCTGACATCAAAAATGCCATGTCAGGGTCGCAGTTCCTGTACAGTACAGTCCCACTTACCCTAGTGCAATACAGACCTGACACTCATTAAATAATCTTATGCGTTATGTTATTTCCCTGCAGACATTACACATTTTTAGCCGATGGAATGTGGACTGTCTGGGGGTCCCCGAGGACTGGGTTGGAAAACACTGTCCTAAGGACAGCCTGAAGTTTCTCCTTGATGAAATGATGTGGACTGTTACCTTATTAGACCAGCTGAACACTAAGTGCTGAGGTATGAGGTAAGAGAATATCAGTTGGCCACACTTCTTTTTTGGAACAGAGACGTGATAGAATCAATATGAACATGGTCACCTTCCATGGGAACATTACTTTAACTAGAAGAGGGAGGGAGCTGTTACCTTGGTGAGGGCCGCTATCCTCTGGGCCAGCTCAGCCTCCACCTCAGGCAGCGTCTCCGCCTTCCTCATGGTCTGCTGCAGCTTCTGCTCCGCCAGCTCCAGCCTCTCCTGCAGCTGCCGGTTCTTCTCCTCCATCTGCAGACGGATGGGGAAAGTTTGCTCCTATTCCAACTAAGACGGTTGCATGACCTTGAAGAAATGTTCTAGTAGTGATAGGAACAAGAACAGCTATATTGAGTCCGATTAACGACCAAGACTTTGGGAGGGTTGAGATCAAGACCAGAAATTATATGTAGATGGTAAGACAATAAAGACCCACTTGACTTGACACTTGATTTAAAAGTAAAATTGAATTTAAGCTTGACAATCCTTTGATCTCAAGCATTAGTATTTAGTCACAAATACCCAACATCATATCACTGCTGACCAAATTTTCAGCGGATCTACTTATCATTGAGAGTTCCTGTACAAATAAGTCAAAGCGAGTTTTCAGTGGTTTGTCACTGGTTCACTGTTTGTCTGAAATGCACAGAAACATACCCAGTGCCCACTGCAATTGTAGCACGTAGTCGGGATGAAAAACAGAGAAAGAGAAATAATTTGCACTGTCTCTGCATGCCTGCTGTTTCATCTAAAGCTGATACTGTAATGATAAGAGAAACCAATAAAAAAAACTTGTATAATTGCCATGAAAACAGCAGGTTTCATAATACCTGTCTAACTAGCAGGAGTTTATGAGGAGAACTGCCCGTGTAAAACCTACAGTAAATGGTAATCACGCGCATTCCGGTTCTAACAATATCCATTGTACTGACCATTTTAGAACTTGCAGTGTAGAGAAGTGTGGTTGCATGTAAAAAAAATCACACTTGAGATTAATGTGGTCAAATCAAATAGTGACTGAAAATAACATTGTGTCTGTTCTGAAAGGATTTTCAAAGTAGCACTGCACTCTGGGACAGTCTTTTCAAAAGTAAATAAAATAAAATAACTGCAGTATACAGGCAATTCAACAGATATAAATAGAAGATTTTCATTTTATTGATTGTATTTCATTTTATTATCGCGTGCCCTTACTTCGAGAGCAATATGTGGAATGAGTGAGTTTATCACTGGTGAAAAAAAAACACGGTCTTGCTTTACAATTCCGAACCCAGACGCTGTAGTTCGAGATCAATTCAAGACTGAGTAGAAATGCTTTCAAGTCTGAGACAAGAAGGAGTGAGTGTGAAAACTGGTCTTAAGACCAAGACCGGACTCAAGTACTACAACGCTGTGCTCAGGTGAGGCTGATTTTACAGATGAGCACAGAAGTCACCAGTATTCATGAGTCACTGAACATCACCACCACCTTTTCAGCTAAAATGGGACCGAAATCAAAAAAGATCACTGTACATTAAAACCTTCTCTACTCTCTTGGAGTGGGTGGGTTTGACATGCTGCATAAAATCTAGCTTCTCTCTTCACTGATTTCTGCATCTATGGATGATGCCTAATAGTTTTTTTTTTTTTACTTTTTCCCTCCAACTCTTGGCGATGAGACTAATCAACATCTCAAAGCTTGTTAAGCTCCGTGATGCGCTTCTCATCAAACACCCTGCAGCGTTTGATGTTAGGAGGCTCCTTCCCTTTTCCGGCGACTGCTAGGCAACCGCTGCGCTGGGGACAGATGCGCTGGTTTCCGCGGCACTGGTTAGCCGCACTAATCATAAGAAATCCTATTTAATCAGTGCGTGTAGCAAGTAGGGGCTCCTTGGCTCTTGAAGAAGCACCTTCAGGAGACCCGGGGGACAACCAGATCCCGGAGAGCCACTGCTTGAAATATTTCCAGTGTGCTGCCCATGTTTGTTGGCATGGCAACAAGCAACGGCACCTCGTTCCATGACATGTTCTGTGCAAACCCAAGCAGTTGGGGCCTTCAATAGATAAACGATCCTTGGAGAACACAACCCCCACCCGAAAAAGAAGACCTTCTTTGAGTCTATGGCTTTGCGGGAAAAGTACTGGGGCCTCCTCACCTGTCTCAAGAAAGCTTCCTTGTTGGCCAGCTCATTCTCCAGCTTGTCACTGATGTCGTGCAGTGAGGTGGACTCCCGCTGGGCGCTGAGGTAACGCTTCTCCAGGGTGACGATGCGCTCTTCCATGTCCTCCTTCTGACACATGGCCTGAACGATTGCATCACCTGATGTCACGGATGTTCATGTCCATCGCCCCTCCCCACGCACACAGAATAAGTCACAATAAAATAGTACTTTGTGATCCTCTCCTAAAATATTCCCACACAAAAAGCCTGAAAAATGATTTTTTTTAAAAAAAAACTAAGATCAGCCATCTTTAACTTCCAATGTGATGCTTCCATAGTGGCTGATGATATTCATGATATATTTATCATCAGCCGGCTGGATTGACTCTTCATCGACTCTTCGTTTTCCAGCGGCACAAACACAGTTTGGCAGGACATGTCCTACATCCAGCCTCTCTTGTCCTGCATTTGTAACTGAAGAGCAAATTTCCAAAACTCCCTCAGTCCATTTTTTGTTGTTTCTGAGGTGAGGCCACCAATGACCTAAAGTCAGGTTTCCTCATCAGATATTATGGAACCAAAACGTTCTTAGTCTTCACGTAATCCAACAAAGCACTTTCTTAAGATTTTCAAAAACTCCTCATATTTACTTGAGAACTTATCCCGTCCACATATGCCATGGAATGAGTGAGTTTTCACATCTGCTCTTCAACTCATAAAGAGTAGCCACTCAAATGAGTGAGAATACTATCAGCGAAGCACCCACCTCCTTGATGTCTCTCTGGTATTTGTTGTTCATCTCCTCGGACTTGATCAGGTCCTTGCGGGCCGTCTCCAGCTCCTGCTCCACCTCGGACACACGTGAGGCCAGCGAGGACATGCGCTCCTTCATCTGGGCCAGCTCGTAGTTCTGCTTCTCCAGCAGCTCCTGCAGCTCCACCACCTGGCTGGCCTCGCTGACGGTCTCCATGGCCCCATTTGACAGACGCTGGGAACAGAGAGACGGAAGGCCTGAGCATCTCGACAACCACAGCTGAGGACGCGCCTTGTACCAAGAACTGCAGGTAAGAGCTATATGATTTTATTACTGCCTCAGCAGGGTAAGAACTATCAAGAAGTCAGTGTTATTTAAGGGCATCATTTAGTCATTTATTTATATGGTCTATTTATCATAGAGAATAACAATAGGAATTATATTAAGATATAATATTTCGTAGTGAGGCAAAGCCCATAAATGTTTACAGAAAATGAAGATTCAGGTTCCTGCTTCTTTCCAAGGTTAATTAAAGTCAAGGACAGAAAACAGTGACAACATTGTATTGTATGAATGATTGCCTCAGAAATACCTGTAAATAAAAGAATAATTTTCAGCGGAATTTAAAAACTTTACACCTAAACGCTTTTTGCGGTTACAAGCCCCGTATCATCTTAACAAAATGTATTACTTTTCTAACAGCTTCTGACAAGCGAACACGGGAATCACACCTTGGAAGGGATATTATATGCAAATTGCAAAAGAATGGTTGCTGAGCACAATTGGATTCCCGCATTAGTCTGCAGCTTCATTTAGCTCCAGTTAGGAGGCCTTGCTTGCAGACACAATTGCCTGCAGTAACAAGGGAGGTTTCTTTTCTTGGATAATTTCCCTCCACTACAGATGTTAACAATCCATCTGTGCTTATTTTGCTGAAGTAAAGATTGAGAATGAGTGTCTGAAAGAGGCTCAGGGGAGCTGTGAGCTGACCATAGGGCTCCACTCCCTCATTGTCACTGTCATTACAGGCACGGCTATAATGCAGTCTGAAGATAATCAGTGAACATTCTTGCCCCCATGGTTTGTAATTCTGAGCTCCCAGCTGATTTTTCTAAATCAGGTGTCATATTTATCCAGCTTTAGTACTTTAGTTAACCAGTTAATTCTTTCCAGTCTTTTCTGGGTGCATTTGGTGAAACCTAGCAGGATCCTGTTGGGTTTTCCCTTTCTTATGACCAATCTGGGCCAGCTGAGATTGGTTGGTTCCAATCTGGTTCAGTCTGGTCAATGATGCTTCTTGAGAAGGACTGGGATGGACCAGAGCAAGTCTCTATGTCTGAATTCAGGACAAGATGCTGATACTGTCTGAGAGTGATGGACAAGAACTTCTCTTCTGCTTAAAACTGCTTCTGATTTACTGTTCAAGTACTGCCATTTAAATAGTGCATTGTCTCATTCACCTTTTACTGTATGTTGCCAGTGATGAGGTTGACACACCATTTCGACTTTGCTCTGGAATACAGATGGCAGTAATGGTGTATTTCTACAGTAAGCCACAGTTTTAACTCCCCATGTAAACCCATGGAATGAGTTATGGTTGGCCCACCTTGCTGTGGGTCTTCTGGGTGATATCGCCGCTCTCTGGCAGCTCCTCTGTGCCCTCCCCTGATGCCACTTTCCTCTGGATGCGGGCATTTTCCTCCCGTAAGGCTGTGATCTGGGGGGGGGGGAGGTTAGTGGGAAGGACAACAAGTAGCATTAGATCATCAATGAGACATCTCTTCACATGTCTAATGGTGACTCCGGTTATAACATGTGTCCCTCCAAAGTAAGACATGATGCTTACATGATGCTCAGGATGATTAACATCATGATAACGGAGTCCTGATAAACTCCTGGTTTGAGCCGGCCAAAACGTACCAAAAACATTTGCTGTCTTTATTTTCATACGTTGCAGACAACGTCAGCATTTAAGATTTTCTCGACTTGAGCTACCAGTGAGGAGCTGTTAAATCGCGTGATGTTTACCCTGAGCAGTATCTTTGACTGGAGACCCGGGTAGTAAAACCAAAATGAAAACATCACTTTGAAAGGAGAATCAACACTGCAGTAGATTCCTCCGAACTGCTTGTTTACTGAACTCTGCTTTGAATTCATTTTCTCAGCCAGGACTTTTGCCAGAAGCAATTTTTGCTCATTTCACAGCTGGAAATATTAACAGGCCCATGCGGTTTAAATGTCTTTCCCAAGAATTCTGCAGCAAGGAGTCAGGTTTGAATGTGCAGTCTTCAGCTCATAACCGTTACGTTACAGTACATGCTCCCTGGTTACGCAATAGCTGCATGTCCATACGGAACAACACGAATCACTCATGTAGCTTCTCAGCGTTAGACTCCCTACTGGCCAAAGAGACGTACGTCACACCTTTGCAGAAAACAGGATTTGTGCAGGAGACTGATGTTTGCCATCAATTACTACACCCTGTCTATTTCAATGCATTTTCTCTATCTAAACCACATGAATAAAACAATGATGATTAATTTTCAGAAGACACTTTGTGTTGTGTTTGCCATCAGACCTTCTTACAGTAAGTCACTCAGATCATACTGTAGATCATTAGGCATCCCATTACTGATAAAGTTTACAGCTCAAAGACGCAGCGACGTGCTATCATCTGGTACAGCAAGCCCCAGGCTAACTCTGAAAATAAATTCCAATAATTCTAACATTATATTCCGAAGTGCAATGACACAGTGGACAGGCCTCATGAAGACGTCAGCAGAGAGTAGCGTAGAGCACAAAATTAATTGCTTTTGCGGTGGCTTCAATCCAGCTGCACAATTGATTTTGCATTAGTGGTGACCAGAGAGGGTTCATAAATTCATCATTTCCTGTCGTTATAAACGATGTGGCAGATGCAGATATTTTTGTGCAGTTTTTTTGTTGCAAAAAATACAATACCAGCTCATTTTTAAGGTTGGTATCATTTCTCCCTCCTCAGATTATAAAGATAGGTAAAGACTTTGTTTCAGGTTAATATGCTATCACAGAAATTTCGCCACGCTTTTGCCGAAAGCTTTTTTTGCTTCCTGACACCACTGAATGTCTACAACGTTTACTTCATTTCAATCATCAGTCCATTCTTTCTGCTCAATTCTTCATGACTGAATTGTTATGTTCCTCAGCAAAGAGGAACTAGAGGCTAGATTTTTGCAGTGGTTTCATGTGATCACATGCCATACGGGTGTGATAGAACAGATAGCACTGCGTTCCTTTAGAGACCAAATCTGATTGTGAATCAGTGGGTATTGCACTCATTTCAATAGCACATGCTGTACATAGAGGACTTTTTTTTTACTTGTAAAAATCAGAACTGAAACTGAAATATTTCATTAACACCCAACACATTTAGATGGAGAAATAACACAATATCAAAGATTGAAAGTCCAGGTTCAAAAAGTACAAATCTAGACCAAGGTTTTGTTTCAACCAACCAGTTGAGTATAAAGAGTCACAGTCACAGAGTCCTCAACTGGTTGGTTGAAACAAAAAACTTGGATTTGTACTTTCCTAATTTGAACTTTCCACCTCTGTACAATATAATTTTTAAAATGCTTCATTTATAATATGAAGTTTTGTCCATATTTCAGATTCTACCAAAGATTCTATAGAAAAGAAGTACAATTAAAATATAAGTTCTATTCAATCTTCCGCACTATGGATTGATGCAGGACCTTTTACTTCTCACCCCGCAAAGCTCAGTGTGGATTCACCCCCCAGGAACTGAGCTTCACTAAGTCCTATAATCCTGTCCAGCAACAAGCACCCCATGGTAAACTTAGATCAAAAGGTCAAGGATGGTGATATCAGTAAAATGGGATCTCAACCAAAAGTCTTGTAGACCTTTATTTAAAAACTTAACTGGGAAGATGAAGAACACTATGGTTGCCTGATATTGCATTCTGCTTGTGGGCTGTTTCATTTGGGAGAAGGTGAGAACTTGCCTCCGTGGGGAGGAAGTGTGTGAGAGACAGATAACAGAGACAGAGGCTACGAGAGTGCAGGTGAGAGAAGTCGGGGATGTTAGCAAGGATGCAGGGATCCGTTTCTCCTTACACTCTCCTACAGCTGAGACCTATCAAGTTGGGCTGGGGGAGCAAATGAGGAGTGAAGCTGACAGACATGCGACTGAGAAGGAAGAAACGGTCCATCCTTACTTCCTGATTGGCGGCCGTCAACTCCTCTTCCAAGGCTGAGACTCTCTCAAGTGACACCCGCAACCTTTCCCTCACCTAAAGAGAAGATTGCACTCAAAATACAGGTGAAAGAAGAGTCAAATCCATCCAGCTGTAAAGTGAAGAGAGCTGGGCTTTCCTCAGAGGACAGACAGCAATGTGGTTATATAACTCCCTTCCTGGAGATTGGAAGCAGATACCCAGGAAGCCTCCTTACCCTTGGTTTCAGACAATGTCTCCCATTAACGTCAGGGCAATGCTAAGTGGGCTGTGGCGGGGGGGGGGTTCCCTATATACATTTATAATTACTCACTGGCACTTGGGGCATGATAACTATGGTTCATCAGTTCATAAGTTATTATTAGAAAAAAAAGCAACGCATTAGGCGCTCTTTGTTTATGTAAATTGCACCAGTCCATTTTTATCACTATTGAAAAGTCCTTTCGGACAAACAAACAGATTGTACATTAAAGAAGCGTTAAACCCACAAATACACATACAATGAAGTGCTTTTAACCTTTTCCCTACCTTTTCATCGAGTGCTTTGTGGTGTTCAAACAGTGACTTGAGAGCTTTGAGAACCTCAACCTCGCTGGAGACACCAGAGGGCGACTGGGCCTGCCTCTTGACCACCGTCATGCGGAGCGATCGCTCGTGTCTGGACACCAGGCACTCCAAGTGCTCCAGCAGGAGCTGGGGGGGGGGCAGAAATGTCACCCGCATGGTCAAACAGCATGCGGTCAGAACTTTATAATGACTACTGAGCCTTAGAAAGAAGTTCTAGAAAATTAATTTTACAAATACCATGTAAATATTATAATTCAAAAATATATTATTACCTGGTGGAGGAAAATAATTTACAGAGTCTTGAACAATACTGCAGCCATTTGAGAATGAAAGACAGAAATGATCAGCGTCTAATTTGGACGGGTAATGTTCTGCGAGCTGATGGCGAGCAGATGGCAGGGCCTGTGCAATACCCTGGAGGTGGAAACGCACACCAGCACTTCGTGCCTCAGAAAGGGAACTTCATGCAGCCTCAGTAGAGGTGTGGCAGTCCCTGGATTTTCCAGAACATTCAGCTGAGATTTGGTTTCACAAGTGGGCAGCCAGGACTTACAGTAAACCCTTGCGATAGAGCCTGAGGTAGCAGGATGAAAATGCACATCATGCTATTAGACAGGAACAGCCAGGCTGGCAAAAACATCGACCGCCACATTCCCTCTGCTGCTCTGCTCTCCCATGGCATTCATTACAAACACTAAATGTGCAGACTTAGCTATAATGCTGTAAAAAATGTGCTAGGTGCTTCCTTCAGTGTTTAAGGGTTTTCTGTGTGGGTGTGTGTGCCCTGCGATGGAGCAGACCCCAGGCTTCCCATCATAGGCTGCACCTCTCCAAGTGAGTGGACAAGGGGATAGAAGAAGGAAGTCCTGGCCAGAGATCAAGAAAACTACTTTTAAAAAATTGTGCTCTCTCCAGAGGACAGTGTCATATGGAGCTGAAGATGTCACTGGAGGAGGATTCGATGGAGCAAGAAGACAGCACTGGACTAGGAGCATCACGACAGAAAAAGGGGGCAGCACTGAAGGAGTGTCAAAATGGAGAAATGGGGCAGCACTGGAGGACAAGTGTCATGACAGAAAAAGGGGGCGGCACTGGAAGAGGAGTGTCACAACAGAAAAATGGAAAGGCACTAAAGGAGGAGTGTCATGACAAAAAAAGGGGGCGGCACTGGAAGAGGAGTGTCACGTTGGAGAAATGGAATGGAACTGGAGGAGTAGTGTCACAATGGATAAAGGGGGCAGCACTGGAGGAGGAGTGTCACAATAGAGAAAGAGGTTGGCACTGGAGGAGAAGTGTCACAACAGAAGAATGGGATGACATTGTCCCGTGTCATGACGGAGAAAGGGGGCGACACTGGAGGAGGAATGTCGCAATGGAGAAACAGGCTAGCAATAGAGGAGGAGTATCATGATATAGAAAGTGTCACGACGGCATGATGGTGTCTAAGGTAGATCTACTACAATGGATTCTGCTAGAAGTCACCACACTGATCTGTAAAGCTGCCCGTCCAAGAATAGCACCCAGATATGGACAGACCGAGACCCCTGTCACTGCCTCATGCTTTTTAACCAATCAGAACCCAATTTTCAGCCCCGTTCCCTGACTTGGCCGTCATTCTATGAGATCACCAAGCATGCTTCAACTGCTCCTATGCTTCTAGCACGTCACCTCATGTGTGTTACTGACAATCAAACTCTGCAGATATACAACACTGGCCATCAGCTCTGCGTGGATCCTGCGATCATTCCATCTCATCCGTACCATCTGACAAATCAATCCAATAAAAGAAAATGCAAAGGACTTTCTGTCTTGTATCAGCAATACTTGGGAAGTCGAGACCCTAGAAGATTCGATGCGGTAATGAAAACAGGAGATGAATATGATATGTCTCTCTGGTAGACTGGTAGCGACACGTTCACTGAATATGCTCCCTCTTTGGTCATCAGCCAGATACTGGCTCCAGAAGAGCCTGGAGCTGAGGAATGAGGTGTGAGGTGCCAGCCAGCTGCCCATCTACCTCTTCCTGGATGCTGGGTGGTACTCACCCGCGTGTTGTTCCGCTCCGCCTTCAGCTCGGAGATCTCCTCCTCTTTCTCCAGCAGCTGCTCCCGGCAAGCATTCAGCTCCTTGGTGAGAGCAGCGAACTCCTATGGAGGGACACACATGATAATCGACCATATCAAGCCCACACTGCCATCGTAATGAATTATAACCTTAGATTTAGCTATTTATAAGCTTTCCAGTCCCCTGAAGGCTTACATTTGTCTTCCTCTGCTTCAAAAAATTATTTAGGGTCGTTTTTTTAAAGGACCAGCACTCTTTCACAGAGGTTCCTTCACAAAATAAGGAACCCAGAAAGTGAAATCGTCCCTCTGGGCCATTAAAAGACTATTAATCCACGTTCACCTATAAATTGCAGTGATGAGAAACCGGCTTTGAGACACAGGGGTGTCGAAGGCTTAGGCTGAATTCAGGTAAACCAGTCCTGGACCAGTGGGATCAGAGACTTTGATGTTGGGGAGGGGGATTAATAATGTAAATGTAAAGTTCTGGTTTTTTGTATGGATGGATGAAACCAAACGAAATATTGGGGAGATTGGTATACGCCCCTCCCCACCCGTCAGCCCTGGTACCAATGATCCTGCCCAAGTTTGATTGACCAGTTATGATCCAGTTCTGATCCAGTTCTGATCCAGTTATGATGAACGTGTATGTATCATAGGTATGACTGTATGAATTAAAGTTCAGATATGCTTCTTCAGATTTAGGTTACTTATTTATGTACATCAGAAAAAATAACCACTTAACTATACATGTCAATTCCTACTCTATAGCTGTATAGCGACTTAACTGTTTAAGCGCAGTGAACTGAACCAGATCCACTAAAATATATACAATTACAGATAACAAGAGCTAAAACAGTTTTAAAGCTTTATTAACACAGATCGTAACTACAGTATCAATATAAATCACGTATTAAATCTTAAGTGAATTTGAATTTAATGCTAATTAGGCCTAATTAAAGATTCAGATGGAAGAGAAGCATCCAGAACTCAGTTTGAGAGTCACTCCAACAGATTAACCAATAGCAAGTGGTATTAAAGACAGAGCCCCCAATAATCCCACCCACCATCCAATCATTAATCAGTCAGTCCCTCCATTCTCCATAACCACTCATCCAGCATAAGGTCACAGTGAGTCTGGAGCATACATATCCCAGAATGCACAGGGAGCAAGGTAGGGCACATCCAGGATACTGTATATCACCTACCAATAATTGGAAAAATATTTCTTAAACAAAGCATTTACAGGGGTCCCCCTCATATCTGTGGTTACAAAAAATTGTACAATGTGTAGCAGTTTTATAATTGTCCCATCGTCCTTTGAGGAGTTTAAAAGGCATCATTTTCATTGCTCCGTCTTCCCTTGGTACATGACATGACATTTTTCATTGCTCTGTTGTCTCTTTTGAATTAGGCTAAAACATTAAAATCTCTTTCATTTGAGTACAGCAGTGTAAAGCAATATATAATGTATAATGTACTTTATTGTTGTATTTAATGTTGGTAATGTCTAACTGTGCATAATTTATCAATTAAACTTTACCATATGAATATACAGGAAAATCACGTTATGTGCGTGGTCTGCGGATGGTCCACTGTTATCCATGGTGTCGGCTATCCGCGGTACGTCTTGGAACGTGTCACTTGCAGATATGGGAGACCACTGTACATACTTAATAATAATACAAAACTTTCAGAAAGTTATACTGAAGTTCGCCTTATTTTTAATGCGAAAAGGAACGTGAAGCAATTGCAATCTAATTCCAGCCAACACCAACAAGTGGAATAACGTCACAGGTTCTTGGAGAGAGATCAATGTTTTCAGGGCATTTTGTGATGCTCACATCAAAGAGGACCACCAAAAATGTCGGCAGAGGTTTAGCCAGACTAAACCAAATGAAATGCCAACACAGTTGGACATTACACAGCTACAAGGCTGCTCATGATTTGTTTCTCTAAATGAGGAGAAAACATTCAGATTTTTCTTGGCTATACACTATAGATGGCCACAGCCATGGAGGGATTTATACAAGAGCAGGGTCACAGGAAAGCTGGCTCCAGCTTAAAACTGATTGGCTCTTGGAGTGCCCCATCCCCTGTCACTCACCAAATGACAACATATCATTGGCTGATGATAAAGCCGGCCCCTCCACCAATAACCACCAATCCAGCCACATTTATCACTATTATCATTACTCGTTCTTAAATAAATATCTTGGTCCAGCATCCGTAGGATTTGAACTGATATTACGATTTGACCTTGGATTATATAGTCTATTGAGTTTTTCCTCCTTTTTCGCTACGTAGTTCAATTTTATCGGTAGTGTGAGCACCAAGAGGGGAAGGAAAACAAGCGTAAACTGGAGGGTTACAGCCATCTCCCTCTGTTAACCCACGACATGGCGTAACTCACTTCCTTGGTTGCTTCACTCGTTCCCATTTGACTGAAACGGGGACTGGCACAGCATGGTACAGGTAGTTCTTCAGAGAAAAGTAAGAATGTCTTCAATTATTCATACCGTAAAATGTATCAGAATATAGCCTATTTCAACTCTTCGACTGCGCAATTTAAGTATTATAATTAATAAAAATTTCATATTGACGAAGATCTGATGGATGATGTGCCCCCACCATCCTTTGGTCAGCTCCTTTTCAGTCACACTACAAACATTTCTGGTGACTGCCTCGGTGCATTTTGGGAAAACACCCCCCAGTTTTCACACACTGCCACTGCGTCCAGTGACACTCCGTAAAGCGTAACTTATGAAGCCCTATCAGCTTTTCCCTGAGGGACATGCCGACTTACAGCTTTTCTTTTTATTTTCCACATTATCTGAGGGAAGGCAATCTATGCACTTTTTGTTATCATAAGTATTTTACTATCTCATTATTATGGTCTGTAATACCTCCAAATAAACGTAGTTAAATACGAAGAATGTGAATTCTGACATTTATGGTTGTATTTATCGTATTTCTCTAACAAGGCAGGTCTAGTTGACTGACTTTTACTCCAGTGTTGCCTGTTGCATGTACATTTGCACAGAAGCCAATATGGGGAATTTCCTGTGGGAACATTGCATCTATGAATACCATACTTTAAAAACATACCTACTACGTAACTGATGGTATGAGACCAGAATTGGAATAAAAATAGAGGCAACAGGGAAGTTAACAGTAATGAATGTTCGCTTAATCAAATTCCTCACACATAGCAGCAATATTGACTGAATTACTATAAGACTTTCATTGCGATTCACTGTAGTATTTACCAGGAAAGTCAAATATGATAGTAAAAATCTCTATCCATATGGGTACTGTAAAAATACTTGGGTTTCTCAGGCTTGCCTCCAGACTAATGCATTCTGGTATCTCAAACATTGACATATATTCTGTTGTAAAAATGTACTGACACAGGGGTGTTTTAAGCTTGGGGAAGGGCACATTATCTGCGAGACTTAATGTTTGTCATGTGATCTTAATTTAGCCATAATGAACAGAAGCAGTGTGAGACATCACGGAGCCACCACAGTCATCAGTGTGCCATCCCATGCAGTGAGCCTGTTGCTAAGCCAAAGCACCCTATCATCACTGTCAGTTCCCTCCATAACCGACGCCTACACTATAACTATGGTGCTAAATAAGGGCCAACAGTTTTGCTAATCTGAAAAAAAGGACTGAAATTGAAAGTTGAAGTTTTGATGTTTAACTTAAAAAAAACACAACAATGTAATCAAACTAAGGAAAAAGTGTTTCAACGGTTTTTTTTTTTGTTTAAATATAAATTTAGATTCACTTCTGGATTTCTTTTACATAAATGTTTTATTTTCATTTTTTTACTGTCACTATCATATTCAAGGTCTTATTTTTTCAGTTGTATTTTTTTCAGATTCAGGTCTTATTTTTCCACAGTCTCGAATTTTATCATTTTTTTTGGTTAGTTTCTTTCAGATTTTTGTTCACATTCAGATCACATTTTGGTGCTGATTTGTGGTTACAGGCGTGGCATCAACTGAGAGCGACGATTTAAAAGATATGAAAATGAAAAAAAAAAAATTGCTACTGAAAAAAAGACGACCTCAAATATCAAAATATATATGAAAGTAAAGAACTAAAATAAAACATCTTAACATCCAAAATTGAATGAAAATTATATATAAACTAAAAAGAAACTTTCAAACACATTTTTAGCTTGAATACATTGTGTTATTTAAAGTTTAACATCAAAACCTGAACTGTGTATCTCTGGTCTGTTTTACATGTAGCAGCCCCTATTTAAAAGTAAAAAAAAACCTGCAATTACTGCAAATATCTTCCATTGTCAGTGCAGATGCCCCCATCCTTCAGCTACCCATCCATCCATCCATTTTCCAAACCGCTTATCCTACTGGGTCACGGGGGGTCCGGAGCCTATCCTGGAAGCAATGGGC
>JAODJX010000065.1:26390290-26400652 GCA_026776945.1 Isichthys henryi
ACAGCCATGTTGTTCGCATTATCCGTGCCGAAGACCATATCTGTCATCCCAGATTTCCGCTTCCCAGTCCCTCTTGCCTGTTCAAACCTGCCCAGCAACAGTGACTCAAAACAGCAACTGTTAAAAGCCACACATCAAATTCAAACTTGTCTCATTCATTAAGGTTATTTGTAACAGGGTAAATCAAATTGTAGGCCTTGTGTTTTTCAAGGCCCTCAAATTAGTTTGTAAGTTCTAAAATCCATCAGGCAGATCATCAAAACAATTTGCTATGAAATACAACTGGAGTTCACCAACTTAGTGCTTATGTCATAAGACGCCTTTATGAAAAACCTTTATAGAAGAATTAAACCTAAAATTCAACTGATTACAAAAATCATATTAATTAAATTCCACATTTTCTAGTCAAGCAGAAATCTGCTGGTATTCTAATAAAGGAATGCGCCGCTTAAAAGATTATTAATCAAAGGCTAAATCAGATTAAGATGTACGCATCATTTAGAAGCATCTACAATCTAGACTCAAATTTTAATGCGAAATGTCCAATTTATTGCAAAGGAATTGTAGGCACTTTCCAAGACTGAAATCCTTCAGGTTTTCATGTTTTCTTTTGGATGAGAGTATAAATGCATAGGTGCTGACTCAGAGTCAAAATAAGAACCAATCACACTATTGCGTGCCCTGATTTCACAACCCCGCAACCCTCGAGGATAAAGGGGGAAAATGCCAGCCACCATCAGAATAGTCGAGGAATTGCCTCAACATCATATTTTGGAGTTTTTTTAAACTACCGTTTTCATGACAAAACCTGCATTCTTCACAGAATCAAAAGCCCCATCGTTCCCAAACAAATCCACCATGTTTCTATAACCATTACTGCATACCAATCAAAGGCCATCACATCAGCTTTGAATATACATCCACACTTACAATGTGCAATTAACCATAAGTATAAAAGTAATACTTGACTCACTGAGGCAGATGATAATAATGTGTTTCCCTGCACTTAAGCTCTTTGAAATCATGACTCATTTGGGGGGGGGGGGGGGTTTCATCAAGGTGCACCACATGCCCGAGTTTCTCCAGTCAAAGTTAGCGATCAGCCCGAAGGTATATGAACACAGCACAATGCAGTCCAACAAATCCATCTCCAAGTCTCTAGGCTCTGCGACCCAGTTCACCCCCCCGGCTACACAAGTCAGCCCCAGTGGTGGGAGGCGCTTAACCAGGCGGCGTGCAAAACGCACAGCTTGAAGTGAGAAACGCACGGCTTGGATCCAGCACATCCCGAGGGGGGGCTCCTGTTCCACCGGCGTACTCCTTCATGGGATATTTATGTTTCTGCTTGCTCATGTCATAGCCTTTCGACTACCAAACCCCCATGCATGGAAATGGGGGGGGGGGAGTAACTTCTGGGCTTTACACCGGCTTTTCTCAGAAGATCAGACACGCTTGAAAAACAGAAGGATGACAGAAAGAATTCCTTTCAAGCTTTTGCTAACCCATGTGACAAATACTGTATTAACAAATGTGTTATTCAACCAGTTAATCGGGAGACAGGCGATTTCTGTCCCCCAGGGGCCGTGTGTGGCTCAGTGGGCTAAGCCTCTGTGCCTGTGATCAGAAGGTCACCAATTCAAGCATCCATGAAGCCTCTGCAGGTCCTTCAGCGAGGCCCTTAACCCCCAGTTCCCTGGGAGCTGCTACGGGTGGCTGCCCTTCATGGGGGGGCTTGCACTCACCTACAGAGAGCAAGCTGGGGGAGGCATGAAGAGCATTTCCACAATGAAGAATCAAATATTATTATTATTATTAGTGATGTTAAAAACAAAGATTTCCATTTCAACGTGGAAGCAAAACACCCATGATTCTACGTGAGAAAATCATGACATTTGAGTATAACGTCCTTTGAATGATTGGGTGACTGATTTAAGATGGTCAGAAGGAGTTTCACCATGTCGGTTTTTCTTGATGTAAAAGGACAGAAAACTGGAAGCGACTGCACCATGCGGCATTCTTGGCTGTAGGTGTTAAAGAAAATGAATGTGAATGAGGCGGAAGGAGTCTCGGCTCAGATTGATGACATCAGAGTCACCTTTTTCTAGGCATATGGATTTCAGTGGCTTTAGCCTCTATCAGACCGCAGGCATGCACTGTCACACATGGGCTTCTTTGGATAGCACTGTTAATAGTCATGCATACTTAAGGGTGCGTTAGCAATCTTCCCACGGCCCATGCTACACTCAAGTATGGCCAATGAGAGTTGGCTCTCATCTCTTAGACTCGATGCGATGCTGTCAGAGATCACATTGCATTCCTCAGTGGACAAGTGCTAAAACCAAAAGGTAAAGTTACATAGACTTTGAAACACATCAAAGTGAATACACACACAAAAGGATTAAATACCTAAATGACACCATATACATGTGTATGCACACAACAACCTTTAGGTGTACCTTCCTTCAGAAGACAATATTGTATGTATACATTATCTGTGAGAAGTTTAATAAAGCTACAGGCCACAAGTCGATTCACTGTACTATCATCAATCAGGAGGCAATTAATCATGAGCTCAATGGGGGATATTAAGAGAGACATTGACTCCCCCTGATTTTGGCTGCCTAGACCCACAAGAGGACCTTTTCATCCTCTCCCACACATAAAGAAAACCGGGGGTATCAAAGCCTCTGAAAAAATGTTGAAACTGAAAAAGACTTTTTCAGACAGACTCAAATAAACCTGGAACGCATGCCGAGTTACATGTTTGCATTCTGGAGCGGTCAACACTGGAATAAAAATGTCCTCATGGACCGTTTTACTATGATACTTCAACTCCACACTTACTTACAGTAAGTCTTTCTTTGGACAGGAAAAATTTGCCGATGACATTTCATCAGGGGAGGGTTTGAACCCAAGTTTTGTACATCTGCTCTAGAAATTTGTTTATAAACTCAAAATTGCATCCATGAAGTACTGAAAACATGTACATACAGGGAAGTAGCATATATGCCATTTGTTGACAGATCTTTCCTTTAACTCAAGGAACAGTATTCACATATAATGAAAACTAAAGAAAACAACAGCATTCCAATTACGATTCTTCAACGTGCATTAATGTTTCAGTTGTAATTTGATTGAAACATGGAACAGAAATAGGGAAATCAGGACAGCCCTGTTAGGAATGGCCATATAACACTGGCAAAGGAAATATGAACCAGCAGGACACTGTAGGTGCATCCAAAATCGCATACTGTACTTACACAGTACATACTACATTTCATCATAAACCTACTACTCGACTGTTAATGTAGTACATAGTATATGTATGAACTTCCTCCACTATATTGACACAGGTGACGTTTTTCGTCTCTGATTACAGCTCTTGTGGCCTTGTGGGAAAGTGTAGCATCCAATAGTTGTGGACTTTGGAATTTCACAGAATGTCATTTGGGTAGCCTTCGCCTACTGTTTGATGTTTGCGTGTTATTTGGACATACTCAACTCATTCTACATACTATATTTTTGCTACTACATAGTAAACATGATTCTGGATGCACCCAGAGTGATGGCCCAGGCCCAGCTTTGTAACCATTGTAATCAGTAACCCACCCCATGCCTACAGGTGACAGTGCTACTTAACCCAGCTGTCTCAGTTGGAGATACAGTTTTGGGATCAACTGAATATGGTCGGGGAAACACAATGTCCATCCACAGGTGATTCTGATGTCAGGTTAGGCATTTTCAGCACGTCCTCCTTTCACTTGGCTCATTATACAAGGAATCTTGATCTGCTGGCAGCCCCAGTCCTTTCCTGTGAATAAGCCCTTCTGTCTTGTGCTTCATGCTGCCTTTGTCACAGATTCCTACTGCACATTCTGTCACAAAACACAAAATGTTTCAATTTCCTGAGGAAGTTAAGACCACCAAGCATCACCGTGGATATAGTGTCACTGAACTAGTTTCATGCTAAAAGCTTCAGAATTCTATTGGGCTACACGTCGGAGTTTATGTTACTCCACCCTGTCAATTATCTGTGATCTTCAAAGGCACAGCACCTCTGTAAGACATAATGGCTTCAGACTTGCATCCTCAAATACCATGGACCACACCTGTCTGTATACGACAAGAGTACTACTTCTAAAAGACTACCACCTACGGGCTTAACAATACATAGCAGAACCTGCAAATGTCTCTTGTCCAGTTTAACATCAGTATTCTAGATGAATCCATTCCACATGTGTTCCATTGTTTGGCTTTCAGATAGTTATGGGAAACTGAAAATGAAACCTCTCAAAAATGCATATTTTACAATGTGTTCACAAACCAATGAACCTAAGTCGCCTTCTTGACAGCTACTGTACAGTATATGCTTGCGGTGGATTAGCAGCGTTACTTGTGTGTCAAATTTGACAAAAGCATCTGATAAATAAATGAATGCAAATGTACAGACAGGACACTTCTACAATGAAACCTAACAGTCGACAAACAGACAGTCCAGGGAAATCAAAAGCTCACCAGTTAAAAGTTATGTTGTATTGATCTGAAACAAACCATGACTAATAATTTAACGATGATTATGGTAGCTACAGCCATGCTGATGATGTAATACCAAGAAAGGCAGTCTTCAGAATAGACTGAAGGCAGAATAGTCAAAAGTTGATACAGTTGAAAGTGAATAAAGATCAAGTAGCTTGCTCAAGGGTATGGAAGCTGTATCCTTGCAACATTTTGAACCAGACACAGGAAATGTGAGTTAAATAAAAGCACAGACTCATCACACAGTTCAAAGGCACAGCAGAACACAACACAGCCATCTAAACTGACTTCTGGTCAGTTCAGCTTCAATAACATGCTCGGAAGTCGCAGAACTCATATCAGGTGAGCGGAGGTGGAAAAAAAAAGAATTACATGTCGGGCTTGGTAAAAACATCTAACCCACGAAGCGTGACCAAAGGAACGAGGTCGAGCCAATCACAATGCAAGTTACCACCTGTCTGACGCCGGTCAAGGTGTACCGTGTTTTAGGGAGCGCTGGAGAAAGAGAATAACAGAATCCATTGCAGAAAATGAGACAACACACAGACAGGGCAAATCTGTGTCATGTGACCAAAGCTGAGGTCAGCTGACCTTCCTATCTGGGACTTGACTCCTTCAGTTGAACGAAAATTCTCTGCACTCAGCGTTGACATGAATCTTTTTGGCTCCCCTTAAAGCTAGGAATGACTGTTGACATTAATCTGAATTACAACAGTACAGTCAAAGAGCATAGACTGCATTCCCTGCATTTTGAAATTTTACCCAAGCAATATAATGAACGCATTTAGAAGAATTCAGAAAAGCACTACATCTTCGGATTAAGACACGTTTAAATACAATAGTGGGGACATTCTTCCAGTATGCTGCTATTAATTCGAAACACTAAACCAATAATATTTAAAACTTGGAAACAACTGAAAATTCAACTGAAATAAGCTCAAGCTTATTTGTCATGTCATTTTATATGACAGCCTGAATTATAACCTCTTCTCTTGCTAAAGTGAAGACTACAGTAGCTGTATATGCCGGACCTTTCGTTTGTGTCTGTGAGGGACATTCATATGCAGCAGCGAACACTGCTCCCAGCTGTAGGTGGACGCTGCCATGACTCGTGTCTATGGAAGATCCGTGCGGAAAATGAAGCCAGTGAGGAGTGAGGGCAGGTAGAGTGTGTAGATGAGGCAACAAAACAGGTACGAACTTACTGTGTTTCAGTACTTCTAAACAGGTATAGTTTTTTATACACATATACCATCACTGCACAGAACTAATGCTAAATAATGAATGGTGCTTTGGAAGATTCTTATGAACACTGGGACGTTTTTAAGTTATTAATGTGTAAAAATTCTGCCTTTCTTTATAGATTATTCCAGAAAACAATTAACTCTTAGACATCTCAAAATAAAATAAACATATATTACTACAGCTTATGCATGTACTTAAAATCACTGGTTGCTGAAAAGTAATAACTTTCTTGCGTGAGATTTAGTAGGTCAGGGAATGGAATCATATGACACTAGGCTTTAAGAAGTGGCTTTATTTGCATTTTGTTTAAGATTAAAGTGGGGGGACGGATTTGTGGAACTGAGCAATTGTGCCATTTCTGCAGTCAAACTACGACCAAGCAGCTTTTAAAATGTTACAATTTCTGTGACATTAGAAATTTGGCAGTTCTGAGAGGGTTCTAGATGACTGGCTAAAGTACAAGCATTTGCATTTTTAGAGATTCAAATTTTAATGGCAAACATGCATGCATATGGAAAAAGGAGGGGTACAAACGACAAATATCCAGGCCAAGACGAGTTGGCTCTTCTCTCCCTTGGGCCTTCAAACATCGCTTCACTTTTCAGCCCATAAATTAAACAATAAACCCCGGTAGAAGAACTGTGCCGGAAATCACACCATTTACTGTACAGCACGATGCTGTTTGTTAACAAGAATGTGGGGACCTGACACCAGGCAAATTTCACGCATATGCCAGCTGCCATCATTTCAGCTCACAGAGATCCACTGTATGACTTTTTATTTTATAACCACACATAAACAGATGAATGTTTTCCATTTTATGAAACAGTGGCACAATCAATCCTGTCAATAATAACATGCTATTCAGAGTATTTCTACATAGTAGCCAGTCAACATAAGGGACAGATAATATTGCGCCATCATTTGGAAAGACTGGAACAACACTGAACCCCAAATTCATCAGCAAACCCCCCCCCCAAAGCAGAACAATAGGAAAAACAATCTCTGAATATAAGATTTCCTGCTCTGTGACAAGGTAACGAGGCTAATCTCAGTCTATCGTGCTGCCAGATCTTCAGCCCTTTTCAAAGTGATGCCATTGAGCGTGGCAATTTCTTTGATGTCCTCAACAAAGCTTGTGATTTAAAGTGCTTGTTCCGCTGAAAAGGTGTATTTCGGTGGCCGTTGGCTGCAACAATCCTCAGTCAATCTGCGGCATCAGCTCGGTGGTAATTGCCACGGCAACAAGACACAGCGTTCCCAGTGTGAGCCGAAGGTCGGCCATGCCTCAGCGGGTCCCTTCGATTGGCCGTCCACCTCCAGGTGACAGACATCTGTTACAGCACCGCAGGGCAAAGGCCCGGCACAGCTTAATGTAAGACTTTGATGACAACACTGAACAGAAAGGCTAAACCAGCACGCCAGCACACCTATATATCACTGTCCAAAGACGTGACACACTCGTCAGAACCATGGTGACCCATAAATTAAAAACTGCAACAAAGATTCCCTCCTGAATTCATCCTGTTCTAAATGACATGACAGCGCTGCACTTCAATATATAGACTGCTTGCTCAAATGTAGCCTTTTCTCTGCATCCATCCATCCATCCATCCATCCATTCATCCTTCCATTTTCTGCTAATCCAGGGTTGGGTTGCAGGGGTAGCAATCTAAGCAGTGATGCCCAGACCTCCCTCTCGCCAGCCACCTCCTCCAGCCCCACCAGGGAATACCAAGGCCTCCCCAGGCCAGTCCAGAGATATAATCCCTCCAGCGTGCCCTGGGTCTGCCCCTGGGCCTCCTCCTGGTTGGGCATTCCCGAAACACCTCCCCAGGGAGCCGTCCAGGAAGCATCCTAGATAGATGCCTGAACAACCTCAGCTGGCTCCTTTCGATGCGGAGGAGCAGCAGCTCTTCTTCAAGTCCCTCCCGACGGTCTGAGCTGCTCACCGTATCTGTAAGGCTGAGCCCAGACACCCTGCAGCTCATTTAGTCCGCTTGTACCCACAATCTCATTTTTTTGGTCATTACCCAAAGCTCATGACCATAGGTTGAGTTAGGGACGTAGATCGATTAGTAACTCAAAAGCTCCACCTTCCAGTTCAGCTCCTTCTTCGCCACGACAGAACAGTACAGCGTCTGCATTACTGCCGACGCTGCACCAATCCGTCTGTCGATCTCCTGCTCCCTTCTTCCCTCACTTGTTAATAAGACCCCAAGATACTAAAGCTCTTCCACTGCAACCCATCCCCCAACAGGAGATCCCACCCTTTTCTGGTCGAGAATCAAGGCCTCAAACCTAGAGGTGCAGATCCTCATTCCAGCCACCTCACACTCAGCTGCAAACCATCAAACCACCCCAGTGGAGGTCTTTTCCCTACATTTACATTTTATATGGCAATGCAATGTTCCATCGATCTATCCATCCATATCTCCATCCATTTTCTGAAGCTACAGGCCCAAGTCAGGGAAGAACCCAGGATGGGATGTAATATCTTAAATAAAATACACAAGAACATCTTGACTATTTAAAATTTCAAATTCTCCTCTCTTCTAGTCATCCAGTCTGCTACAAACACAGATATATAAATAATCACATACTCATAATTTCCTTCTGGCGAGTTGTGCTTGGAAAGAATGCTCAGCTGACAAGCGAGGCCAGTTAACAAGGGTGTTAGATGTTTTCAGATGCTGTCCAGAGAGCTGCTTCCTCACGCCCCGACACACACTGACAATTAGGGTTCTGATTTGCAGTTAATTTTAGAGAAACCTAAGTAAAATCTGCACAAACCTCAAGGGCCTTTGACTACACTTCGCTATTTAAAACAGTAATTAATTCCCCAGCTGTTCCCTATTACGGGTTTATATATGATGGGGATTCTTGGGTCCACAGGTTGCTGACTTTTACACCGTCTTTAAGCAATGCAACAATAACTGAACAGAACTTCCAACAAAATGTGATGCAGAAACCTTTTGTCATACCCAGCCGGTACAATCCTAGTGTGTGCCACGCCCCTGCTTACCCACGTGTGCCTCCCTGATTGTCTCCTGCTGTGTCCAATTACTTTGAGTAGTCCTGTCCTATTTCAGTCCTGGTCTTACCTGTTCCCCTTGTCCGTCATTGTGGTTAGTAAGGTATGTTTCCCTGTTCCTTGGTCCCTGAGTCCATTAAACGTCCTGTTTTGCCCCGTATTCTTGCCTGCTGCCTATTCCTTACCTGCCAACCCGCACGATCGCCGCTCCGTTCGCCCGAGATCGTGACACCTTTAATTATTATTTTCTTAACCTTTACCTTTCCCTCAAAAGCAACAAATTATTTTTCCTTTTTTAACTGAATCGTACACTGGAACAAGGTGACTAACAGTCCTCAGGATACTTTAGTACAAGCATTTTTTGGGAACTGAACTGACAACCTTAAGGGAATGAATCTGTGCCATTAGCTATGGTGCTATTTGCTGTGCTAGACTGCTAAGCACCAACAACCTGGCGCTATCCTCTCCTCTATGGCATCTGCCATCAGTAGATCGTTTGTTCAGATCCCAGGGTGGGCAGACTCATTTCACTGCTGGGCTCCAAACCTAGGCCCCAATTTCTGCAAGAGCTGTTTGATCCTGTTTTCTCAAAGTATCTGGTAAATACACAAAATGTAATGAAGAATGTAAATGCTTATTCTTCATCAGTACCAGTATGGGTGTTTGTCAAATCCCACAAGTCCTCATCAGATAATCTCATCCTTTTGGGGTCTTGATAATGGCACACAGTGTTTAACAGGATCATCCTGGGGGGTGGGAAACAAAAATGGATACAGCTGCTGGCTAGTGAACAGCCCAAGCCCAACATAACGTCACATTTCTGCTTACGCTACTGCTGTGAAGATATAGCATGAAACTGTCAAGGTCAGAAGCAGCTCTGTGTTTTGTAGCTTTAGGTATAACAATTAATAATCCTTACAGAAAAGAAATCTAACAGGAATTTCCGATTGAAGCACCACAGACAGCATCTACCAGTGATGAGCGAATGAAGGCCATACATCCATTTTATGTACTTGCTTTTCTGATTCAGGATTATGGGGGTCAGGAGCCTGGAAGCTACAGTAGAAGCACATGGCAGGGAATAACTCAGGATGGGGCACCGATCCAATCCCAGGCTCACACACCATTCACGCATACGGGAAGTCTGGCAACTGATTCAGCTTAGCGTGTGTGTGTGGGGGGGGAATCGGAGCAGTCAGAGGAAGTCCCATGCCGCAGCACTACCACGCTGCCCCAGACTGTCAATCCGGACACTCAACATGATGAGATGCATGAATGGACGGGACGCCAGTGCCTGGAGACATGGTGGGGCGAAGCAGGTTCAGACAGGTGCGGAACTCACCGGCAATGCTTCCCCCAGACGGTGTGATCCTCAGGACGCTACGTGAGCGCGCGGTGAGAATAAGGCACGGTGTGAATAAGGCGCGGAGAGAATAAGGCGCGGTGTGAATAAGGCGCGGTGAGAATAAGGCGCGGTGTGAATAAGGCGCGGGGAGAATAAGGCGCGGAGAGAATAAGGCGCGGTGTGAATAAGGCGCGGAGAGAAT
>JAODJX010000065.1:26400752-26413676 GCA_026776945.1 Isichthys henryi
GCGCGGTGTGAATAAGGCGCGGTGTGAATAAGGCGCGGAGTGAATAAGGCGCGGTGTGAATAAGGCGCGGTGTGAATAAGGCGCGGAGAGAATAAGGCGCGGTGTGAATAAGGCGCGGTGAGAATAAGGCGCGGTGAGAATAAGGCGCGGTGTGAATGAGGCGCGGTGAGAATGAGGCGCGGTGTGAATGAGGCGCGGAGAGAATAAGGCGCGATGTGAATAAGGCGCGGTGAGAATAAGGCGCGGAGAGAATAAGGTGCGGTGAGAATAAGCCCACAGCCTGACCATCTGAATCAGACGGTCAGCGCAGATTCTACAGGCAGGAGAATGTACGCATCTCCATGGAGATTCATATAAACAAAACAAGACTGGCCCACAGACCGACTTCATTGATCTCAACCGGGAAAATGCAGCACCGTCAAAGTACATGAGTGCAAGGACAGAAGAGGCAGTACAAAAACAGATACTGATACATAAATAAATGACGAGATGGATAGTTTGATGAGCAGTACTGCTGATTGTTGTATGCGTGGTTTTTATGTAGCTTGGCCATTGATTATGTGGCATTGAATACTGCCCGGTTACAGTTGGCAGGAATATGTGGGGGGCGAGTTGGGAGAAGACATTATAAAATCTTATGACCTCTCACAGAAAGGAGCCCTGTAATGTTTCTTGGCAAATAGTGGTGGGATTAGCAGATAGCTGATGTTTATGGATGTAACGTTGCCAAGTGGATAAGCAACACTGGTCATAATGTCTGATACCTTCGTCCAACAGCAGCCTTCCTGACCAATTTGTTCAGTTACTGTGCATCCCTCAGCTCATCGAGCAGACCACAGCACAGTGAATTATGCGGGATGCTATGGGCTGGTAGAACATCCCCAGAGCTCGCTGCACACACTGAACGACCTTAGTCTTCTCAAAAAGGATGGCTAGCCTACTCTTGCCTTTCTTGTAAAATGTATCATTGTTGTCCCTCTAATCCAATCTGCTGATTAAATGGAACCCCAAGTACTTGCATGACCACATCACTTCCACATCATTTCCACATCACTTCCACTTTCACAACCAACTTCATTGGAAAACACTCAAAGAAACACTACGTTTAAGAACATAATGACGAGCCGTCGAGCCCAAAGACGTCTCCGATCTCTTCTGCTGCATAATAAGTCTCACTTACACTTCACTGAGGTGCAGAAGGTGTCATCGCAGTGCATAATAATAATAATACAAGTATATGTGGAATTACGTAACTAAAAACAAAATCATCAACCTGGATTGTTGCGATGAGCGTTTGACACACTCACAGTTCTACTTCTGATACGTTCACGGCAAATCAATGTTCAGCAATGTTCTCTAGCCTTACCAGATACACTGATTGCTTTCGTTGCACACAAGTGTCTGTTTGAAAAGAATCAACACTGATTTTGTCTAGACGTGGCTGTTGAGGCAACTCCTGCCAATAATCAAGTCACTGTACCATCCGCCCAATGGACTCCCTACTTCCACCTCCTTCGATTTTATTGATAGATAGACAGTCCCCCACCCCCAACATCAAAAACACAAGCAGGCAGAGGTACCACCAGAAATGACCAGACTTATACTAAAATTTTACACATGGGATCCATTGATCACACATACTCCCCTCCCTCCGATCTATTGGAAAATAAAGATTGAAAAGCACATAAGGATTTTACCCTGGAATCTCCAGGTCTTTGTACGAGACAAAAATTCAAAACCAGCAAAAGCAGGAGAGTATTTGCACAGCTACTGTTGGCACAAGCTTAATCTAATCTGTGAGAAACGACTCAAAGTGGGTCAAACTCCACTCACCGTCTGCCTGCCCAAGGTCTTAATGCACAGGCACTGATAAGAGATATATACAGTATAATGTTACGGTCCTCAGTCTAGGGTTGAGGACCGACAGAAAGGTAAAGGGAAAGGAGAGGGGAAAACGGGACAACCAGGGGATGGGAAAAGGGAACACAGGAAACAAAGGGATCTTTTTTTGTATTTTTTTATATTTATGCACAAACACTTTTACAAACAGTAGGGCAACAGACTTCGGGAGTGACACGGCCAAAACAATAAACAAAACAGTGCTAATGAACGAATCCAAACTAAGCTAATTCTAAATGAAAAGAAAAGACGAGAAAACAAAATGACACAGACTAAGCCTAACTCCCTAACCAAAAAACATAGTAAACCACACGTACGCGAAAACAAAACAGCAGTCACTCCCTACGCACCTATCAGACACGAACATACAGGACACACCAAAAAGCCGAAACACAGTATCCAAGGGGGGAGGCAAAGAACTGAACTGACAACCTTAAGGGAATGAACCTTAAGGGAATGAATCTCAAAGGCAAGAGATCAAAACCAGAAGACAATCAAACCAAAGGCAAAGGTATAGAAAGGGCAAAGCGAAAGTCAAAAACCAGGAAACCAAAATCTGTCATACACAAGCAATCAAACATAATCAAACCAACAACAAGCCAACAATGAGCAGAGCTCGAGCTGGATGTGTTCAGCAGGCTTTATCCTCGACCGGAACACAGGGCCAGGATCAGAACTCAGAGGTCAGAGGGCGGAAGGGGCGTGGCCGGAAGCTGGGAGGCGGGCTGAAGCAGCAATTAGCGAGTGGAGCTTGGGGCAGAAGACTGAGGTGTCCTGTAGACATATCAAAACTCTTACGGCACATAACAATAATAATAAAGCTCATTTCTGACTCTGGCATAAGAAGAGAAAGGTGGGGCAAAGCAGGAAAACAAGCCCAGGATGTCAGCCAGGACTGTTCGGTTATGGCAGAATGACGAGGGGCTTCATTATCATAAAGAACTGACTGGACTGATCAAATAAACAGAAGAAATGTCACAAACAGTCTTTCTACATGGCACTGTGTCGGGGGCCATGCTAACTTCCACCACCTCCTATGAGGGGTAGGAACTATTTGAGATATTTTACAGAGGTGTCAAACAGTGACTGGTTCAAACAACTGGTAGGTCTGTCGGAACAGACCTTGCAGTCATCCATCACTTACTGGTTAGGGACCAATGTGCTAGTGGACTCTCATCCTAGTCCACAAGGGAAATCCCCATGAACTACGGAATGAGGTTAGCGATGTGACCGAGTATATAGGGCTGGGTACTGCTCCGTTGGGTTAAGGGTCCGTGCCAGTGCCCAGAAGGTTGTGGGTTTGAATCCCACGGCTGGCAGCGTAATCGTATCAGGGCCAAATCCTCAAGTCCAACTGCTCCAGGGATGCTAGATGCTGGCCGACTCTGGTCTCGGTCCCCAAGCTTTCCTCGCTTCTACATCACTCTGCTAGACCTACTGTATAAAGGAATTCCCATCTGTTTTTACATTAACAATATGTGTTAAAAGTGCACCTCTGTATAAAGTGATATAAGGTAAAAACTAAAGAACAATAATAATAAATAATATTGACAAAAAGTGAATGGGGAAAAAAAACCATCTAACCTTATCAAACATTACATGAATCTGACTTCTCGAAAAATAAATTCATGCAGTTAGACCAAAACATCCATCCATCCTTTTTCTATAGCCACTTTACTGCTTAAATGGAAACTAAACGTGTCAGAAATTATAAGCATATCTGGAAATGTACAATTGTAGCCACATCTAGGTCCCATTGTGTGTGTGTGTGGCTTAGTAGCAGAGAGGTTGTTTTTTAAAAGTCAAAATTAATGGGGAGGAGGTTTGCTTTTTATGTCTAACAATAGTGCCAGTTAATGTTAGTGGTTTGCTCCTGAGAGAAAGTCTTCCTGCCTTGCTGTCAAAAGCAAAATAAATACCACACCAGTAAATACCATAACCTGAAGCTCAGTGAGGCAGAGATACGTTTCATTGTATGTCAATAGGGATCAGTGATTTTTAAATACAAAAAGCTACCCTCTGCAATTTACAGGTAACATTTTACAGATTCCTGTGTGCCTTGATGATTCAAGAGAATCGCCAGACAAGAGGGAACGATGATTATTTGTTGCATAAAACAAAGCTTCATTACATTTGCATCGCCCCTGGCAATCAGACTGTACATCTATCTTACAGAGACGGCAATTACAAAACACACCATGTGTACATGAGGGATGAAAAGACAGCCCTGCAGGGACGGGTTTAACAGCATTCGTAAGTGCCGGAGAGAACATGCGATCGGCACCAGAGAAAGCAGGTAACCGTAAAGTCTCAGTGGTGTTTGGGTGTAAAATTATTTCAGTATGTCATATACAGTACATAACATGACACACTGCCGGTTTCCTTTTCCAACATTTATTCTGACTGCTCAGTCTTTCACAAAACCGCAAGTAATTTTTTAAGTCTTGACAGCAATAAAGGGATCAATATCCCTGCAAAAAATTATATTTAACAGGCCTACTAAAAGTAACTGCAAAATCTCCTTCTAACAAAAGGAGCCACTTCAAAGTGTTTTAGTTGCCAGTGCTATATATTATTGTAAAACTGCAACAAAACAATCTTTGATTTCTATTAACCGACGTACCCACTGCAATATAACTGTAGGGAAAGACATAATGGGGAATTAATGTTGATGTTGTATATATTCTGTCTGTAGGAGGATTCAGCAATAAACAAGCAAGATATATATATATATATAAACGATTCATTATTTACAATGCATCAGAAAGCCGCCGATCATGTTTAAGCTGTGAAAGCTTATAAATAGCCGGCAAACGGCAAGAGTGGAGGACTAACCGTGACCGCACTGAAGCGCAGTGTGAATCTGAAGGGTTAAAGCTTATTTACAGGCGCCATGTGACTCCGGCACCAGCGCTAAAAAAAAATGCATTTTCGCGATCCCGGCGTCGGTTGCTGACTTACATTATGCGGTTAACGCCTTTTCCAGTAAAACGTGTCACTGCCAAACCCAACTACACTAATGGTAATACAGCACAGCTCTACCATATAAGTAATAATCATGAACTTTATCAAAACAGTATCATTTACAACACTCAAGTCGGAGATTACGAAGAAACTCATGCAAATACATATAACACCAAATGCATTATCACACGCAAACGCAAGCTTTTGAAGACATTGTCAATTATCTCTGGCTGCTTTATCTAGATTTTAATCGGTGCAAATACATTAATAAGAGAATGGGGCAGAAAACAGATGCTTCTGCAGTGCAAAAAAGGGAGGAAAAAAACACGACACGGGTTTTGTGACCAGTCCTTCATCAATACGGAATACCGACTACGGGGTTTAAGAAAGTCTGACGAACGGAAAACGAAACATCTCCCCCTGACCTGTACTCCCAATTTCTCTCACTGCAATTCCAACATCCTACCGTTTCCCACAGCAGGTGACCCTAAACTCACTGGATAGCGGACGGCCAGGGATCGCCGCAATACTAGTTGCGCATTTTTGCATGTATTATGCTGAAAACACAACGCACAGTAATACATAAGAAAGTACTTGCCTGAAATGTGTAAAACCGTGTCCCATTAAGCGGATGCGCCTTGGGGGAGCTTGTAACTGCGCTCATTTCCGAGAAAATCATGTCTGCTGTCTGAATAAGCTGCAAAAGTCCTGAGCGACGAAACCCTTGTAGCCGTAGCAGTATTAAATCTTTTTATCAGCAGGTATTCAGCGAGATGCGGCTAAAAGATGGATAACCCCCCCCCGTCCCATTCGATTAGTTTAACCCGCACTTTGGGCACCGCACGCCCATCCACATTGCAGAGGAAAACGACCAGATAACTTTAATCTCTCTTTTTTTATTTCGGTCTCTCCGTTTCGCCTTCAGAATCAGTTCTTGCTAATAAAATGCAGGACAGACTCAGCGCTCCCGGAATACCAGTGTGCAAACTTAGGCAAGGTCCATGAGGGATGCGGACAGCGCCGCGAACCAAAACCCTCTGCTCCCCTCTCCATCACCTCCCCTCCCCAAAACTCATCATGCGCCGCATCGCAGTCTGTCTCACCAATACCGTATTGTTCCTTTTTTTCTGAGCAAGCACATTGAGCAAACAGAAAAGCTTCTTTCCTCCTAGACTGCCTTAAATCATGGACCCATACTGCGTGCTGCGTTTATTTCCCTTAGCGCTGGCTGTCCATGGAATTTCGAGTCACCAGTTCGGAAACAAATGCAACATTGGAAGAACATGCAAACTCCATAGACCGAGAGCAGGGAGGGGATTTAACCCCCAAAATTTAGCTACTTTAAAACCTCAGCTTAAATACATGAAAAATTATATTTGCTATGTCTCACAACTGCCACCGTAATGACATACAAACAATACATACTGGGGAAATAAATAAATATATAATCTCAGCATGGATACAGAATATGGAGTGTGGAAAGCATGGATTATATTAGTCAAATATAAATATTCTGAATGAGGTAGTGATTAGCCAAAAATGATATGATGGTGGTCGAGTCAACAATGGTGTATTGGTTAGTTGCTGCAAATACTGGGGTGATTATAGGAGGTTTGGAAATGGCTAAGTAGACACACTTTGACAGACATAATATAGTTTTACACCAACATGAAGACCATTTAAGCATCATATCCTTTGACTGTGTAAGACTTGTGCACAATACTGTATATTCCAATTCAATTAAAGCAGCACTCTGAAATAATACGGATTACAGCATTATCCACCTATCCGTTTTCCGCAACCGTTTAGCTAATACAGGGACATATTGACCTAGGAGTCTATTCTAAGAAACACAGGGCATGAGGCAGAGGAAAACATGGACGGGTGCCAATCCATCACAGTGTGCGCACTCACATACCCAATTAATACTGAGGGCAAATTTGATGCAGCAGTTCGATGTTGTTGGATTCCACGAGGAAACCAGAGAACCAGCGCAAACCTGCACACACCCAAGGAAAACCTGTACACTTTATACACAAGCCAGTGTGGGGCTCAAATTCACAAGCCTGCACATGGGAGGCTACAATGATCGCAAATGAACACTGAGCTCAGCTGCAGCTCAAATACCCTAAATCAGACCCTATGACAAACACTAACCCTAACCCTACTCATAACCTCAGTATCGAGCACAACACAATCTCTAACCCTATACGTAAAGCCAACCATAATCTGAAAAACCAAACTTAACCCTAGCCCTAACTATAACATTAGTCTTAACCATAGACGTAAACCTATGTTCAAACTTAACCCTTATACGCTCCTACTGTACATTAATTATGATACTATGAGAACTCACCTTATATGTGCCTTTGGGGTCAATTTGACCCCAGGGTAGACGTGAGAGCTAATCTTAACCCTAAACTTAACAGTAACCCTAACCTTAAATTTTACTCAAGCCCTACACCTAATGACAAGCCAGAAGCTAATCTTAGTCTCAACTCTAACCATAACGAGAATCCTTATCTCATAGGAGACATCTCTTTACGTCCTCTCATGTTTCGAATCCAGTTGGGACATACCCCCTCTACAGTGGTCTGCATTTGTTCCCATGAACTACTGAATTCCAGTATAAAAATACTGGAAAGGTGGCCAACAAGAATCTAGATTAAAAGGAGAAAGTTATTAACATAAACGTCCTTACAGTACGTATGTAGCAGAAGTCGTAAGCATTTCCTTTTTACTGTACATTTAGCAGAAGTGCTGGGAAAATGGACCTCCTTACTGAAATTAAAAGTGAGCCAGCTTGCTTACCTCAGCACATGCATCTGTCAGAAGGTCCGACAGCTGCTCCTTTATGTCTTTGCTGGTTTAATTTGGATCCAGCATGACCCCGTCTCTCTACACTTCCAGAACATTCAGTCCCATTCACACCTCCCGAAATATGCACAGGCTCCTAATTTTCACATTCTCTGCATATTTCATGCTGAATTCTCAACTTATTGACAACAGGAAATAGACTCACCAGCCCAGGGTGTTTTTGCCAAATTAGACAACAAAATTCATCCCAGAGAGAAACACATATTCTGCTCGCAAACATAAATAACATAAAAAT
Organism: Isichthys henryi; assembly: GCA_026776945.1. Taxonomy (NCBI): domain Eukaryota; kingdom Metazoa; phylum Chordata; class Actinopteri; order Osteoglossiformes; family Mormyridae; genus Isichthys; species Isichthys henryi. The sequence goes on from JAODJX010000065.1 coordinate 26,408,728, forward strand.
CTTCTGTAAGCAAATCACACCATGACACAATAAAATGGATCCCTGCTTGTTGTGATGCCAATACACTTACTGGGTTGTTTTCCTCCTAGTGCCTGGATAATGTTCTAGTCAACAAGTTGTCTTGGAGGAAAAGTGCAAAAAATGCACACAGCGTGAAGTGGGTTGTTCTCATCGGTCAATGCAGGTAATACACTTAGTCTAACCTAAGAAGGAAAGGCAGACACATCTTCACTAATACATAAATATCGGACCTTTTGCCTTTTGAAATGTGTCACCAGGGCCAGTAAGTTACAGCCATTTAGCTGAATGTCTGGCTCAAAATTTGAAACAAGATCAACACTGACCATCTTGCTTGTGACTGAAATTAAATTAGCTCAAATATCATATGGTTTCATATTCAGGGTCCCAAAATGGCTTATTAATTATCATTGTGCAGTCAAGTCAGTGCTGACCCCAGTTTGGTTTCTATCAGAGTCTTTAAGCTTCTCGTTGACATCGCCCATTTTGTCCACTCACCATGTTCCTGGATATATTTCTCTAGCTTTTCCAAAGAATATAACCTTTTTCCCAATACAGCAGGTATTCTCACAATACCCCCTTAAAATAACGTGTAGGCACATTAAAAAATGAATAAATGAAAATCTGACAAGTGTGATGTTTGGCACTGTTGGAGAACCCATAGACAGTTCGTCAATGATTAAACACTTCGAAAGAGATTAGCAGGGAAGTCAAAGCAGCGCAGAAAACAGGGGTTAGCACCTGGGAGAGGGATGAAATGGAAAGGCCAATGGCATGAGAAAAACTTTCCACTGATGTCTCACTCTCCTTAATACCCATCTTTACAAGAAAACCCTTTGAGGTTTAATTCTCTCCTGACAGGTAAGGCTGGTTTACGGTGGGTCGTGCCCATTAAGCTCTTTTAAAACGGCATCACATCACTGTTCTCAGGCTGTTCCAAGACATCTTCAGATCTTCAGGGAAAACAGTGATGATTTGTGACTAAACGAAAATTGCGGGCAAAATTGAGCGTGGAGGTGTTTTTGTATGAGAAAACGCGTGTACTATGTTACATTTGATAATTGTATGTATTTTAAAAAAAATATAACAAATCCCTTGCCACATACCTGCATGAAAACACTTTTAAAGGTTTAACACTGAGGAGTAAAGCTGTGGAAATTTAGCAGAGTAAGAGAAGATTAATTAGGTTATGCAAATTGACTGAGATTGCTGGTTTATACTGGAGTGTGAAAACGTTGTGGCATATCTCGTGACTGCGTTTGTACATTCCTTCCATCTTATACACATATTGCTCAATCTTACTTCAAGCTACCCATGATCCAGGGGCATGCACAGGGGCGGAGCTACAGGGACACTGCCCCCAGCTGGGAGCTGATTGGTTGCCGGAGTGCCACCTCTGCCAGCCAATCACCGAATCAAAACATATTAGCTAATGATACGATTGGCCCGTCTGCACCTCTTATGCCCTGGACCTAAGAAATCATAGAATAAACTCTGCTCAAGTTTCTTAGTATGTTAGTCACGCACACCTAAAGTATGCGACTAATCCAAGTATTTATGAGACTTCAGCTTTGTTTTGTTGAAGAGCTAACAAAACAGACCTCCTTATAAAGACAACAGTGTTTGTTTCTTTTCAGTAAGATAAACCACAACTGTCAAAAGCTGCCAAATAAAATGTGCCAGTCTGACAGCCAATGCAATAGGAGAGGTGTCTTCACTAGCTAACAGGTTTCCTTCCTGTAGAGCACAATCTTGAAGTAATGCCAATAACTGCGGCACACAACAATCAGGGCTTAATTAATTAAAGTGCTGAATAATGCATTGAAATACACAGAATGTTCCAACAGGGAGCCACTGATACTGGTTAGAAGGAACTTACTAGTGCGGGAGGCTTGTACTTGTGTGGGTACTGTGCTCAAAAGCTCAAATGTTGTAATGTTGCAAAGGGCTACTTCTGTAAAGATAGTAAAATAAAGACAAGTACAGGCAGTTCACAGGTTACGAACAAGATCCTTCCCTAAGTATGTTTTTAACTCAAATTTGTAGGTAAGTCAGAACAGTAATAATACAGTATTGCACTGTACCACAAGCCAATGAACCGCTGAAGCCATGCAATGTTTTCATGAGTGTCATAAAGTAGGCTTTATGACAGTTCGTTTGTAAGTATGAATCTGTAAGTCAGATGTTCTTAGTCAGGGCAACTAGTGATGGCCAAATGAAGCTCCATGAACCATTTGCTGTATTTTCCGACACCACTAGGTGGTGCTCTCTTTTCAAAAAAGGGCTCAATTCATTCCCCAAAGGAAACCAAGAGCGGAGTCAGAAATACAGAAAATGGTTCATGAAGCTTCATTTACCTGGATACATGATGGGTTCAGCACCTTGGACAGCTCCACTGAACAAGAACGTATGGCAAAGTCCAGCCAGCAGTCCAATGAGATGGCTCCATAGCGATCCGGGCCACACTCATTCGTTGCTGGGTGTTGCATCTGGAGCTCAATGTAGGGCATATGAACAGCAAGCAGTCGTTCAACAAATTGCAATGGACACTAAAGCTTTCACAATTATTGCTAACTGTTCTATACATTGTTATAACAAGCCAAATGTAAAACAAAATTGGGCTGTCAGATAGGTTTCAAGAAAAATGCGTCTCTCATAATATCCAATGTATTGGCCGGGCAAAAGAAACACTCACACAGTTAAAATAAAGAGCCATGCATCTTGTGAACTTCCTCCAAACATCTCCCTCAATTTCAGCTTTCTCCAATACAGATGCTCCTCCAAAAAGACCTGATTGGTTTAACTTCAGCTGCCAGTTCAGAGTCATAAATCTGCATGGGGCCAGGGGATGAACAACCTTATATAAAACTCTCATTACCGCCTCCAGTCTCATGACAAATGTCTCCTGCCTCAACAACCTATTCTGGGGGGGTGGGGGGGTGTGAGGGGGGAGGAATAAAAGTCAAAGTTTTCACTAAAACTACTTAAAAACAAATAAAGGACAATATAACCAAGTTAGGGACCTGGCATGCAGCTCCAAAGTTCCATCTTATTCGATCATCCTTTGATATTTCGCTTATTTCATCAACTGCACCAGGCCGATTTTTTTAACAGGGTAGACAGAGATACACCTGCACGGAGAAGGATCTAGTAGGATAACTCTGTAGGAACCGACATTACTCAAGTGAAAGCAGTCCCATTACATCGAAAAGGTATAACAGAAATCTAAGTTACCACCCCCACTACACACGAACAGCAAATAAGAAACCAATATCTCTACTTGTAGGTCTTCACTTCGATAAACACATTCGCACAGCTCTTTCTTTAATTGCGATGATGGGTTTAACATGGAATGTTATGCTACTGCTTTGAATTAATGCTGGGGGGGGGGGGGGTGTCCAAAATGACTCATTCTAATGGCGTGAGCATATATATCTGAGGTAAATTCTTACAATTAACCCTCAATCAGCAAATGAGCTGTACAGCTAATACATCTTTGTGATTGTTTATTGCCAAAAATGAACTGTACATGTAGGTTTTCTGCGGTCACTCGGTGAATGTATTGCGTTTTTCCACCTGAATTTCACAGGAGAAAGTTGGATCAGGCACCTAGGAAGGCACCTCCTGTAACAGGAAATGACCTCGGTGTTATGGGTCTGACACACTTCAGTACTCACTGCCACAGATCAAAAAAAGACCTTCATTTGAACGGAGAGTTCCTGAGACCCCAGGACCTTCAGACCTAACAGGTCTGCTGTATACTTGGAGATATCTGGGCCTTGTCTGACTCTCAGAGAAATGTGAAGTGTCCTGACAGGTTCGTCTGTGATTAAAAGACTTACTGGGTACCATGTGGTCCAAAGCTATACTGCAGTGCAGCTATAGACACACAACTCAAACACTGGCTGACAGTATTTATGAAGTTAGCAAAGGCCTGTTGACAGCAAATGCACAAGATTATTTGAATTCAGATATTCTAATCTTCCTCACTGTAATGGGGTCTTTCATGTGATGACCCTCAGCCATCAATTCAATGCAGTTCTCATGAAGATTCCCATGCATCTTCTAAGATGATCATAATACCGTATCACAACCTTTCCCAAAACGGTGTGACGATTACACGCACACACATACACACACACACACACACACATACATAAAACTTAGGGAAATTTATCATACTGGATCTCCTCATATTGATTGAGCCACAGTATGTCCCAGCTTAGAGCTCCTGCTAAAATTCTTAGTAAACGGTGCCCTCTATTGGTATCATTTAGCAGTGCACCCTGTGAAGATCATAACCTTATGAACATATATTTGCACTGCTGTCATCACCATGTACATAAATTGTTTATAATTGATTTATAAAAGGGATCTCACAGGATAATCATGTACAATATTACCTGCTAGCTATGCCAATGGAAATGTGTTTCACCTGGTTACATTTTCAAATGAACATATCGAGTATTGGCTTGACAGCTGTTTGAAAGCTGATGATTCACAAGTACAGAGGCAGGAGGAAGAGGCTTATTTGAGTATGAAGAAAACCATGTGTGATTCTACAGTGTCATATCACAACTGTTACTATGATCATTGATATAGCAATCAGCTTGGGTATGGATTCTGACAGGTAAACGTGGTTTGCAAAGCCATCGTTCACGATGCCAGATTTTGCTCCATCTAGAATCCTCCTCATGTGATGAATGTATTCTTCTAATATGAACACGTTGCCCTTTGTGGTTCGTCAATATTGTGTACCAGAACAGTACTGTGTTGACTCCTGTATTCCAAAGCAAGTCTGCATGGTCCACCTGCCAAGTGAGATCGGGGGGGGGGGGGGGGCTGTGATAAAAGGTAGCACCCCACAGTCCAAGCGAAAAACATACCAGTTACTTTCAGACGGGGCACCACCAAAAAACACAAATAAACCA
>JAODJX010000065.1:26421747-26434739 GCA_026776945.1 Isichthys henryi
CCCCCCCCCCCCCGCCCCCCCCCCCCCCCCCCCCCCCCCCCCCCCCCCCCCCCCCCCCCCCCCCCCCCCCCCCCCGCAACCTACTTACAAGAACTAGAACTTACAGCCAAGAGACTCTGCGTCATCCCACTGTGCTGCTCCAAGTCTCCGGGAGGGAGGGTTCCAGCCTCTAAAGGAGGCCAGAACTGGCAAGTTCTGCTTTGTACTCATAGATATTTCCCAGGAATCAGAAAGACTCTCCTAAAGAGATCCAATGTGCACCATTTCAATCCTGTATCTAGTCCCCTTTTATGGGCTCCCTAAAGTACTAGAGCGAAAGGAAAAATCATCTATGGCTATTAAAGTAAATAATAAAATATATGGAAGGTTATCATATGTCATGACATCTAGAACATTCACAAAATGTTGCTATAACCAATGGAACCAAAGTGTTCCTAGTCTTCATGATGTCAAAGGCTCTTCTGCAGTTGGGCTCTTTAAGCATTTTGTAATATATTTTGCAGCTCTTGCTCCAGTGCTAACATGCAGTTGTCGCTGGTCATTCACTGGAAGCTCAGGCTAGCAGCACTCTGTGGGCTTCCATGTGCTTGCAGTGGATTATCTGCTTCACTTTGGGTCGCAAGTTGCTTTGGATAAAAAGTGTCTGCGAGATAAACAAATGTATGAATTACTAATGAAGTACAAGAAGCCCGGTTTATTTGTCATGGAACTGGAATGCGATTTCTTTATCAGCATCAGAAAAACAGATGTTGGCCTGCCATACATCAACGATCAGCCATCCAAACAGCACCACAATGATCGAGAGTATATTCCAAGAAGAGTGCATCGTAAATCCGGGGGAACAGGAAGGTGGAGTGACAGTCCGTTTAAGGGCACAGACACGCACACTGTCACACACACACACAAGCACATGTAGGGTATATCTATCCTTATGGGGCCCGCTCATTCACTTCTATGGGAAAAATGCTAACGCTAACTGTGACAACCTTAACCCCCACCCAGTTTTTGCATTTTTAGTTTTTTCATAGCAGTCACTGATTTATATAAAATAGAGTTTTCCCTTATGGGGGCTAGGAAATCGGTCCCCATAAGGATAGGTTTACCCGCTCACACACACACACACACACACAGTCCCCAGGACTGAGTGTGGGGGATATTGGTGGAAATCACCTGAACGCTGGTGAAAAAAAAAGCTGTTTTCATACTTAAGTAAAAGTACAGATATCACACCAAAATCCTACTCAAGTAAAAGTAAAAAAGATACTTAGTTTTAACAGTACTCAGTATCACATATTCAAATCTATTGATCTTACAAAAAGCAATCTTTTCCAATTCACTCATAACAGGTTTGAGAACAACATTCTAAGTTCCAGTGCATCCAAATATTAATAATATTAATACTAATAGTATTATTAATAATAATAATAATAATAAGGAAACTGAGTTGCAAGAGGTTAAGCGAATAATTCCATTTTATTTAGAGAATAGGTTGTTTTTAGGATCCTGCCAGCTCAGCTTAGCATAATGATGTTAGAGTTTGGGCCCCAGGAAAGCATACTGTATCATATTGGGCTCCCATCTCAGAGGTGGACCAGCTGAGCATAAAGAGAAGCATTCACAGGGTACTCAACTAGTTGGCTGAGACTAAATCTGCGTCCAGAATATACAGTAGATATAGGCTGCAGGCCCACCGGGGATCCTGACCAGGATTGGTGGTTATAAGAAGAATTGATGGATGAAAAATAAATTTCAAAACCTAAAGTAAGGCCGGCTCCCAGTGACAAACGCTTGTAAAGTCTGTCACAAGCACTGTCTCCAGTTAGTGAACTTGGCGAAATGTAGCACAGAGCTGTCAGAAATGGATAGGAAGAGCGACACAGAACAGCTACATAAAGCTCATTGCGTAAAGGCAGCGCGTTCGGTTTGCTGACAAGAGTCACGCTCAACAGGTTCGGTGATTCCCAAACCTGTACTCAAGCGGTTTCAGCTGAATGCTGCTGTCAAGCTACATACTTCAGACATTTCTCCAGATTAAATTAAGTGAGGCAGAGCAATTAAGGGCTGACAAGCCTCGTTTTAAGCACAGGACCCAGAAAAATGATGAATGTATAAAAGTATGCCTCCCTAACTTGCAAGTCTGGGTCTACAGAATCAGAATATTAGCTAGGAACGACATTTAAGTAAAAAATAATGTAAAGGATCCTTGACGGGGAGCAGATCTACATAAAAGTGGTATCAGCAGAGCTAAATCTCCAAACACATCTCACATGACGATCATCTTGAGCAGAGAAACCCTGGAGAAGGCAGACACAAAGGGCAGGGCGGGTTGTGAGGCATGGTGTCACATGACCCCGCAGGAACAATCACATCTGTATGGGGTGGCCCAATCACAAGACGCACTGGCAGAAAGGCTCTTTGTTCAGCCCCGATACCACCACCAATGGTGAGAGATCCACATGTCTGGCATCTCCGGCCCTGGTAGAATGGGTCTGTAGAGTATGTTGCTTTTCAGTCTATCTGAGCGCACACACTTGACTAAATTCGTCATTACGCCAAGCTGGACCGATTTAACACTTGTGTGCAGTGATTCTGAACAGGACCGGGGAAGGGCACAGGGTGAGAATTACCTACTGTTACACGGAAATAACCGGGTGATATCCGGACGCAATCCGATTATCGGATGCCGAAAGTGCCTCGTTATCTTGGCTAACAGCATCTACACTTGAATTTTGACGTCAGAGGTGCCCAGTCTCCCTCGGTGGCTGATAATTTAAATTTGGCAAAGTCCAGAAAGCACCATGCATGTCTCCATCGTTCAGAAGAGCCTTTAAGAGAATCCCAAAAGTGCTCTTAGTGATGTAATACTGAGTCAGCTAATTATGACTAACACTAGCTAATGGTACATCTTCAGTTGTTGTATCCTTCCATGTGGTTGAATCTCGGGTGCTTCAGACCCACCTCCCCGATGTCCCTGTGTCCGCTCCTCCCTCCAGAGCATCTTCTCACAGGGCTCGATATTCCGAGGCTATGGAGGGAGGCACCTGTCTCCCGGAAGAGAAAAGGCAGCTGTGACAACGACGGGTGGGCATTCTGCAGCCAATCTGTAATTATCACTACCCAGGAAGCTGGGGACCAGTCGAAATAAATAAATAAGGAATAAATAGCAGAAGAAGTAAACACTAACCGGTTAACAGTCTGCCTACTGCCTGCATAATGGACTGAGCATCCCGAGCTCATACGAGGCATGCTATATCGGCCAGAAGAATCGGAAATGCGGGGGGAGGAGTTAACATTCTGTGTATATTTACGTCGTCCAGAAAGAAGTCATGCTGAAGTAATCGGAACCGAGCAGTGCCACCTAGATGAGAAATCTATGGGCAACCGCTACGACGGACGTTGTCCGCAGCCTGCTTGAAGATTCTCCAACTACTATGCCAAATGAGCTCATTTACATACAGAAGGCCGGATAATCCCCGATGCAGAGTAAGCTATGGGATGCTACAAGAGAAATGCTGGTCATAGGTTGGTGTTTATGATCATCCTAGAGGATATCTGGGACATCTCAGAGGAGATCCAATCATCCCAGAGGAGACCTGAGAGACCTCAGTTGTGCTTCTGTAGGCATCTCCAACTTCACTGTGTTTATAAAATAAAAGATAAGAACCCCAAGGCTCTAACACAGTCAGCAAGATCCGAAGCTTACAGGTTGCGAAAAGGTGACATTTAAACATCACAAAACCACGTGTGCCGTTTTCACAAAGACTGTAGAAAATGAGTGAAAAGACAGGGCATAATCCCGTCTGGTTAAAGCTGACACTAAACGGCATCTTGCCAGGGAGCAGCAGCTCACATGACTCAGGAACAGCAGTCACATGACTCAGGAACAGCAGTCACATGGCTCTATCAATAGGGCTGTTGGTCTCCTCTCATTCCTTTCTGGATTTCCCTGACCACTAGGTCAAGGGTGAACCAGGAAAGTGGGAGGAATGAGAAGGAGGTTCAATTCAGAGGCTGACCGAAAAGGTATGGAGGTCTATGACAAGTGGGTGTAACCAGAACATAGCAGAATCCCCTAATGTAAGACCCTAAACACACACACACGGGTTTGTAATTATATCTTTGTGGGGACTCTCCATTCATTTCTATGGGGAAAACTTCAATCACAACATGACAAACTTAACCCCTACCCAGCCCTAACCTTAACCACAAATAACCAAGAAAAATACAAGACTTTTGGCATTTTTAGTCTTTTGATTGCTGTCATCGATTTTTATAAAATTGAGGTTATCCTTATGGGGACCAGAAAAAATGGTTGCCACAGTGTAAAAATAACAGGTTTTTATCACGTTGAGGGGACATTCGGTCCCCTCATGTAGGGTATATCTGGACCACACACACACACACACACACACACACACACACAGACAGACACACACACACACATTCGCTGCAGACTGAAAAAGAGGCTTTCCACTGGAGAGAATGAAAACCACTGCACATGAACTGCCCTTTCCTGACAAGAGATGTTCTAAGAGATGTTCAGACACTTCACCCGCATGGAGTCAAGATGCATCGGTGCTCCAGCATGTCAATTCTCCTAATCAGCCTTCGAACAGAACATACCATTTGACACAGAGAGGATGTGACATCCGGAACTATTTTTAGACCCTTCAAAAAATTCCAAAGTTACAAATGCAAGCCTTAATTACAGCCAGCTGCAAGCCCGAGAAAGGGGAACACTCATTGTCCACTCGCAATTAAACGGCCTTTTCCTGTTTAAACGCTACCAGATCACGCTAGCAGGCTCCTTAATGCCGTTAACAAACAGGCATTACTCTTTAAAGTATTAGATTACATAAATTTCATTGGGACACATACCAGGGAACCTTCCCCCCTCTATAACGCTCCTTGTATCAATCGCGCCTTTGTGCTCTGTTTACCAGGAATGAAAAACAAACAAGACGCTTGTTCTTCACAAGCCACAATATTTGCTCAGGTTTGCCAAAAAAGGTAGAACCTTGGGTCTGGCAGGGACAGTCAGAGATGGCAGAAGGATGGCTGTATGGAAACATGGACCAATTACACTAAATCCTTCATACTTTAATGGAATTTAAAATTTTATAACAGGCATTGAACCAATAAGCAGAACAAACAGAACTGGGAACTAGAACAATGTTTCCCAGACATTCAGTGCAAACTGGACGGATCCACATTTTTTGTTTTATCCCACTTCCCAGAACACCCGACCCAAGCAATCAGGAGTTCTAAAAGCCTTACAGGTGTAACGGGAAAAACACTAAAATGTGGCTCTGTCCAGTGTGCGCTGTGGACTGGATTGGGAAACACAGGACTAGAGCGTGGCACTGTAAGAGTTGGAGGAAACCAGTAGCCAGTAAGTATGTAGAAGGCATCTTAAAACTTTAAGCCCTCAGATGGCGATTTTCATACCCTGCGATTCATATTAATTTTCACCTTCCATCAAAACAACCAAACACCTAAGGATATCCATGTCAGTTGGCTTATTTTGCATTTTCAAGAAAACAACTAAACATACAGGGTCACAGGGAAGCTACAGTACAGGGTTCAAAGCAGGGGTACACGCTGAAGGGGGCACCAGTCCGTCGCAGGGCACATGCTGACCCACACAATCAGACACTAAGGGTATACTGAGGCACCAGCACTATCCACTGAGCCGTCATGCCACATCAGTCCAGCAAAGCGGGTGAGGATTCATCATGCTATACAAAGGCAATTCAGAGACAGGCAGCTGGAGAGACAGATGGATACAAGGAAGACAGACATATCTCAGATGTAAATAGAAGTTTTCAGTATGTCCTTCATTTGCAATTGATACGAACAGGTACATCATTGCTGTCCAGCTGAGGACTGCAGCTCATTAATTCGAGTGCCAGAGGGAAGGGAGAAAAGCTCAGCGCCAGAAATACACAGCCCCAAAGTCAAACGGTATGGCAAAGGTGCAATGGTGCAGCCCAGGAGGGCCTGACAGGGTCTTCCATGCAGCTCAAGGTCAAACAGGCCCCACGAGACAGTCTATTCATCGCCTGAGACAGACAAGAAGGAGATATCAAGTATCGAACTGGAAAAAGGATCCGACAAATCGGCAAGAGCATGTTGCGAGAGGAGCGAGCGCTAATGGGCGGAGCTAAGCACTGGGTGGCCATCCCTCATCGAGCAGCACCTGGCATCTAACGAAGACAGCCTCGGCTGCGATGGGCCACAGCCCAAGCGGAGCAGGAAGAGCGGCGTCATGCTGGAAGAACGCGAGCTGAGGAGGTTCCCAGCACGAGCCCCTGCTTCCCGACACCACCCACCTGGGCCGCGTCTCCAACAAAACGGAGCCAAGACATACATTTGATTTTATTTTTAAGCACGGAACGGCAGTCATGCCTCAACCTCCCGGGGAGGGCTGTCACAATGCGAGGAGGCGCCTTGAGTGCAAGTCGCCAGGATGAGTCACACGGAGCCGCAGGGCAGGATGGGAAGGCTTGGCCGAGTGGGGGAGGGGATCTGGAGTATATCCTCAGCCAATCACAGCTTCCTTTCTCCGCTACGGCCTTTAACACTCTCTAAAGCGGACAAGACCATTTTCACAGTGTTGCCAGAATGATATACTGTCTAGCAAGGGCGTAGATTTAGGTTTGGATTGTGCGAGTACCGTTTGTGTTTAGGGGGGCGGGGCCTGATTTGGTTCCCACCTATTTTGAAACCAAACCTATGCAATTTCTCTCTATATACTGTCAAGGCCAGCTGGCTTCATTGCCATTCCATCCATGTACAATTCTACAGAAGTAGAGGGTAACACTCCCCCAGGACCACGGCGTGAGGTATGGACAGCGAGTAGCCAGAGGAGGGCGTCCCAATAGTGTAAAGTGCCAAAACGTAAGGCCTGAATGACTGTTGTGACATTTCAATGATCTGTCATGCTTTGTTGGACGGATGCGTCATCCAACGTTTTTTAAAATAGGGCCCATTATCACCATCACTTACAGCATGAATATAATATAAGTACCGGCCACACTCCGAAAAGTGGATTTTCCTCATCTTGTTAAAACAGTTACTTATAGTGGAAGCCCTATATCTGCTGAGCCACAGTCTCAGTTACCTGCGGTTTACCATGGCCCAAAAATATTGCGGAATATTCCAAAAGTAAACGCTACATGAATTTTAAATTCTGTGCTACTCTGCGTCGCCTTTCGTACTTAATGCGTCACCCCATTGTTCATCGGGGGTTAAGCGAAAACGTCTGAATCCCATTCATTTGAGGGACAGAGACAGACAGACATAGACCAGATTCACATAACTTTTATTACAGTATATTATTAGAATTGTTATATGTTTATTTGCTGATGTCTTATTGTGTGTAATTTATAAATTAAATTTTATGATAGGTATGTTATATGTGGTATTTGCTGCCATCCATGGTTTTGGGTATCTGCAGTAGGTCTAGGTGCACATATGGAGGCTCTTGGAACACTGCTGCACCAAATTAGAGATTAATTGTGAAGAATTATGTATAATTTTTTAACAAACCTAGACAGAGATTGATGGTTGCCCTCAGACTAATTCCTCGGCACGTATTCCCACATGTGTGGACGCTGCGGAAACCTCCCAGAAGCTTCCGCCAGCCTGCACGAATTCCTGTTTGCCATTGTCATGGTCCGCTACGGCCCCAGAGAGGAGTCGCACGGCAGCGATATCACCCAGGTTAATTGGTGTCGCCACATTAATTAACAGAACAGTCGCAGTATAACAACATCTATAAAAGGGGGGGCTTTGTTGTAAAAATGACAAGGGAGGGGGACACGCACTTGTACTGTCACCTCACGGATGACTGGGACATAAAGCCTGCCTCGCCGATGATGACCCAAGTTACCGTTTGACACGATTTTGGATCGCGACCCGCAATCTGAGGCTGGCTGTTCTGGGCACAGCCGGACCAGAACATCAGGCTGTAGCAGGACGGATGAACATTATACTAAAAATATATGAATGAAACCAAATACCGAAGAGCTCCATGCCACCTGATCTGGAATTGGATTGAAATATTGTGCCTTTGATAAAATTATATATACACAACACACACACGCACTGAAACACATTTTGGTGCTGTTCTTAGACTTTATGCAAAATTCAATAGAAGAAATTAAACAGTACTTTTATTATACTGATTATAGCGTGCTGGAAAATAATCAGTTGCTAATATTTTAATGTAGGTGCCTTTGCACAGAACACTGAAACTCGAGGAGAAACACCCACTACTGTTGACAACTCTGTGAGTCCTCTAGCGATCACATGGGTGAACCATATAGGTGTGAAAATTGCTTCTGGTTTGTTTGGCTACGTGGAGAAAACCCCTAGATAGAGAAATAGTGAGGGCTGGTAATCCGGAACCATCTTCAGTTATCTACACGAAGCTGTAAAAGTGTCTTACAGACGTCTGCCATCTTTCCATGGATTAATACACACCAAGGCAAGCATGCACTTCAGAGAAATGCAGAGAATGTTACATGCTTCCATCAGTCCTGATGCCTCTTTAGCGCTGTCTTCTTGCACAGCTTTGAAGGGGCCGTGCCATTAAGGACATTGGCCGAAAGATGGCTTTTTCAAGAGGTCACATGACCTGCCTTTTGCCCACTGCTTATGACATCATCCAGCACCATGACAGGCAGCAAGGCGTCAAGACAAAATGAGAAAACAGACTTGCAGTTTGGAATATTCTAGAATGTGATTGTGAAATCCACACAGGGTCAGGGTAGACTGGCTTTCACTGTGTGGTAGTTCCTAATTTCCCTTTAATTGAACAAAAACACAATGCAAACAGACCACTGACTCCTGTCCCCATAAACTGGGGATCATGTCACACTGCATGCATTAACACCAATAGTGAAACAGAAGAATAAAAAATTATTTCCAATAAATGACATAACCTCAGCGTTCATTTTCTCAAATAATCATTTATTTACGCAGTCATTCTTAGCCCTTAATGCAGATACTGAGTGTGACTTTTAAAATTCAAGTCTAATTTATTCTGGGTGGGAGTGAAGCGGAGAGCTAAAGATTTTTTTATGCTCCTGTAACCATTTCCTAATAAAATGTGGTTTAACAACCGAAACGTATTGGCTTCTCAGTTAACACATTGAGTTTAGCAGGATTTAAATGACTGCAAGCCCTTTAAATAAGCAAAGCAAAATTTAAAGACTCGACCAGGACAAAAAATCAGCACATGCTCTAGCTCCGGGGAGTCCAAAGTAGGGGGGTGAGAGGAAGCAACTCCAGCAGGGATAACAGGGCTGTGATGTGGGCGGGGCTTACCTGAGGCAGGGCGGAGCTTAGCTGCCTCTGCAGCGAATCGCGGTCATAGATGACGTCCTGTAGGTGCTGCTGGGCCAGCCCCAGGCTCTCCTGCGTCTCCCGCAGTGTATCCAACAGCCGGTCGCGCTCGTCCAGCATGTTAACCATCAGCTGCTCGAAGTGTGAGTCCGGGTCCGAGGCACTGCTCTGGGAGCCGCGCTGGCCGGCCGCCGTGTCCTCGCTGATGGTTGGCATCACCTCGCACAGCATCTTTCCCTGGGGGGCGTCAAAACGGTAAATAGACAGATATTCAATCACCGGTAACTAAATAATTCGACATTATCTTAAATATTACATATCATAACGTTATATATCAGTGGTGAAGGGTGGCTCAACAAAAAAATAGGAAAAAGATAATATTGCATTTTTCCAAAGAAAAGAGAAATGTGATTTTGAAGGACAATTACCTTACAGTAATAAGTTATTTCAGGCAAAATTTCTTTTGGCTGGGCCATAAGGAAAAGATTCTAGCTAGGGGGGGCATCTTAGAGCAGGTCACCTTGCCACAGAATGCCCCCCCCTCTCTAACTCTGGCTGGGAAAATGCTACATGCACCAAACTTGCACCAGATAATCATATTTTCCCCTTATTTGTGCTGTACTGTAAAAGGCAAATGTTAATATTCATCCAGGAAATACAAAAATTTATTGCTTCCCCATGACAGCTGGAAGAGAGGATTTCCTCAAGGTCTTTTCTTAAATCAAAGAAAGCCATTATACGGGTTATTACACTGAGGCCTCTCAGCTGGGTCGATCACACCTGAAAACCACAAAGAGTGGAAGAAGCTCGGGGAAGCGGGATAGGTGCTCAAGGGGCAGTATGGCATCTCGTGTGGCATCTCGCGTGGCATCAAAGGCATGAATATGCTTACTCACTTAGGACTGACCTCAGTCCGAGAGGCCAGAGGCGCAATGAGACAAACTCCTAGGCAAGTAGGACTGCAG
The DNA here is from genome assembly GCA_026776945.1 of Isichthys henryi. Taxonomy (NCBI): domain Eukaryota; kingdom Metazoa; phylum Chordata; class Actinopteri; order Osteoglossiformes; family Mormyridae; genus Isichthys; species Isichthys henryi. Next base: position 26,432,064 of record JAODJX010000065.1, read on the forward strand.
AACTTCCAGCTTCTGTAGATGATTTTTTTGTCTTGAAGACGCCCCTACACTCCACTCCAGATGTCGCGCTCATGTCGCTTGGTGGGTCACCCACCAGTGTCTTCCGCACCTCCTCCTTAGCCGAGGATCCGCCGGAGCTCTGTCTACGCACGGTGGCCTCGCCATTTTTTCGAGGATCCCACCGCTTCCTCTCGGAGTGCCACGAGTGATTGCTAGCCAGCCCACGATTTCCGGCGCGGGGCCTGCTACGTTTTTCAATGCCCCGGCACTAAGTCAACTTTCTGGTCACCCCGAGGACATCCTTCAGGTTTGAGCTACGTGGCACACCAGAGACGCAGCACACTGGGGACCGTGACAGGATACTGCTACTCCTGTTTGGATTTAACCAGACTAAAAGACATGCTAAACTATATACTGTACAGCCTTTTTCCCAGTTAACTGAGGAAACTCTCCATCCTATAGGGCAAAGGGCCAAGTACCAGTGTAGATGAAACCAGCAGATCCATTATGGTGAACACATATATTCAATATTTAAAAAAAACTAATGGTATATTTCTATACAAACTAAGGCTAGCATAATTTTTATTGTCACATTGCACAACTGAGCGGTGACCTCACACAGCCTCAACCTTGGCCCAAACCAAAGCAAATACATCCATCACTTTACATTTGATTTCACACCATTTCTCTTGTACAATCTTCTTTTTTAGGCACCCGCCAAGAAATCTTCTTCATCCTACAAGCCCTTCACCTACGAGTATTAGAAGCAGACTATGCCTTCAACCTGAACAACAGATCAAATTAACCGAGCCTGATTTGAGTCCATAATTTAGCAACTTGCGATCAAAGGCAGTTGATGGCAACCTCTGATGCCTTATTATTAATATAACAGGTACTAGCTGGTACAGTGTGTAGGCAAGCTGGTCTTCCTTTCAGCAGACTGACAATCATGCTCTGCATCAGTAAATATCCAACTGTATAGCAAACACAGCTGTAAAAGGGGAGTCTAATTCATATGACAAAGATACGATCGAAATGATGAATATTCTCTATTGAGATACCCATTTAAAAACGAAAATTATAAGATGTATCACGGAAAGACGTTTTTATATATGATATATATTCAAAAATTCCTAAGCCTATAACCATTAACTATTCTTACTCTATGAATAATTTATTAATCAGCATATCTTTGCTGGTACCGCCACATGGATTAAATCAACACTAATGTGGCATTTACCCCAAAAATGACCCGGGTACACTGAGGGCATAACTCTGCGACAGACAGACTGAATCAGCCACGTCACCATTTATCCAATAGGTGCAACTTCCCACCAATTAAACTCCCTTTGATGTGCACAAGAGCCTTAATTATCAGGACATTTCTGACAGAACTACCGCAAGGAGTCACAGTTGATGTAGCAGAACTACAGGGATATGCTGTAAGTAAAAGATAATATGTGGATGAATGACATGGAAGGACAGTCTCAGGCTCAATGCACTGGATTTAGCGGGTGTCCAGTCTGCATTGGTGAAGACAGAGCTTAATGCAGTTCCGTTGCTGGGTAGCACAGTGGCTCAGCGGAAAGTACTGTGATCTCACACGTCCAGGGCTGGAGGCCTGTGTGTGGTGTTTGAATGTCCTGCACTTTGGTAACTGGTGTAATTAAATTAACCCAACCACCCCTCCCCCCCTCAGACCAGAATAACGATGGTTAGATGCGATGTCATATCACTCAGCATTCTGACTGTGTCTTTTCACATATTTGCAACCTACATAGAGTGGATGAAACACTGTAGCACAAACCAAATACTCTCCAAACATAGAGCTTCATCGACTACCACAAAGTTTACACAGAGCCTCGTGTTAAGTACATACACAGCTAATAATCATCCTGGGGAATCTTCGAAGTGTAAACTTTACTCACTGCATTTGTTGTTACATTAACAGAGGCAAATACTGGTTTCAGTGTGGCAGGTTACAACGGCAAATCCTCCAAACAGACTCAGCGTTCATTTTTAACCCCAATTCCAGGGAAACGACCTGCTATCCAGCTGGGGGGGGGGGGATGAGCCCATTATTCTACGTCGGCTTGTTTTGGAGCAGGACTGACAAAAAGGACAAGAAGATCTGTCAGCTTTACTAATGGAACTCCGACAAGTCTCTCACTCTCTCTCTTACACACACAAACAGACAAACACACACACACACAGACAAACACACACACGCACACACACACGGGGTTTGTAATTATATCTTTGTGGGGGCTCTCCATTCATTTCTATGGGGAAAACTCTAATCCCAACATGACAAACTTAACCCCTACCCAGCCCTAACTTTTGCCATTTTTAACTTTTTCATTGCATTTACAGATCTTTGTGGGGACTTGAAAAATGATCCCCACAATGCTAAAAAACAGGGTTTTATTACATTGTGGGGGACATTTGGTCCTAACCCTAACCCTAATCCACACACACACACCCCATCAACACACACTCGTGTCAGTCGGCAAGGCTGCTCACCTCCCTTTGGTGTTTGTATATGATCAGTATAACCAGCACAGTTTCATTCGTACACGATGCCCTCCACACACCTTGGTTTAGCCCAGGGGTGGGCAATCTTATCCGCAAAGGGCCGGTGTGTGTGCTGGTTTTTGGGGTAACCTTTAGGTCAGC